>JAAXCT010000459.1:0-495054 GCA_012490785.1 Eragrostis nindensis | reverse complement strand
GGGACCGAGCCGAGCTGGCTCCCTCCTCGCGCGGCGGCCGTAGGTTTAGGTCGGTGGCCACGCGCGCGCTTGGCGCTGAGGATTCGGTCGCGGCCGCCGTCTCTGTGGTTCCGTCGCGCGCGCCGCTCAGCCCCCCTCCTCGCGCACCCGGGCGTGCTGCTGTCGCCCGTGCGCGTGGGTCGATGTGTTCACACGGAAGTTCAGAAATCCATTGGTTTAGGATTTGAGCTTAGGGGGCGCCCTACGACTGCTGGTGTTAGTTTTCTGCTCCTGATGGTGGTGTTGGAGCCCCCGTCCCTCCGTGCCTGTGATTGTTGCGGAGAAATGGTTTTAACTGTACTGAAATGCCTTTCGCTTTCCCTTTTTCAAATGGCCAGTTGCAACTGTTTCTTTTAGATGTGAAAAAAGGGGAAAATTTCAGACTGTGAAGTGTTAGGGGTCCAGTGCCAGGGCTCTAATTCAATTCGGTTCTTAGTATTACACTTGTTAGAACTTTAGGGGTTTTGGTAAGCCCTATGTGACGTTTCAAATCTGATGGTCTCAAACCTTGTCACTGAGTCTGATTTCTTTGTTTCCTATGATTATCGGGTGGGGTATAGTAGCAGGACCCTTGTACCCCATTCCCACCTTCCTGTAGTTAAATAAATGTAGACAGAGTTCCTCCTGTGTAATTGGTGTGGGTATTTGGATACTTGGATTAAACTGTGTGAAATGAGTATTTCTTCAAGCTTCATGGGTTTGCAATATACCATTCTATGATGTGCGGGCGCGCACGCGTGCTGGCGAGCTTGATTTGGCATTCTGATGCTCTTCTTTTTCTGGTACAATATGCTACTTTCATGTGCCACTACCTCTCGAATATATCATGTTCATGATGCAGGATATTGTAGTGTTTCAGGAATTAGGATAATAGTTTTATCGAATCACACATTTATCATGTGCCTTTCTAGTTTACCCTGGAAGATAGAATGCTGGTAGTGTTTCAAGAATGTTTTTACAGACTCCACTGCTTTATCTTGTGGCCTTCTCGTTAATGTACTGTGTATTTTCTGCGATCATATGGATGGTTCAGGTATTCCAGGCTTATTTGCTTGTTTACACAGTCAATTTCCCTTTGAGCTATTTTCACCATACAGTATGAGTGTGGAGTCATCCTTTTCTATTTTTCTGCCACTTCGCATGCTTTGTTCTTTGTTGGTTTTGGCTATAACTTTTTGGGAATGATCTTGGGGTGTATAATCGTCACAATTCATAAGAAGTTTATGTATTAGCTATTCTTTGCTGTCACCAATAATTATAATCTTCTTGTAACGAGCTATGTACTTTAGATATTTAAAAGGTCTATTGTTTGCCTCATTGACCATACTCTTAATCTAGTGGAACTTTAATTTTTTCCCTCCTCCTTTGTATTTGTTTTGCTTTAGGATATGTATGTTGTTTTGGAGGTTTTACTAAACAATCTCCAAGATCTGTTGGAGCATGCCTTTTGTTTTCCATATGATTAGTCCATGCCTCATGCCTGTCTTTTTGTATGTACTTTTTGTTATTTTACTCTGGAAGTAATTAATTGATGGTCCATTTTTGTCAATTTCAAGGCATGGATAGATACCAAAGGTTGGAGAAGCCACGTAATGAGACGCCAATTACCAGAATGAGATCAGGATAACAACACAGGGCAGGGTGAGGAACTATATCACTTATGGATGGTCATTGCTTGAGGTAACCAACTTTATATGACGTTATTTCGGTTTTTTTTGTTATCTGGCGTAAATAAGCATCAATATTTTGCACTGTATGTTTAATATATGCGAAGATAGTGTTTGCAATTTGAAATTATGTGAAGTGGGGGATAGTTTTAGGTCGACTCTGGGTCAGCTGTGTCGATTATATGGTTTGGTTTTGTTTATTGCTAGTTTTGTTTTTGCAATTGTAACAAACATCGCTAGTCAAATGGTATGTTACTTAGGCTAAATGCCTTCATCTAATATTCTTGATTTGTTGACACATTAATTCACAGTTTAATCTGAAATACCAATGATTGTAAAGAGTAACATTTGCTGTTATGATGACACATGATTGTTGGTTTATTGCATTGCTACCCTCGCGGTCATTTCTTGTTTCCTACTGCTCCTTTTGATGCACTATTTCTGATTTGATCTTTTTACCTGAACTATGTGGAGATTATTTATCACATTATTTGAGAAATGCTTCATTTTGTTTGCACATTCTATATATTCGTCTATTTATGTCCTCTTTCTGAAAATGATTTTGATGGCTATATGCCAAACACAATTTATTACCTTACTAAAATCTCTGTGGTATCATGAATTTTATTTTAGCTATAGTTGAATGGATAAGTGAGTTACATTTCTTTTTGACATGAATGTACTTCCATTTTCCAGGAAAATGGCCATGATGAGATTAGTATCAAAGCCATGGGACGGGCCATAAATAAGACAGTTATGGTTGTTGAGCTGATCAAGGTTGGTACCAATATTTTGTTCAAACTTATTGTCTTCTACTCAATTCGTTGGATTCATCTATCTAATCCTTAACTATTCATACAGAGAAGGGTTGGTGGTCTTCATCAGAATACATCTACTGAATCTGTTGATATCACTGACACATGGGAACCTCTGGAAGAAGGCCTTCTCCCGTAAGGACACATATTCCTTCCAAGAACAAGAAAGGATTATCGGGACATTAACATTATTCTTTACACAGCCTGGAGACTACTCGCCACGTATCGATGATCACCATAATATTGTCCAAGAAACCGCTGGATACATCATCTCCAGGGTACGTCAGAACGCCAGTCGCTTGACACCCCAAAAAAATTGTCGTACATATCTGACCATGTTGCTTTTCTGAAGTTTGTCATGATACTACATTATTTTGAAACATACTGTCAATTTGCCTGCTCATTTTTATTATGTTTAATGATGTCCTTAGGTACCAGCCACCTATCCCAGCCGAAGAGGTGAAACCTGCTTTTGACTATGATCATGAAGGTTCTACTCTCAATTAACATTTTCCTCATATGGCTAGTATCATCACATAACCACCATCTTATTTGTGATCAATCAGAGTCCTATCCCACCGGTCGTGGAAGAGGTCGTGGTGGTCGAAGAAGAGGCAGGGGAAGAGGTATCTTCTTTCTCTTGACTTGTGTGAATTTAAAATTTCTGGGCAGTAGTGCCTAACAGTGGTCCTTCAACATTTTTGCATACTGAATTGCCATCACAGCATACTCGATGGTTCTGTACATACTACTTGTGGCTTTTTATATTGCAAGTCTCAAAAATGACAGTTCTTGGCGCTTTAAATCTGTAAACATGCGTAGTTGCAAACTGCAATACAGGGTTCTAGCCAACATGCATGCTTTTTTTTTCCCTGCAAGAGATAAAACACATGAAGTTATTTGCAGAAATTTGTTTTGTTGATTCTTGCATAATGAATATGCATAGGTATGAGCAATGGGGCCCCCCTCCTCCTTGCGTATTATTACATGAAGAGTGGGAGGAAAAGGAGATTATTACAGTAGAGGCGGGGGAGAGGGAGATCACGAGGGGAGAGGAGGTGAGAGTGCGTGCTACTATGGAGGCGGCAGGCGCGGTGTTTATGCCCTGATTATGGTTACGGAGGCAGAGGTGGCTATGATTATGGCTATGGCGGCAGAGGTGGATACTATGAAGAGCAAGATGAATACTATGATGGTGAGCCCGAAGAGTATGCCCCTCCAGGCCGTGGTAAGCCGAGTTTGATGACATAATATGTTTATGTGGTCTTTGCATGCCCCACTTCTCATGGTTTCATCCATGGTTTCGCAGGGCGTGGCAGGGGTAGGAGGGTACCTTTCCGGGGGCGAGGCCGTGGGCGTACCAGAGGAGGCTATTATTAGATGAGAATGGTACGTGCCTAGTGGGTGTGCTGAATCCAGTGCATCAGCTAAGCACTGGTGTGCTTAATTATCCGGTAGCGTTTGCTCCCTTCCCTTGTCTCCATGGTGTTTGGTCGGACCATGCGTTTCAGATGCTACTATCAGTGTTGTGACTTGTGGGCAAATTTTGTGGCTCGCTCATGGTTTTTTGTAGCTAGATCATCCCGTAACCTTACAAAACAGTAGTGGAGTAGTTCCAAATTGGCATGTGAAAAATGTTCAGTCTCCTGTTTATCTGTTGAGTCAGGTTGATGATGCCCTGCGGTGCCTTTATTGGTCCGGGCCATCGTGCTATGCTAAGCCGTTTCTTATTACCTGTGCTGGTCTGTGTAAACGAGGGTGAATGGTCAAAGGCCAGTTGGTGCTGCCTGAGAAATAGGGCTAGGGTGGTTGCATGTTATGCTTCGGCGATTGCTCCGAGACAGTTTTGGAGTCTGATCTGAGAAGGGAGTTGGAGGCATAGAATCAATGTTACACCGGGTTGATCACTACTCGATTTATAAGTCGGTTGCGGAAGAGAATGAGTACACTGTCAAGCTGGAGAGGTTCACTACGCTGCAGAACAAGAGCAGTACAAATATCAAAAAAGGAAAACACCAAACTAGATAGACATGAAGAATACGCATCGGATACATCAATTTCTGGGGCTATAATAAAAGAAGAGGGTTTATTTGTTTTCTCAGACGATAGCAACACCAGAGCTCCTCAAACAGGTAGTTCTTGGAGCTGAGAGGCCAGCGGCGCGCCTGCATCATTTTCTCCTTGGGCTGGCTCGGGCCTTGAAACTTATCAGCGAGGGTTTCCATTCCCATGCGTGATAAAAGGAACCAGACGTAGGTGAGGAACTACACACCTTCACCCATGCTCTTGGCGTGCAAGTGCCCCCTGCATCTTCCAGCCGAGTAGCATAGCATCTCCACCCACACGCCTTGAATCACTTCCCACCCCTCTCCTCTCATCACCCAAACAGCTCCATCAGATGTTCGGCAAGCTCGCATGCTTTCAGAATCCAAGGCCCTATGGGTCTTCATATGGTTGAGGGGATTTTGCCGCATGAAGAATCCTTTGCGCAACACTTGTTTTGTCCAGTGATGGTGGCTCATTGGCATACTTGAGCATGATCTCAATATCATCGCTGGTGGTGGTGAAAAGACCTTGCCTGGATCCGGGCATAAGCATCTCCGGACGTATGAGAAGCAGGTAGATCATGTAGTTGGAAATCATCTCGCTGCATCGACGTCGGCGAGATGTGGGTGATGATGATGTCTTGGGGTTGATGAAGGCAGAGGTCTGTGGCTAAGTGCCAGATGAGGACGCTCTGGTCGAAGGACAACTGCAAACTCCACAGCAGTGGGTCACGTATCTGGTGTCTGCTCACGGTCCACTGCCCCCTTAAATTATTGAATCTTTTGTAACTAGCGGCATCGATTATGAACTGCTTCCACCCATCTTTCAGATGTCCAAACACCAAGTTTATTACCTCATGGCATACATGTAAAGATTCCATGTGAATGGCGTTCGAGAGTGAAGATTCTACCTGTATATACCAATGCTTGTTGATGTAGTCCGTTAAGCATATGACGCCGGCAACTCTCATCAGCTTGGTGGGCTTGGTTTTGCGGGTGGAGAAGGATATGATGCTGTGTTGGGCAGCCGTGACACCCCACATAGCGCCCAACATGCAAGCGTATGTCAATAAGGAGATAACTCCAGCACAGTTGTACCCCACATCAGGATATTTGTTACTCTGACGTCATCCTCTTTGTAGCCATCTTTCTGACTCTGGTTGAAGAGCACCGCAGAAGCCAGAGACATCGAAGGAGGCAACAACATCAAAAGGAAACCGGGAATACTTAATATCAATTTCAAGTCTGTGTAGATCGTCGCAAATAAGAAGTTCATTATACCGAATAACTGTAATTCTACACCTTTGATGTTCAGCTTCAAGAAAGATGGCAGGATTCTGAGCCGACGAGAGTATGGAAATGAGATGTCCACAAATTGATTGTACGGTGTATAAAGGAAATCTTTTACCTCAAAATTAGGATCTACTTCCGTCACGAGTGCGAGCTCCCTTGCCTTGTGTACATAATCTTCCAGCGGCAGATCATGTTCTTCCTCTTTTCTTAGTGATATTGCATCATGAGCAGATACAATCGTTACACAGGAATTACAAAACCAATGGAACATTCCTTTAGCTCGCCGTAATGGATAAACCGCCGAAGAGGCAATAAAGCTGCTAAGGCTTGCAGCCTTAAGAGCCCATATCTTCCGGATGAACTTGAGAATGCCGGCGATGAACTACAAGATCGCTGCCTGCAGCAACCTCCTATCGCCGCCGGACCACGACCGGCAGAACACGTAGAGGGCCACCGTGACCTGAGACACCAGGGTCACGAGGTGCCGCCCCCACAGCTCGTTGTCCTCGACGCTGTACGCCGTAAAGGCGTGGAGGCCGCCGAGGTGGCCGACGAGGACGGGCGTCCACAGGCGCACCTCCAGCTGGACGGTGGTGGCGGCGCCGGAGCCCGCCGGGAGCTTGTGGCGATTGAAGAGGGTGGTGAGGGCGTATATCGCCAGGGCGTCGGAGCCGAGGTAGGCGAGCCACATGCAGGACTTGAGGGCACGGGCATGGCGCGTCCAGGAGCCGACGAAGAGGACGAACTGTTCTAAATAGCCGGCTATAGCTGTTTTAGGTAGGGGGTCTGCCGCTATTTACCTTCTAGTACAACTTAGCTGATTTAGTCCGCTATTGCTCCGCTATAGCCTTATTTAGCTGTTTTAGAGTCAAACAGCTATCAGTCTATAGCCCGCTATTTAAAACATTGCGAACTGCAGGAAGAGGCTGCCCAGGACAAGGATGCGCAGCTGCCACTCCTCCCACCATTTCACCTCACTTGAGAAATCCCACATTGTTTGATTTGTTTAGTTTCCTCGGGTCGAGGCAGAATAGCAGATAGTGTAGCCTCCTGTTCGATGAGTTCATATATGATCGGGGCCGGTGACCTGAGAAAGTAAAAGGAAAACAAACGTGCGAATAAATAAGAACCCTGAAGCAAGGCAGCATCAAGGTCACCACCTGAAAGCAAGACTCAAAGAATATCATAGAATACCCCAAACAAGGCAATAGCACTCACGGTTGCGTTTGTCGGGCCGCTGGGCATAATACAAAGCATAAATAACCCAAACAAGCACTCAAAGAATATAATCACAAGGGAGGCGCTATATATATATTCAGTCTCATGAAGTTTCTACATTTCTCTACGAATAACAAGGTAATACAACACTCAAAGTACATTTTATAAGCAAAAATAAAAAACAAACTGTAATAATATTCACTGTAACATGGGGTGCAACACAACGAACAACAAACTTAGAAACTGGCGAATTATGTTGTAATACCTATTGTTACATGTTTCAATACCTATTCCTACATGCCAAAATCTCGATTAAGTAAAAATCCAGACGACTAGTGTTTAGGAAATCTCTGACGAATTAAAATTAAAAAAGTTTGACTTAGCACAAACCGAGAAATCCTTATATTTATGGACAGAGGGATTATGAATAGCTTTAACTACTAGGTATAAATCATCAGTGCAATGGCATGCTACACTAATCTGTGCACTAAAATGTGAGCAGGATAGCTTTACATGGTCACCGTCGTCAATTCAACTTGTCCTTTTTTTTATCAAGTACCGTCTACCCTATATGTTCCCAGTGAACTGGGAACATTGATGGTCAAATCCTCCGTGCGAGATAAAGCCATTTGGACAAGTGAATTATTACAACAGAGCATGTACCGTGTTACTAGCCATTTCCTCGGGCACTAGCACAATGTGAACAGTGACCACCTATATAAAAGTACTTGGTCACATTGTAGCTCAACAAGTGCCAGCACAACCAGCAAAGTGTGGAGGTAGAATGGAGGAGGATGAGGGAGGGAAGGAGAGTTGGGAACAGGCCGCGGCTTCCATAACGTTAGGGAATAGGAGGCAAAAGGAAATGATGCATCACATGATCAGTCCGTCTTGGAAACCTATTGATCAAGGGAACGTATCAGGTGGAAACCAACCTCTCCGTGCAAACTATGGAAACTTCAATCTGAGCCACACGATGTTGATCTCCAAGGATGCGCTCAGAGGAGGTGGGAGGGTGTTGATTTACAAGCTCAGGAGAGGTGGAAGGGGTGATTTGCAAAAGCGACTTTGCAAATCACCCCTCCCACCTCCCTTGAACGCCCCCTTGGATCAACATCGTGTGGCTCAGATTGAAGTTTCCATAGTTTGCACGGAGGGGTTGGTTTCCACCCGATACGTTCCCTTTGATCAAGGGAGGGCCTTTGATTTCCAAGTCGCACGTTGTTGTTCTACGACACCACTTGAGCCTGGTGCGCCCCTGGAGCGAGTATACCGGCACTGCTGGTTGAGCTGATCTTGCTCTATTGGTCCACACTACCCCCCCCCCCCCCCCCCCCCCCCCCCCCCCCCCCCCCCCGCCCCCCCCCCCACCCCCCCGGAACCACCCCCCCCCCCCCCCCCCCCCCCCCCCCCCCCCCCCCCCCCCCCCCCGGGTGTCCTAGAAAGTTATTAGCAGACTTGGACACAAGTCGTATGTTAACTCCAATGTAGTCGTTCGGACCCCTCTATTGGTAGTCAAGATTTCTTCGTGTATCCCCTCAAATAAAACAATATGTTTTCTGTATTTTTGGTTTCGATTTTTCATATAGATAGAGGCTGCTATGAAGTTAGGGAATAGGAAGCAAAAGGGAATTACGCATGATATGAAGAGCCCTTCACGGGTAGATGCTGTGAGAAGTCACGTGGATCTTGGTAGGAACGGCAGCGGATGTGCCTACAGGCTCCTGTTCAATTCTACAGCACGCACCACCTTCTGCGATTTCTCGCTCTCTTCTCTTGGTCCTCAGGCCCGACATCTGTTTGTCTTCCAGCAGACTTTCGATGCTCGCTGGCGGGGTGTGCTGCAAGTTCTTTTGCAGGCTGCTTTGACAAGTCGTATGTTGAATTTGTGTGCTCCTTGTTCTGTGGTCCACACTAGTTCCGTGTCTCTCTGAAATAAAATATTTTTCCTGGTTTGTTGGTTTTATTTTATATTGTGTACAGAGGTTTTTTTTTCCTCTTGATTCTTGCTATGTTTGGAATCTTCAGAAGCTATATACACGGATTTCCTGTAATATATAATTTGGAATGCAATTTGCCAATTTAAAATCGTCATGCAAAAGATTAAAAATAACAAACTAAATAGAACTCATTAAATATCTTTTATGAAAAACTTGAGTCCAGGGGAAGATTTCTCGTCTTAGGACATGTGTGTCCCATGTATAACTCTGTGTTCTTAGGGGACTTTAATTGCTGCCATCAGGGTTTGAGTTCTTGTCGGTTCCCTCCTTTACTGGGAGTTGTACTGCTACACCATCAAGCTAATAATTTTGCAACAAACTTTACAAGCAATGCACTCCCTCGAGTGCATCTGGTTGAGCAAATGTATGTATCATGACAACAACGCACCACACCAGTTTCCACCATTATTAGCAGATGTGGCTGTCTATGTAGTGTCTATAAGTTTTCACATGGGCACACAAACCAAGCACCAGTGTGGCGTACGGACAGACATTCCTAGTGGAGAGAAATCACAAATATTTGATGGCAATTTCTATTTCTAGCTAATAAAATCTGTCAATTTCAAAAACTGGAGAAGTTTGCTCAATATATGTGGAGCCATGCTTCTATGTTAATTATGTGGATGACATCGAACACCTAGTTGTATTTTGTTGCCTAGTTGGAAGTGGTGGTGCGAGTTGATGGGAAATGGGAAGCACACAGGAAGCCATGACCCATGAGTCGTATAATAGAAGAATTATGTCCGGTCGGGTTTTATCCCACTGCACTTTAAAGCTTGAACACAGTATCTTTCGTATTTTTAGGTCAACTGGGAACACCAAGAAATGTTGGTTCCACATATATTTCTATGAAGTTAGCACATCGTGGGTACTTTGCTGCCACCAGGGTACTCTAGTTCACAATTGGACTCGAGCTGGCCATTTCACAATTGGACTCCAAATCTATATTCAGTAACGTTAAGCTAGTAATTAGTCAGTGGCAAGCTGTACTATCGGTCCACTAGAAACGGAGCAGAATAAACTTTACCTGTTTGCCATCATTAACTCAACGCCTCTTTTTAGATCAACTACCGTCTGCCCTATATGTTCATGGTGGTGACCTGGCGCTTGATGATAAAATCCTCAGTGCAAGATACAGGCCATTTAGACGAGTGAATTAATGTGTTACAGCAGAGAAGGCACCGTGTTACTAGCCATTTCCATCGGCGTTAGCATAATGCGACGACCTATATATAAATGTTGTTCTGCTCGAGTGCAAGCGGCAAATTGTGGAAGAGGGAAGGAGAGTTAGGAACATGCGGGTGCCATGAAGTTAGGGAATAGGAGGCAAAAGGAAATTATGCATCACATGAGAGGTAAATCGTGGAAACCTGGTGGGTCGATGGAGGGGGCCTTGAGCTTGACATCACGCTCGGAAGCTGTGAGATGCCACATTCAGCATGGTATGCACTGGCAGTGAGTGTACGGGCAGTGCCTTCTGCGGTTTTCTTGCTCTTTTGGTCCTCCACACCCAGTGACAGTTTGTGCAACGTTCTAAGCTTCAGTGCTCATTGGCCGTGTGTGCTGGGGAGTTCTTTGCAGACTTCGACAAGTCGTATGTGTACATTGAATTTGGTGTGCTGTTTGGGCCTTTATTGGTGGTTAATATATATTCAGTGTCCTTTCCAATAAAATGATATTTTCTCTGTATTTTTTGTTTTTATATTGTATAGATGTTGCCTTGATTCTTGCTATGTTTGGAATCTTCAAACCATGCATGGATGTTGTACAATGTAAAATTTTGAAATGCATTTGGACAGCTTAAAGTCGTCATAACTTGCAAAAGGGAATAAATAAAAAACTAAATAATACTTGTAAAGTTGTGGTTTTTTTTTTAAATAAAGAAAGCCTTTGCGAAAGACCTCCCTCAAGGTATTACATTTAGAGAGGATTAATTTCTTAAGAAGGACATGCGTGCGGGCCAGATATAACTCTGGAAAGCAATTCGGTCGGTTCTACTCTGCTAGGAGCTTTACTACTACACCATCATGCTAACAATTTTGCAACAAACGTACGAGCAGTGCACTCCCTCGAGCTCGAGTACATCTGGTCGAGTAAAATGCAAATGTCAGTATCATCACAGCAATGCACCTCCACCAATTTCCACTATTCACTACCAGAATCCTCCATTTTCCCTACGCTTCTCTATTTTCCCTTGGAAAATATGTGTGTCGTAGGGACAGTTGATTTCCCTAGAACCTTGTCCGCATATCGTATAGAGCCCATAGCGTTCCCTACCAATTTTTTTCACTTTCGTAGGGAAATATTGGCGGGCCCTTGCCCTAGCTCACACAACCACACTCATGCCACGGTGGCAAGAGCCCTACGAAAGAACATCAAATCGTAGGGAAATTTTGTACAGAAACAATGAATGCGCAGATAAGGGGGCCGATTTGAAAATTTCGCAGGCCAAAAGAAAACTCCCAGCTCGAAGATTTTGCCACTCCTCTCGTCTTAAGAAAACTTCCAGTGCTTGCCAAGCGCCCAAGCCACAGCCGCAAACTGCTGCCGCCGAAGCCACCATTGCCGCTGCCCCAAGCCCCCAACGCCAAAGCTCACAGGTCGCCCAAGCCAAAATCCACCACCGCGACACCATCCATCACAAATCCGTTGCCGCAGACCCCAAATCCCAAATTGGCGTTGATTGGGATGCTATTGTAATCAGGGATGTAATTTGCTTCAATATTAATAGAATTCCCTTTTCGCAAAAAAAAAAAAAAATCTCGTATGGAGGAGTAGGAAGAGGCGGAGAAAGGGCAAGGAGTTGTGTTGGTGGCGGCTTGGGAAGAGTTGGCGGCAGCACGAGACCTCTCCGGGAGCTGCGGCGGCACGAGGTGGCTTTGGCGGCGACGGCTCGGCTCAGGCAATGGGAGCGGATCGGCGCAAATAGCCGAGGACCTTTTTATATGTTTTTGGGTACCTAGGTCTAGCGCTTTACCTACAAATTTGATGAGAAACGGTGGGAGGACGATGATTTCCCGTCAATGTTTTCCCTAGAATTCTTTCTTTAAAATTTTTTCTAGGAAATGGTCTCCCTAGGGTATTTAGGGTATTTCCCTAGTATTTTGGCCCGAGGAGAACCGGGAAATTCTAGTAGTTCTAGTAGTGATTGTTAGCATTGATGTGGCTCTCTATATAGTGACAAATATTTAATGGAAATTTCTACTTTTAGCTAATAAAATCTTTCAATTTCGAAAAGTGAAGAAGATTGATTCGGCAAAAAAAAAGGTGGAGAAGATTACTCAATATATATTTGGGCAGCCTCTGGTCTTGTGGAAGCCGTCACACACCTAGTACTCTAACTCTAGCCCCGCCACTGGTCTTGACAAGGAAAATGAAGATTAGTAGATAGTTATTTTGTTGCCCAATTAGAATGTGTTGATGGGAATAGGAAGCACACAGGAAGCCATGAATCATACGCCCGTGACGCAAATTACTGCAAGAATAGACCGCATCAAAGTAAATATGCGTCGTGGAGTGAGTGGTATTGCTCGTAGCAGCTTCAACATCATTAGGAGCAGTCTGGAGCGACCAATGCCGTCTAGCTGCATCGTTGGCCTTTCTTCCTGAGTAACCGATCGAGGCCTTGGCCATGTGCGTGTTCTACCTTGCTGACATGGCGCCGACAAACTGCACGTGCGCTAATGAACAAAACATTCTGAAACAAAGCAGAGACGTACGGACGGATGGTAAGCATTCCTGTTCAGTTCGTCAGGGTGCGAACGCTGTTCAGTTCGTTTGACATGCATATGAATTCATACGGCAGGTACATCTGCTTCGCAAGTTTATAAATGTTCCTGCTTTTGGTCGGTTCTGGTTTCCTGCGTTTGATCGCGTACGCGATCCACTTTGTCGGTTTTAAATTAAATAAATTGCTGACGGCCAACGTCAATAAATCAGACTAAATCCTAGGAGGCTTAAGTACAGTTATGAAATCGGCATCTCGCAACGTTTGGTTTCAGTTGCTGAAACTTGAGGATATGTTTAAGTGTGTGACTCAACAATTTGTTCAGGAAACAAGAAACAAAAAAACAAGTTGAGCTTCTGGTTTTTAGGCGACGGCTGAGAATTGTCGTTCTCTCATCGATGAACATTGACCGTCTGAGAATAAACCCAAACCAGCTGCCTCCTAGAACTGTATAGCAATTTGAGCACCAACTGAAAGATTGTTCGCTCTCAAGTGACTGATTGATACGCTATAAATACGTGATTCTTAACCATGGCGCGTGAAAAATGTATAGGCCACCGATTTCGGCAAATCATTGTTCGGCATGAAGATAGCTAGCTGTCAGTCGACATGAAGGAACGGAGGCCTTGCGACTGCCAGACGGGCATTGCGCCGTTCTCTTTTTGTCGGAGGCTGAACTGAACTATAATGAGAATAGGACAGTATCGGTGCAGAAAAGGGCGCAGCCGCGCCATTGACGTGGACATCTTCAGATTCGCACAATTTTGAGCGACCACAGTTTTGCCAAAAAAAACACACGACACGGTAGCAACCAAAGCAGATTCGAAAGATCCTTTTTTTCTATATATCTCCGAGCAGCTGAAAGAATCCAAGAATACGATACGAATTCTCACCTCTCCAAAAAAAAAAATGCTACTACATCGCTACAACTAGTACTACAGTTTTACATATATATAAATTTCAAAATTGCGTATCCTTGTATTTTCTGGTCTAATTCTGTTCCCGTGTCGTCAAAGCACATGGTTAAGACTCGCGCCGCAGCTCACAACGGCCAGCTGAGTCCCTGTGTAAGATCGGGGAGGGGGTTCGGGGGTTTTCTCGGCCTGCGTGAGAGGCTCTTCCCCTTAGCAAAATGCCGTCGGGGGCGGTCTTACCCCCGGCAGGTCGAGTTTTTTTTATTCTGTTCCCGTGTCAACGGGATGAAAAATCGGCGGACGAACCGCTGGCAGCGGCGCGGATCGTTGTGTGTCATCCTGACGGATCTCGTGGCGGCGGCGGCGACCACCACCCAGTGGCGGCCCAATTCGCCGGCGGCGGCGACCACCACCAAGTGGCGGCCCAATTCGCCGGCGGCGGCGGTGCTCGGCGCGGCTCCTCTGCGGCTGGAAATGGTGCGCCGCGCCGTCGATTTCTCCGCCGCCGCCGCCGCCTCCTCCGAAGCTGAAGAACACCGGGAACGACGACGACGACGCCCCGGACGTCGTGAACGCGGGCTGCGTTGTCACGTGCGATGGCCGGTCAAGGAACCGCGGCGGCTCGCCGGCGCCACGCAGGAACCTGGCGTACTCCGAGTACTCCCCGCCGGCGCCACTGACCATCGCCTGCGACTCCAGCACCGCCTCTGGCGGCGCAGGCGGCGAGGCGGCGGCGGGGGGAGGGCGGCGGGGTGGCGGACTCGGGGAAGTTGAGCTTGGCGCGGCTGCCGCGGAAGCGGAGCGCCGCGGCGTCGTAGGCGCGCGCGGCGGCCTCGGCTGTGTCGAAGGTGCCGAGCCACACGCGCGCCGCCTTGTGCGGGTCCCGGATCTCCGCCGCCCACTTCCCCCACGGTCGCTGACGCACGCCACGGTAACGCCTCCGCCCCGCGGTGTCGGCTGTGGAGGAAGGCGGTGACGGTACCTGCTCACTCGTCGTCTCCGCACGCGGCGAGTGCGGCTGCGCGGGCATCGTCACTGCCGCTCTTACTCTGAGCACAAGCCACGAAAGCAGAGCAAAGGCCATGAGCAAACTCTTCTCCTAACCACAGTGAAAAATACAGCTGAATTGCAGAAAAACAGGAGGGAATTTCCACACGTAGTGGACAATAATAATTATAATATTAGTAGAAGAAAGCATGGCTGATTTGCTCTGTTTACGTGAGATTAACGGAACAGTGGCAGACCAAAACACATTACTTGGGCATGGAATTTTCTTTAGTATATTTCACTTTACATGCTTGTGTCTTTTCGTATCAGTATTCCTCTGCTATCTAGGAGGTGTGGAACACATGCTTCAAACATGCCTGAACTAACTAGATACAACTGTTGCATCATCATGTTTGATTGTTTTCTGCATCTGAAACGTGTAAGAACAAGGAGCAGAGCTGCATGTTTTTCAAAAACAAAAAATTCATTTGGGGTTTTGAATCGACTCCTATGCATCAGTGACACAATTGATATTCTCTCTAACGTACACAAGGAACCGAAACTTGCAATAAATAATGCACAGAACAGCTTGCCAAGAACTAAGAAATCTGCAGACTGCAGGGCAGCTACTTCTTTCCCGCATTGCCCATCGCGTCATTTCTGTTTATTTGGGCTCCTCAACGCGTGTTTCACGCTCTTTCGGTAAAAAGGAAAAAGAAACGGAAAAGCGTGCTTCATGCACGAGTTGGTGTGGTGGAAATTAAAGCACGTGAGAGATGTGAAGAACAGAGGAAGGGCACGAGGAACAGTGGCCAAGTAGTAAGAGAAACAGAAAAAAGAAAAGCGTGGCTCACGGTTTTCTTTGCTCCTATAGTACGTGATAATGCATGGTGATCTTGTACTAGTTGACGAGTAGAGCCAAGGAGAGGAAATGAACCGATACTGTGAGAAGAAGAGAATAATGGAACAGTGAAATGAGGAGGTCGCCATGAGAGCTGAATTGCTCTGTTTCGAGAGGCAGGCATGACATGAGATGGAATCCTCCTGCCTCTGCTCTGCTTCTTAGACGAGACGATGCTAATTAAACTGCACAGCTCAAGCCGCACAGCTCGACTACAACGTGTGACGAAACTTACCGTGAGCCGCCGCTGAATAGGACGACGGCGACGGTGGTCCGTACCCCCACCACGCGCCGTCCGGCGAGACGACGGCCTCCTCCGCGCTCACCGCAGCCGGCGGCGGCGGCGCTCCGCCCGCGACGACCGCCGTCAGCGCCGACACCATGGCCGACATCTCCCGCCTCTGCTCCTGCTGCGACAGCATTGGCCACGCCGCCGTCGATCTTGCCGCAGCCTGCTCGTCCAACTCCTCCCCCTCGCCGCCGGCGGCGAGCAGCCGGTGTCCTCCTCCTCCGCCCGGCGCTTTCGCCACCTTCGCCGCGCACGCGCAGCACATGAACGTACGTGACAGCGCCAAGCTGCTGCTGCCGTAAAGCAAAGCAACGTGCGACTTACTTTTCTTCCCTCTTTTGCTCCCGTGGCCAAGTCTTCGTATTATATAGGGAAAAAAATTCTCTGCGGTCCGTCCGTAAAGCGCAGCTGTGCGGCCCCACCCGGATGCCTGCCGCGTGGATGCCTCCAGTCATCCGACGCCAGTTAGTCCTCGGCTCCCGTGCCTCCCTGCGACGGCTCCCGTGCCTCCCTCTTGCAGGCTCGCAGCGCTTGGCTTCCAGACGACGCCAACGGCTCGGCCGGTCGCACCTGGCGGCGGCTCAACTCAACATTAATCTCCGGTCAAACAAGGGCGGCGCCTCCCTCGTCCGCTGCCGCCACATGCCAGAGCAACCGCACAGCCTTCTTCTTTCTCGAGTATGTCTCCCACCCCGTCTCCACATCCAACCTTCCTTGCGTGCGGCGGGTCCGGAGCCTTGAGGTGCTCGACAGAATGAATCCCTGATCGGCGGTGATGCAATCGACGGTTGAGTTGCGACGGCAGCGGCGGTGGCTTCACATCTTAATCCTGACTTTATTTTTCTCGCTAACATATGGGGAATATGTTGCTTCTTGCTGCTATGTGATAGCAATTTGATTCACAAATCAACTAGGTACATAATCGCTGTTCAATTACAGTCATGTGCTACTTGATTTATGCGCACTAGAGATCGTTAGTAGATTTATACCTGGAGGGAAGAAACTTGAGAAAGCATTCTGCTTGAGTAGGAACAGGAGTACCATGACAGTTATCTTTTACAGTAGAGACTATACTCAAGCGTGGACTGGGCATGTTGAAGACGCTGAGTTCTCGAGCATGTTGCAGAAGAAGGGCGGCGACATGGACTTGAAGGAAGACGATCAGACGGCGAGTGAAAGGAGCGAGGCACGGAGCAGCGGGAGATCGTCGGGGAGCACAAGGCGGCGGTGAAGGCACCAGAAGTGGACCTGCGCGTGCAGGAGGAGGCGAGGGCGCCGGAGAGGCATAGGCGGAGAAGCGATGACGGCGAGGACTCGTCAGGGTGGCACGTCGTGCCTCTACACGAACGATCTGGGAGGCAGCTACGGCGGTGGCATCTGGGCCGAGCCATTTGGAGACGAGCTGAGAAAGCCGAGCCGTGGTTGCGAGTTGTGCGGGAGCTAAACAACTAGCGTTGCTCGGATGGCTGGAGGCATCCACGTGCCAAGCATCCAGAGCAGGGCCGCACAACAGCACTTTACGGACGGGTCTCAGAGAATTTTTTTCCTATATATAGGCAGCGGCCGGACACGTGTCCGTCCGGAAAAATTCCACTGATTAATTCCAAGAAACAAATTCCCGCCGTTTCCTCTACAGTGAACAACACGTGCTCCTAACTCGATCGTCCGTCCCTGTTCTTTTCCTCGGCTCGTGTGACAAAACATATAACCACACCCCTTCTTTTAGGGATTATTCGGTGCGAATTTGCTTATATTGCTTGGCGAAGCTAAAAAGAGGGAAATAGAGTAGTACTCGTACTAGAGTAGATACAGATATAACAAAAAATAGAGGAGAATTCGTGCGCAACTCGGCGTCAAATATTAAATCAGTTTGGGGGGAGGATTACTGCTGGTTCACACTTCACAGTCGGTTGACCTGCAGGTGCTTCTGCCGGCTTTGACTGTGAGTGCCGTACAAATTACAGATCGGTGCGTGTCAGTTCTTGACAAGTCAAGCCGGTGAGTAATTTTGGCGGGGAAGCTATTAGTTGGTAGCTGTAATCAGCAATCTAATAATTAATTACTGTACTAGTAGCCAAATCCAAAACGGTGTTGTCTTCGCTTCAGCGCGTTGGAGTTTTTATTTACTCTAGAAACCCCGAGCACATCCAGATTCACGTCATCCTTTTGCCGCACGTGCGTAGGTAGCTGCTGCAAGTACTACACTAGTTGAACATCCAGCCTGGCTGGGCTGCCGACATGCATCCACGTACGTCGCCCAGGAGAGAGGAGAAAAAGAGGACGATGCCGACAGAGGAGTATCTTGCAGTTAACTGATGACGGAAGAGGCGTGTGTTCGTTGTCAGTCTGAACTCTCAACAACTTGGATTGCGTTGCGTCTCTTCTCGATCGTTTCATCTTACAGGTAGGAGGATCGTATCGATCGATGGTTCACGTACCAATACGCGCTTGCTTTGTGTCCCTTAATTTAACTCTGTTTCCATTTGTTCAACGTCGACGAAGAACTAGTCCACTAGTTTTTCCCCAGGGCATTGAATCAGCACCGATGCGTCATCATGTTGCTGTCCTGTCCCTTTAGACATCAAGTTCGATCAGGGATAGTACGTTATTTTCTTACCTGTCGTTGAGAAGGTAGTGCAACACTGCAAACCGATGTCTTACGACCTGTGCCGACAAAAGATACATACGTATATCAACATCGTGATTAAAGTCAACGAAATTCCAAAGCGATGCTTCGTACGTCCGTACGTAGGTACGCCGTTCACTGAAACATCTTTTTTGAATCATATGCATCCGCAGGGAAATCAGCCAGTGATGGGTGGCGTTAGAGATCCGTGAAACACCTGTTGTCGTCCTATCCTACTCCCAATGCAAGACTAGTCAAACCCTTGTTGCAACACGTGTCCAGTTTTTAAGCATGCATCTGGTGAGTCTTGCGGCTTAACCGATCGATTATATTCCTTTCCCAACGACATGTCACATTAAGTCAGTCTCAATGCAGCCTTTCATTTGTGTTAATATCATATATGCATTTTTTACTGACTTGATAAGTTAATTATGATGAGAGAGAAGGAAAACTTTCATACTATTTTGTAAGAGCCTCTTTCATCCTCATGAAAGGAAGCTAGCTCCCTTTTCTAAAACTAGTCTTGAAAAGAGTGCAATAAAATGATGCATTGAGACTGGCTTTAGACTATTTGAATCAGCTCCTCAACACTGATCATGTACTATATCCCTACGTATGCAACCCAGTTAACAGAGAATGTATACATATGAAAACCCCAAACACGTGCTGCTTGCCAAGGTTAGGAATGTTGTTAGGTTGGAGTCTTTCACATCTTATCTCAAACACATGCACACCGTTGTGAGCACCTCTGTTTTAAAAGTTTTTTTTTTTTGCAACGACTCTGTTTTAAAAAGTTACAATTCTATATTTGGTTAAAATCAATTATCTTTATCTTTGATCATCGGATCATAAGTTTCGTTAGTTTAATAATACGTGAATTATATATCACGAAAGTATTTCTCATAGTCAATCTAAACACATAAACACTTTATGGTCCCAAACTATAGAGAGTAAAATTGATGGCGAAACAAAGAGATGTTTCGCTTTTACTAAACAGTTATTTTGAAACAAAGAGACTATATGTCAACAATAGCAGTGGGGTTTTTTCGCAAAAAAAAAAACAATAGCAGTGGGGTTGAGGAGATAAGAGCGTGCTGAGGACATATCTAAGTTAAGTGTGAAGTTTTGTGCCCTAAACATTGCATAATTTTAAAAGAAATTATGCATAGCATTTAAATTTTTACCTGTATTTTCACTAAATTTCATATCTTAAATTCGACCTGCGCGAGGTGTATCTAAGGAGCACTTGATATGTCGTAGTGTATTTTCGTCAGCCATCGTTGTCGTAGTGACGTGGGAGACAAGTCCAAGCTGATCTATAGATTCAATCATTCATCAACAAAGATATCTCAATCGACCAGACCCAAGGAAACCACTGTGCTGGTGCAAGATATTATTGACGCGCGCTGAGCCGCTGACGACTCTGAAGCCTTGCTGGCATTACGAAGTTGATCAACTGATGGAGAGGTGAAAGAGCAAGCAAAGTCTGGAAGATGGCAGTGGAGCAAATGAGAGGCAAGATACTATTATTGATCTTCTAGTATTTCATCTATTAATATTACGCGCTTTCGTGACCGGCCGCTGCTAGTAGAATATCTGGAAAAAAAGAAGAAGAAAAAGGCGTCACGTATGCACCTTCGTCTGCGCTTTGCATCACTTGTTATTACAAAATGATTTCAGAGTCAACCTTTGACTTGGGAGTACTGGAGTTGTGCCCTCTAGAAGCAGCAAGAGTAATGTGCTTGATGGACATGTTTACTTGGATCACCATCCGTGAAGCTCTCTGATTGATGTTTGATAGCACGACTGGCACCGAGCCGCCGAATTTGTGCTTTGCTTTTACATATGTCTGCGGATGACGTTTGGGATTGAGTCAAACTGACCCATCGAATTTAATCGCAAATTAAAGGGGGGAGCCATAAAATAGATTATCAGCAGCACTGTTAATTGTCACCATATACGTGCTGTCGTTCAAGACCCGCAACGGTAAACGCGCTGAGAGTCAGCCACAAGAAGCAGCACTGCATTTGTGCAACCATCGAAGCAGGGCAACAAAACGTGCCACACTTTTTCTTTTTTTTTTTATAGATTCTCGTCAGTAATAAGGTTTTTTTGTCTAAGATGCGCAAAACAACAAACCACGAAACTTTATCTTGTGCAGCAGCTGGCAACCTTGATTTACAGGAAGATTTGGCAACCATGAGTCAAAGTTTTGGGACATGTCGTTATTCATTCCGGCACCGGCAGAGAAATGAATCGATCACCGAATGACACCGAACGCCTGGAATCTGCCAAGATATGAGACCCTCAGAGCATCTCCAGCAATGGACCTCAAAACAAGGCCTTTATTTTTGTTTTCTAAGCCGGCATGCAAAAATAAGAGCTTAAAACTTGGCTTCAACTCTAGCAATAGACCCTATTTCATGTAGGAGAATGAAAAAAATGATGAGACCCATGAATGAGAGGGATGATAGGAGGACCCTAGGAATGAGGGCTTAGGGATGGAGTTTGAGAGGGCATGCAAAATGAGAGCTCAAGCAGGGGCGGATCCAAGGGGTAGTCCAGGTGGTCCTTGGACTACCCTGGATTTTGGCCATAAATCTTTTAAGTAGTTTGCTAATGGTCCAAAAGTCTAAGCCATGGAGGTGCTCAGGAGAAAGTTTGCTTGTAACGATCGTTTGTGTGATTTCTTCGACTTTGTGTGTTTCACAATGCGTCTGCATCGCTCCTTGGCTGGCTCGCCCTCGTGGAATGGGGTCACAGCTGAAGCTCACTCTCCGTTGATAATTACCGACTCGGCTGTGTAAGTAGCACCTGACCAGGATGCGGAGTGTGAATTGGAAAGCAGCACACAACCGCCAAAATATCCCTAGCTAATCAAGTAATCACGCCACTCCTACCAATTAATATGCCAATGCCACCATGACTGGAATACCGAATGACTCTTATTTGTTATATGTGCTTTAGTATTTAGATTTCGGTCCCTGATCAAGTAAACAATCTTTGTGAGCTGTCTTTTTGGGTTCTTGACACAAATAAACATGTTTTTCCTAAAAAAACAAATAAGCAACAAGGATATCAAAATTTTTTATCATGCATTGGTAATTTTTATATTTTTTCTATCAAAATAGTGGTCAAAATTTTTTTGTATGCACACCCGGCGAAAAAATCCTGGGTCCGCCACTGAGCTCAAGTAGGGTCTCTGTTGGAAATGATTTTTTGGCTCAAACCCCTAAATAATAGAGTAGGGGCTCAAGTAGAGAATCTGCCAAGATATGAGACCCTTAGAGCATCTCCAGCAACGAAACTCAAAACAAAGCCCCTACTTTCATTTTTCAGGCCGGCATTCAAAAATAAGAGCTCAAAATCTAGCTTCAACTCCAGCAGTAAAATGACTCAGACCCTATTTGTGTGAAACCTAGTAAAAAATAGTGAGACCCATAAATGAGAGGGAGGATTGGAGGACCCTAACAATGGGGGCTTGGAGATAGAGTTTGAGAGGGCATGCAAAATGAGAGCCCAAGTAGAGTCCTTGCTGGAGTTGATTTTTTGCTCAAACTAACAAGTCAAACATGATCTGACGTCAAACACCATGAGTCAAAATGTCTGTCAGCTCCGGCATGTCAATATCTGAAAGATGGCACCACCCTACAACCAGCTGCGTTCCTCTGACTTTCTGAATGCCCGAGACACCCGCATTGCACTGAAACAAAACCCGCGAGTTCTGTTGTGCCGGCGCGGCTCAAGATCCCAGTGGCACACAGCCATGCAACGCATGACTTTGACCTGCAAATTGAAATGGAGAACAACACAAGTTGCAGCAGTGGCTGAATGCCAAGTGCCATTCAAGTTTACACGTTCGTCGTATTTGCAGTAGCCAAAAGCTCCAAGATGTAACTTTCAAAAAGAGAAAAAGTGCAACGCACAAGTCAGAGGATGACATACAGATTGCAAAGTCTTCACTCTTCAGATGGAACGTGCCGTGGTTTGCAGTCAACGCCTCACCGTCACCGAGCGACATCGCCATGTTAAATTCAGTCTGAATGTGTATCAAGCGTGCATGCCAGGTTTCTGGCAGTTATGCTCTTGTAACATGCTGAAGAATAGAGATTAATTTCGCAGGACCTGAAAAAACGAAGCTACGTTCAAAACGGAGCCTAAGATTTAGACCAGTTAGTTTACATGTACCGTGCCAAATAACCTCAGTCCTGGGGGCTATTAGGCTGACCCAGCTGATGTCCACTCTAGGCATCACACTCAAAATCCAGGCGGTTCAAAACATTTCAAAAAAAGACATACAAGGAAAATAAAAAACATACCGTCTACTTTCCCAAAGCTGACTCACCAACCAAGTCACACTGTCTAAGCAAGTCTGATTAATGTAGGTTACTCTTCAGATATCATTTAGGACAGTTATCTTTACCATATATAAAAGAAGCAGTTGGTGGCCGTGATGGTGGGTGGTCCGTCGTCCGTCGCCGTGCCCAGCTACAGTACTCGGCGCCGACAGGTGGGCCCATTTGCTACAGTACTCAGCGCTGCACCTTCACCCGAGCGCCTCAACGAGAAGCTTCGAGCCCCGCCACCTGCTCCGCTCCGCCCAGTCGAGCGCGCCGTGCCCCACATGCTCCGCTCCGCCGCCAGTCGAGCGCGCCGTGCCCCAGAGCCCACGCTCTTCCCCTTCCTCGGTCGCCCTCTCGGAGGATCTGGATCCCTCTCGCCTCTTAACTGCGAGACTGCAGAGGCAAACCGATTAAAAAAAAAAGCCGCTCGCCCTTTCGGAGGATCTCGATCCCTCTCGCCTCCACCGACCACCGCCCCCAGCCAGAATGCCGCCTCACCGGACTGCGCCGCACCATCGCATTCCCGCTGCTATCCTCCGCTCCCTACCCGCCCCGCCAGCTTGTGGTGAATCCCAACCATGCCCAACGGCAGCTACCACATCTGCAGCTTGGGCCAACTTGACACCAGGCCATGCGCAGCCTACCGCCGGGCTGCTCTCTTCTGGTTCACTGCTCACTAGAGCCGCCGTCATCATCTACGCGAGGATGCAACGATGGGGATTAGATTGGCAGATGGCATCGGGCCTTGGAAGTTCAGAAAGGCGTCGGCATGGAGCAGGACGAATCGGGGGGAAGAGAGCTGCTACTGCAAGAGATAAGGCGTAGTACTGCGTACGAGTACAACACTGGTTCGAATCTCTCGTGATGTGCGCTCTCAAGGAGAGGATGGACTCTCGGATTACTTGATGCTCCGGGGCACAGGGCAGTCCGGCAACATGGCCATCTTCTGCCAAATGTTATTATCCCATCTCTTCAGCAAATTTTTGGTTGTATTCGTATGCTTTCACCATGAAGCTTCTGACATCAACAAAAACAAAAATGTGTCCATGTTTCCCCATTCGATTGCTATTCACATCAAAATTCCACTGAGTTCATTTTAATTATCATGTTCTTATTCAGTGCCTCCATCTTTTATCTGAAAAGAAATGCCACTGTATTTAAAGATGACTCTTAACACTAATGTACTCTGAGTAGTGACTAAGCTCAACTAATCTGCATACCAACCAGGATGAAGTTAAATGTATATGTTTCGGTCGTCCTTGTTTGACTATAGTTGTAAACACAAAGAATTCAAACATGAAACACTCTTTCATTATCTGCTTCCTAAATTTACTAACACAGGAAATATCTAATGTTCATATTTGCAAATCAACACATGGCCACACAAGGTACAAAAAGCACTGATTTGAAGTTTCGCCACCAGGAATCCTAGACAATGACAATTAGTTTGAATTTCACCGTTGCGAAGCACGGGCATCATGCTAGTGTTGCCCAGATCACAGATCCAAATTACAGCTTACTATTTACATGGTGTCCTTCAGTTAACAATCTATGGCATTTCAACAACAGGAGCACGCATTAATACCAGACCTGAACTAATAAAAGGTAAAAGGTACAAACAAAATGTGTACAATGGAAAGAAACAAAGATTAGGAATATGAGCACCTAGATATATCTTCAGATCAAGGGATGTAAATTACAATTAAGAAGACTTTTCATAACATGAAAGAAATCCACATTTTAGACGCTCTGGTTTTTACGAAGCCAATGCAATATTACTACTTTCTTTCCCTTTTATCATTAAAGATTGTTCTCATCTTCGATGTGCCATGGAAGTTATATGCAATGGCAAGTATGCAATGGCAGAGTAAACAATAGGCCATTCATTGCGCCGAAAAGAAAAATTAGTTGGTAACATTTTGCCTCAACTTGGCTGGTAATTCCTGGATGGATGAGTGAAATGATATATTGTACGCTACTCTTTTCTTGTATTGCTTATCAGATACAAAACTATCATCTTCCACTTCAAGCTGAAAAGGAAAACAGTACATGCTTAAACTCCACATTCAATTATTATTGAATTGTGACTTACTGTCAAAACAAAGTGGATCGTAACAATTTGAGATAAGGACAAAGAACAGCTTCTGAAAATCAAACGAGTCATGAGAACAAACGTTATGATTCCACAATCAGGAATAGGTGTGGAAAAACTATGCAAATTTAAGTCGATCATATGGTATGGTCGTATGGATATCATTAAAAAAAAGAGACCAAGCAATATGATATTACAGGCAATCAGGACTACCCGGTTAAAAGCCTGTGCAATAAAGACAGTTATTTTGCCAATTTCTATTATGCAAAACCATCAGTCCTTACAGCAGGTCCAGGTTTTACATTCACTAAAGCAGAGCATGATCAACAGCGACCCAAACTGTGTCCTTACAGAAGATGTGTCTAAAGCATACACTAGAGTTTATAACCAGTTTGTTGTACATCAAAATCTACTTTTCTCTGATGAAAACAATAAAAAAAAATTATAAATACAAGAACAGCACCCAAATCCGTCACCAACAACAGCAGGGCATCATCAACAGCGATCAATAGGTACCCCTCAAAAAAAAAAAGCGACCAATAGACAATCGCAGCACATATGAAAAAATATATTC
This sequence comes from Eragrostis nindensis, assembly GCA_012490785.1. NCBI lineage: Eukaryota > Viridiplantae > Streptophyta > Magnoliopsida > Poales > Poaceae > Eragrostis > Eragrostis nindensis. Next base: position 469,524 of record JAAXCT010000459.1, on the reverse strand, counting down.
ACAGCTTGTCAGCTTCTTATGTTTACGCCATCAGTCTTATATTTTTTGTACCAGCAGCTTCCATCCCCTGCCTGCATCAAACGCAACCCCAACCCCGCTATCTGACTTATTTGGTTTATTTTCTCTGCAAATACCAAATAGACCACATGCTCAGCCAATTGCAGATATAAATATATCCTGGATTGTTCGGAACATTATTTTGAAATCATGCAGAATTACATCATTTTGAGATGTTCATAAAATAGCTGACACACTGACCAACACCAACTTTTTAGTCTCCTCTCTGAATAAACCAAACCATCCTCATCAACGAGCCAGGAATCTAGCACAAGGACAACTGAAAATTGACACCCTCCTCAGAGCCAGAAAACTTGCTTTTTTTAGCCACCAATCCAGGCTTTCTTTATCAGATAATATTTGGTCTGAGTACTCTTGAGTACTAAGAATACCTTTTTTTTCTTGTACTTGGTACCTAAACGTTGCAGGAAAAAAAATGTACCAGTATCCTGAATCTTGTTATTATCAAAGCTCTAAAAACTGATCCTACTCTGAAATTACCAGTTTTGGTCAGTGACCACCCAAGCTTACCCTCGTTTTCGTTAGCGTCACCCTGGAGCAATCACCTTGAATAGCATTATTAACGAAATAATATAAAAAGAGAAAATCAGTTAGATCTAGACATGTTGTAGTTGGAATGCAGAGGGTGTAACACAAGGACTGCCATGCTTAAAAGAAAAGTAAAACAACATTGTATGGCTCAGATTATCAAATACTGATAATAAGTGGGAATTCTATTGGAATTGACAATCATGATTGCAGAGAACACATCATGAAGGCATTTTATATTACCTAGTTGGTATTAGTGCACAGAGATGTCAAGAAGGGATTCTATGATGCTGATCAAAAAATAAATCCCAAGCAGAGTCCTTGGCGAATTCAGTAGTGTTTGCTTCATGATACTTTGTATATCAATAGGGACAAGAAAATTACCGAATTAGTAACAACAATAGATCCCATGGAACCGCTAAATACATGGTGTAGAACTCCCATACACTCTGGTTTACTACTGTTTTTCACGGTGCTGAATAAATGCCGTTCAAACTCCAAAGCAAAGATTGGAGTTTCCGGTGCCTTAAATTGTCAGCGCTTCAGTACCAAATTTCGATACAGTATAAATTCAGTGGTAAAACCAACCCTACTGTTGATGCATAACAGAGGGGCGAAATTCTTCAGAAGCCTAATAAACAGAAATCAACAAACCAACACACGAAATCCAATCCGTCTCAACCCCGCAAGCGAAATCATGCCCAGCCTAAGCACCTCTTTTCAGTAACTCGCTCGCCTCAGTTCATTGCTAGTACCAGGCAGCGGCGCCAGGTCCCCGCGTCGCACGATGCGAGCAGTGGCTCCATATGAGAGAGGCAGAGCTAGGGTTTGAAGAGTGGTGCGAGCAGGGGAACGGGATAAGGCGCCGGGGGTTGAAGTGGCAGAGGATCATGACGAGGCGGCGCCGCTCGTCGCCGTCGGCGGCGCATGGTGATCTTCGTCGGCGTTGAGAGAAGAAGGGCGAGGACAGAGGATGCATCTGAGCCGCATACTTCAGATCGGTCAAATACATTTTTACATATGAACCCAATCGCGATCCTAAATTTTGCGTAAACCCCCTCCAACTAGATCGCGATTAAGTTTTACATAATACCCCCTGAAATGGATCGCGACTATTAATCGCGATCCGCTATTTTACATTATACCCCCTAAAATGGATCGCGAATATTAATCGCGATCCAACTATTTTTACAAACCCCCCTGGTTGCGCAAATCAGGCCCTCGCGAGCGTCTGTCTGACGGCCGGCGGCGCTCGGCGACGGCGGGCGCCGCGCAGAGAAATCTCGACGCCGGCGGGAGGGACGGACCTCAGGGCCAAAGTTCTTTGCGCTCAAGGCGGGGCACCTTGTGCGACCACGCTCACCAGCCGGTCTCCGAGGCCTTGCCCTTCGGCGGCCGCGCATCGACGCTGGTAGATTCAGGCTCTGAATCACCGATACGTCCCGGAGGCCGCCGTACCCGTATCCGATACGGCGGGATACGATACGGCGACACGCCGATACTCCGATACTCCCTCTATAGAATCACTGTTTTGGTTTGAAACTCACGTATCGCTGTATCGCCGTATCGTATCGCCGTACCGGTATCCCCGTATCGGTGATTCTTAGGATTCAGGCCGACGACGGATGCAAGGCGGTTCAAGGTCTGACCGGCGCGTCCTGCGGGTCTTCCGCATCAGCACCGGAACCTCTCCACTCGGTACGCACCTCCTCCAACACTCCTCATGCTATCAATCCAAAACCAGTTAAGCTACGAACCTTAGGATAGGTGTGTATGTTGCGATTGTTGCCTAGATCACAGACCTAAATTAGGACCTAATTTACTTAGTGACTTCTGCAATTTGGCGAGTCACAACCGACGTGTTTGTTGTAATACCCCCCGGACACCCTTCTGTCCCGCTCGCACGTGGTTAGTGACTTCTGCAATTTGGCGAAATTGTTTACTGCATTCAACAGTGCCGCAGAAGAACTGCACCGAAAATTAAAGCAAGGTTGATGTTCACGGAGCTCGTAAAAATTATTTGATTCTGCATAAACTATGATGCAATCATTTAAGGTTAAAAAACCAAATAACAAAGATACTCCGAACTATTGTCTCTGCTTCCAAAATACAGGTGGATCCACTGGTTGTCTCTGCTTCCAAAACACTGTTGCAACTTGTAAGATGAGTGAAATTCTACGAGGAGACCTCACAAAATTCAGGAAAAACAGCACATTGATCGGTACCCAGGGTGAGATACCTCTAACTATCCCCTGCCGGATCTGGAGGCGGTGGCGTCGACGACGGCGACATGCTTTCCGGTGAGGCTTTGTGGAGTTTCGTTTTCTTCTTCTCTTTTGCGAAAGGGCGGAAGATTTTGGTGCCCCCTTTTGGTGGGCTTTTTGTTCCCCTCGCCGGCGTCGCTGGTGGTGTGGGATGCTTCTTGCTCCGGTCGTCGACGGTGACATCGATGGTTGTGAGCTGTTCTTCCTCTTTCTCTCTCTGGTTGGCGATGGCCGATTTCCGTTCAGCTATGGCGAATGCGTGCTGGAGGTGTTCCGGGCGCTGGCTCTTGCGGCTTATCCAATGTCTGGAGTCGCCGACAGAGGAGGAAGGTGGAGCGTTGGGGAATCCGGTGGCTGTCGTCGCCGGCGTCCATGTCGGGAAGGATCGAGAGGATAAGGGAGTTCTTTGTAATTTTCTTTTCTTCGAGGTCCTTTCTGTAAATTTCCAGGGGTGTCCCTGTAACGTGTGGATGTTCTGTATTTCCCTTTAATATATAATCCGCCCGTTCGCAAAAAAAAAAAAAAAAAAAGATACCTCTAACTATCCTCTATATAAATATCTTCTGTGTGATAAATCTCTTCAACCAGTCCGAAGTACAAACTCTGGATAATTTCACTATGAATTTTAACAGGTGCACAAGAAGTTGAAGCATATGCCTGGCTCCCAAAAGTTTAAACGCCTGTTATTTTGTAGTCAGTGGGTACATCATCCAATTCTGCAAGAGATTAAGGTTGCAAATATTGCCTTTATAGAAATAGGTATCATACGTGCAGAGATAAATCCGTATTTCATTCAGAATTTTAACATGTACATACGCGTGCAGCCAGGTCATCCCTGATCTCCGCAATTTTTATTCAAAGAGAGGGGCCTTCAAACCTGCTCTGACCAATGCTTTTCATCCTATCATTATACCGTTTGCAAAAGTTATATGATTTGGCTTTGGTTACAGGTTTGCTGAAACCAAATTGAAATAGAGCAGCCTGGATGCGGATCTCACTTTGTGACAGTGACGCTGCTATGTTAACTGCACCAATTAATGAAGACATGCGGCTGTTAACTGCATTCTCGAATTAAACCTGGATGTGAATTTATATATCTTTTAAGTTGGCACTAATGTGGACAGTGACGGAGCTTGAAGTGATTTCCAAGGGGGCCAGGCGGCCAGCCATTAGAGTTTGGAGTAATTAGCTTTTTATATATGGTGATTTTCAGTTTTTTCTGAACCCAAGGGGGGCCATGGCCCATCTTGGCCATAGGAAAGCTCCATCGCTGAATATGGAGCAAATATTGAAAATCTTCCCAGAAGGACTTTCCTTGCAAATACTCAGGGCTACCTCTATTTCTCTCTTTAGTTCGCGGCCCCACCCAGGGCATACCCCTACGCCACGACAGTGAAAAAAAAATGACCGCATGATCTTAATCGGAAGTGAGTGCAAGTGCCGTGTAATGCTTGGTTGAAGTGAGAATTAACATAAGTAAATTTATCATGTCCAGTTACGGTGGAGGAGGAGAAACGCCATTCGTAGGCCCCACTCAACAGATTTGCCTCGCCTCAACGTATCTCCGTCACACCTCACCGACACCCTCTGCTATCGTAAAGAAACAAAAAAGAAAATGCTCCGCCTCGCTCGTCTCGCCTGCCAGCGCCGCCTGCACCTCCGCCTCGCTCGCCTCGCCTCCCAGCGCCGCCGTCCGCAGCCGCAGCTCCAAGCGCCGTTCCCCTCCCATCTCCTCCTCCTCCTCCTCCTCCTCCTCCGCCCGTGGCTCGCTCCCTCTTCCTCCTTCCTTTCCTCAATCCCACGAGCTCCCGATCTCGTCCGACCACGCCAACCCTAGCGGAGTTGCCGGCTGTCTCCGTCGCTGCCGACCTCCTCCACTGTCGCCGGCCGCCTCTCGTCCCTTCCCCGTGTCCTTGCCCTTCCTCATCACGCTCAGATCCAGCCAGGGTCGCCGCCGGCGGCCCCTCCGCCGTGCAGATGGGCCTGGGCAACAACGGGCGCCGTACAGATGGGCCTGGGCAACAACGGACGACCCTCCTGCGTCGTGCTAGCAGGGTCGATGGCGATCTCCTGCTTTGTGGTGAGAGCTTCTTCCTCTTCCTCGTTCTTTTCCCTTTGATATGTGAAGCAGCGATGATGGAGCCTCTTTTTCTTGCTAATCTTCCCCTTATTTTAATAAGTTTTCCCCATTACCTCTTCATCAATCTTGTTCGTTTGTGGTGATTGTGTACATCTTGTTCTTGTTTATCTTAGCCAAGATGCACAATAAGGATGAGGGAGACCTCCTGGTGTTGTTCCACCCGATACGAAGGCACTATCAGGCTGGAGCCATGAGGTACGATTTGTTCTTCTTCTTTCTTAACGATTTTTCTTACCTCCTGCAATTTTGTGTGTGCCCAGTGATTGTCGCCATCAATTTGATCTGGTTTTTAGATGTAGCGCCTGCCCTGCTCGCCTCCACAACAGACAGGGACGCTGAGGCGACGATGACTCGGTCGCAGCAATGTTTGACGCCCTGCCATCCACGTCTCCATCTGCAGCTGCTCCTGACGAAATATTACGTCTTTGTCCACAACAAACAAGGAAGAGAATAACAACGTAGCAGTTTCTTGACATGTCTGTTATGTTGTCATTTTGCAGAAAACCTTGGCTTTGCTAGAATGAGGCCGAGCCTTCATTTTTTTTAAAAAAAGGTGAGGTGATATCTGACTTCCTTAATTGAAAGCCAAATGTTGATGGATGATTCATAGTTTGTAATATCTGTTAATGTAATCAGCTCCAAAAAAATTTCATCCTGTCATATGTCAATTTCTGCGTGCAGCCAAGTTTCAGATCCTGATGATAGTTTGATGTGAATAATGACAATTTTGTAGCTTTATTATATCCAGCTAGCATAGTTTATCATCATAAAGATATTTGGAGAGGGAGGGAATGTTAACTGTTGGAAGACTATGAAATCCGGCAAATGAAAGAATTGTACATGATATAACACAGTAATCCAAATCTTCTAATATGCAGCAAGAACTGTTGATTTGAAAAATGTTATTACCTCTTGAATATACTGCCGTTATCAGATTCTATACTGAAACATAGGAGATGGAAAGTTATATGCGGTGCGTAATGATTTGGTAGTACCCTGTTGAATAACTCTCATGGTGCCATGTTGTACATGTGTGTTTTTCCCTACATATAACACTGATAGTTAGTTTAATCTTTTTTTCTAGATTGAGATTCCTATGCCATGTGCCTTCTCTGCATGAGATCACTACCTTGTTCCATTTTGGTGAACCACTGTGCACTTCTATTAGGACACTAATTTTTTCATTCCTATCCATTCCATACTGTGACAATATGACAGAAGTCAACGTGGAAAAATTAGGTCCCTACTTTATTAGTTGACAAGGTACTATTCTTGGTGAGCAATCTCAAAGAAAGTTCTGAGATAGGATTTTTATTGCCTACTTCTTAGAGATTGCAAAAATTTTCTCACCTGTTTGCTACACCAAACCTGAAAACTGAAGGTACTATAACTGAATGGCCAACTTTACTGCAATTCTATGTCTCTTTAATATCCGCCTATATTTTGATTTCTGCAGGTGTGTTATGCTGATCCTTTGGGCTGGAGATATTGTTGCCTCTGGACAGGGCAATAGCTTTAAAGCACCTTTCAAAGTGATTTGTACAATGCTTCTGCCATCGCTCCTTTGCCGTCAGTGTCTGCGATGGTCAGTCTCATGTGCGTTTGATTTCCTGATTGGTGTGGTTGGTGTGTGATAGGTAAAACATGTTCTGTAAAAATGGTATGAGTTTGATTTGAGAGAAACAAAATCAAAGTAATTTATTTTAGCGGTACTGATCATTGTCAGTGGTATAGCAATAGCTTTGTGATTGAGTTTAACATTTGGATATGAAAGGCCGATACTACAGCCCCCTTCCACAATATTGTTTGTCTCCTTGATAAACCTCATGCAGTTAATGGATCTAAATTCCTTGCCACACATATCTCTTTTCAATAGGTGTGGTAAATCTGGAAAAGTATCTTTGTTTAGGACATTACTGCTCGCACAATTGATGTGATCCATTGCATTAAAAATGCTTCCTACTCCCTTGTCGTTACCCAAAAAAAAAATGGTTGTATGCTTTTTTCAGATTTTTTAATCAATGTGCTGGTCATATGCTGATCCATTACAAGTAAAATGGTTGTGTTCATCATCTAGGCTATGGTTGGAACACTTTAGTAGTCATCAGATTTATTTTGATCCAGCTGCAAATGTAGACTATAGTCAACCTATGGAGCTGACCGCCAACTATTTCGTATGTGATAGGCGTTATGCAAATTGAGGAATTTGACCCCAGTAAGTGTGGTCAAATGCATGTATAGTATTGGACATCATTAGGTTGCGAGTTTGATTGTGTTACTATAAATGATTGTGTTATACAGGCAATAGAGGTACAAATTATGAATGTTAGATTGGCACTATTATACTGCCGTTTAATAGAGTTGCCTGAATATTCTTCCTTTGCTTCAATAAAAATATTGCACCGGTTTATTTAATGTAGTGTGTGAGCTAGGACCTCACTAACCTAAAGTTGAACATCTTAACTTCGTTCTAAGTAAAATCAAGATGTCTTAAAGTTTAGAGAGAACAACTTTGAATCTACCAGTTATATTTATGCATTATTCATTACCTAGCTTTAGTAGATGCATGCTACCATGATAGTCGAATCTTACATGCCATGGTTCTCCATAAGATGAGTTCAAAAATGCTTTCCAAATACATACATATTAATATTAACATCTAATTTTGTTTCTTACAAGCTATCCATCTCTTTCCTGGCAAGTTTGTAAGAGTTGTGTTACGATGTCTGCCAACATGGGAAAAGAGTTGGTTCGATTACTTCCTTTCCTGAAACCTGAAACTAAGAAGAAACTCAATAATTTCCCATTTATCTCTGTTTAGTCTACATCTCACGAGCTTACAGTTTTTAGCGGTACATATATGGCCGAAGTTATTTTAGAGCCTAAACTCCTTAGGATCAAGAAGGTGATGGTATCTATCGGTTGTTTTCCTCTTACTTTGCTCAGTCATTGATGCAGGTGCTATCCTGTTGCTTTGGTTTGGCTGTCTTTGGCCACGTAGGAAAAGAGGCAGATGCAGCTATCAAACTCCAACATGGTGAGTGGTTTACCACAACAGGGGATTCCCCTACTCCCCTAAAAACCATTGTCAGTAGTTTGCTGCAGTCCAGTACTCAATTGCCATGTGAGTCATCCAGCTTGATGCGGGCTAAGTTATTTTCTTTTGTAAATTATTAGTTCCCATGTTTGTTGCCTTATATTTCGTCAATAAACGATTTTAGAGAAATTAGTATGTAGGATCCATCTGAACATAAAGTTATCATTGGAAAGTGGTTGTTGGTTGTTATTTGCTTGCACAGGGGTATGTACAAAAAACTAAACTCAATCTACTGATGATAACCTGGGTTTACCTTTGCTTTGATGCCCTGTGTAATAAAGATTTAACCTTCCATCAAAATATCATCAGACCATCTTGCTAGAAATGAGAGGGCAATTTGTTAATACGGCGGCAGTCGCACCTTCAGCCTTGTTAGGAGCTGAGCCATGCATTGTTTAGTAAGCTTAAGGTTGAATTCAGGGTTCAATATTCTTGCTTTTAGTAGTAGCTGTGATAGAAAATTAATTTGAGTGTTGATGGTCTATTAGTTTTCTGCAGCTGTAAAAGTATTTGTCGGCAGTGGGAGATCTTTAAGTACTTCAATTTGTTTTCGCCATCAAGAGGACACCATACTGTCCTTTTCTCCTCAGGTTGTTTTGTGTGGCAATATCTAATAGTATCACTTACCACATTTCTAAATTGACTTCATAAATCTTTCACTAAGAAGCATAGGAACTAAATCTTTCACAGTACGTAGGAAGAACATATATTTTTTTCAAAAAAAATGAGTTGTTGGGTTGATACAAATGTAGCTGACAAAAGGATGTGCTCATTGTTGCAAGCCAAACATCAGGAAAAGAAAAAGAATGCAGGAGCACCTATTTGAGTTTATATGAGCAAACATTCCTTCCTTCTACCTCGGCTCTGCGGTTTGATTTAGTTCACATTAAACAAACTGTTTTCCGTGTTCTAGGACAATTTATTTTGTCATGGCTAGATTTCATCTAACAAAAGATCAAATCAGACTGTTTATTGATTGTATTTTTAAATATCCAGATCTGCATGTATGACTCTGGCTAACCACTTACTCTAAAACATTGATTTGTATGTTTAGGTGGTAACATTACGTCTCTCGTGCATTTATGCTTGTGGCTTTAACGGCATGGACTTTGCCCAGGTGAGTCCCAATATTGGTCCTCATATATGGCTGATTACCATCCGTACTGTGTCAGTTTGAGCGGGAATATGAAACTGAATGTTAATGTATATTGGAGAAAATCCTAACCAAGCAGATGACTATTTTTTTGTTTGCAGTCATATGCTTTTTGATGTTGCTCTGATATATAATAGGTAGCAAAAATCTTGATCCACTATGGCACTTCGGTTTTCTTTGCATGGATTCTACTTTGTTCAGTTCTAAATTTAAGAAGGAAAAAAAGAAATTATCATGTTTGTATTTAATGTTTATTTTTTCCCATGCCATAGCATCTCTGCTTCCTACAGAGACGAAGTTGGGATATTTGAGTTGATAGCTATATTGCAGCGAACAACTGAATTCACATATTCTGACACTAGCACATACAACTGAATTCACAGCGAACTATGCAATGCTTGGGGGAAGGGAGTGTTGGTTGAGGTTTTCTTCATTTGATCACCATCCCATTTACTTTGTTTCATTTTGTGGTCCCTAACAAAGAGGGCTTTACTTATCAAAAAAAAAACAAAGAGGGCTTTTGGTATATTGAGTAGATTGCTGAAGAAAATGGGGACCAAATGTTAATCGTCTGATATGTTGCACTTTATCTGATATATTAATTTATCATTGGAACAAATCAATGTAGTTATAAAATAAAGTATGTTAAGTGTCCCATTGAATCTTCTAATTTCACACTTTTTTTTTCGTTTTTCTGTGTATACATCCTATTGTTACGTCATACGACTAATTGGAAATTTATAATACAACCAAGATTCAATGCTTTGCAAAGTGATTTATCTTTAGTTTTCTTCCAAAGGATTTTTATCTTAACCAAGTAGCAAACAATTGCTGATAAAGGTGGGAAAGCAAAAAAAAAATCCTTGACCTACACGCATCAATTCTCTGATACTTTCAGTAAACCTGCTCCTCTCTGATATATAGTCACACTTAGATTATCAGTGATCTGATTGTGTACTTAGCCACTAATTAATTTCTTCATTAGCTTACCATTTCTCGCAGTCCAGCCTAAAAAATAAAAACACTTACACTGCCCAATAGAAAAGGTAGTCAGCATAATGAATCTTAAGCATCAGATAATTAGTATTTGTATGAGCAAACTATGACGTCTGCATGTTATTCTTTGTACATGCAAGAACAAGTATTGCAGGAAAAAAATGATGACCAGCGATGCAACCTTCATCTACAGGTATGTGTTGAGCAGTGATGGCTTGTGAATCATTCCTTCAATATGTATGCATTTTGATCCTATGATTTAGTTTTCTGTATATTCAGATTATCATTGGCAATCACCTATTGAAAACATGACATTTTGTATCCATGTTTTGTAAGGTTGTAATGTCATACAAATATTTTTTTTACTCATGATTATAGTGTGTTACATATGATTACGCATTCACAAACTGGGATAACTTTAGCTTGTCCTGGTTTAGACAATTCCAACTGCAGAGGTGTCACACATCCATATTGGGATATTTCTATTGGTGGCGGTGACCATAGATATGCAAACTAATTTTACGTGTCTTTTTCTTGAAATGCAGCATCATTGTATTTTGCAGTCTGAACAACCAGTGGTATCTAATGTTGAACTACCTTTGTGTTCCCAGTTGCACTCGAAATGCAAGTACGATGTTTCAAGTACTGATTATATTTCTTTTTAAATGCAAGTACGATGTTTCAAGCACCTTTGTGTTCCCAACCTGCTGGCTCCAAGAAGCAACCGCCTTCTAAGAAGGCAAAAAAAAAAAAAAAAAAAATTGATGGAAAGGTACGCTCGACTCCACATTGTGTCACATTGTTTGCCTGTTTTCTTCTGCCTGTTTACTCTATTCTGTTACTGCGCAGGCTAACAAGTGAAGCTGCGGACGGTTTTGCTGCGCATCATCCTCTCCCACTGTTTTGTTGTTGATATGATCCGGTCTGAGACATCCTTTTTTTGTTGCTTCAGAAAATGTGATGCGTCAGTGCTGTGGTACACCAAAAACATCATTTATGTAATGTACAATTACTGCGCTTGAGGCATCTGACCTCACACAAGCCTAATCATGTTAGTTATGCTCAGCCGCGTCTGAAACATTCTAGTGCGGCCCTTAATCTAGCATACCTTTTGTCGCTTCTCCCTACCCTCCTTTCTCCGTTTTCTTTTGCGTGCATTCGCTCTCAGCTGCTGCCATGACGCCCCAAACATCACGACATCTTTCTTCCCGCCCCATGTAATGATCGCAAACTTTGCCGGAAACCCATAATCATACAGCGCGCGATAGCGCGCTGCCTACCACTAGTACTCTTTCAATTGTTTGAGGAACCTGGACATTCAGCAACTAGACAAAATAGCAGGTAAGCTTCGGGGCTTGAAGGCAGGCTGGATAGTTGGCGCTCCGATTCAGTCTTGGAATCATTACCCATCGACCATATTTCCGAGTAAAATAAGTTGAAGTATAGATTGAATAAGGTGGGATTTTCTGTGGAAGGGAGCAGACCAACAGGCGAAGGGAGGACATTGTTGAAGCCTTCTTACAAAAGAGAGCATTCTTTGGGTTCAAGCAGAACAAGTGAAGGGAGCAGACTAAGGAACTAAATTGCAATGATGATGCCTTCTCTTTCCATTAGGATTTTCAAATATCAGAACTTTTGGTTTCTTGAGAATCCGATGCAACATTTCTATCTAGGATCTCTTTAGAAAAAAAAAAGAAGAAAGAAAAAAAGAAAGAGAAAAGGCTCTATTTCACTGTGACATGAAAGTTATTTGCATTCATTATCCACTGTTCTGTCCCAGTTAAAGATGCAAATTTTCAATGGCAGAGTGAAGAATAGTACATTCGTGCAGTGAAAAGTTAAATCCACTTTGTAATACTTGAAGGAACCATTGCCTCAACTTGGTTGGCAACTCAAATGCAGCAATCATCTGCTGTATTTTGCCAACCATTCACTGCATCAAGTTGAAAAGAGGAAGCAGAGGAGACATCTATGCATTTTATTCCATATCCAGCTGTCGGATTGTGTATTCTTGAAAAATAATGCATTAAAAATTGTGGGTTGTGACAATGGAAAGGAGCAGCTTTTTCCTCAAATCAAAGACATCGAAACGTTATGATTTGACAAACAATCGATAGTTGGCTAATATCCGTGACAGTATGCAAGACAAAATCTCATTTCCAAAGAAAAATAGAAATGACAAACCTAGTTCGATCACATATTGTGGACATCATCTTTTTCTCTCTCTCTCTCTTTTTTTTTGTGATAACGATGTGAACATCATTAGAACAATATGTACGAACCAATGAGAAAATATATTTTCGCCATGTTCCAATATATACTGTAGCAATGGAATGGCATGCTAAAAGAGAATAAAAAAGCATATAATATGCCTCAGCTGATCGATCTTCAAATGGGGGATATCCTGGCATTCACAGAAAACATTGCTTGATGCCAGAGAACACACTATATACGAATCCGCTTCAGTTCCTTAGTTGGTATTAGTTCACATACATGCCTAGAAGGATTCTGTAATGCTCCTAGACGCGATTCCAGCGAATTTCTGGTACACCAGGTCTAATTCTCGATAACCTCTGGTGATTTTACTGCCAAGAGCTCAGGACAAAGGCATCAATAGTTACAATAACCAGATTGAAAAGAACTGCTATGAAGCTCCTTAGTCTTCGTTCACTTCTGTGCAAATTTCTTTATGATAATGTGCAGTAGTCATACAAGCAAATTACTGAATTATCAGCAACAATGCACATGTCAAAGCAAAAGATTTGGTTACAAATAAACAGTTATACCGGTTATAGTATTTGCGTACGTGCTGGTATATAATTATCTACTGCAGTTTGACTGTGATCACAGATCAAAATTACACTTTATTATCCGCATGATAGCCTGCACTTGCATTATGGGTCGTCAACAACAGGAACAGGCATCAGCACTGGAAATGAACCAACTCAAATATACATGAAGTGGCATATATGTACAATCTTTCCCTAACACAAAAAAAGGTATATGTACAATCACCAGAAAGAAAAGCATCGGGAACATGATGGAGCCTAAACACAAAATTTAGTGGTATATACTTCAGATTAAATGAACTAAATTACAGAGGTGGTCGCAAATCCTTTCTTTCCTAGGATGCATGTCACCACAACCTTGGGTATGTAACGAAGCTAACGGCCCATTGCTAACTTGGATTTTCTTTGTTCCTTATATACCACTAAACGATGATCCATTCTTCACTTTGCCATGGAAATTATGCATGTTCCATTTGTCGCCCCATCATGCCATTCCCGGTAGAAAGATCACATTGGTAGCTACTGCCTCAGCTCGCTTCGTAATTCCTGGACGCTCAGTAATATGATATACTGTACACAATTTTTCGCTTGTATTGCTTCTCAAATGCAGCAATTATATCATCTATGGTGTCTTCCCAACCATCCACTGCTTCAAGCTGGAAAGCAAAACAGAGAAGACAGTGTATTAAATTCTTGATGCAGTGCTGCACTGCACGTTAAATAAAGGAAAAAGATATATTGCATTGTGAATTATGACAAGGCCAAAGAACAGCTTTTAAGATCAAAATAGTACATAATGACTCGTCAAACAATGAATAGTAGCAGCAGAAACACATATAATACAAAATAATTCATTTTCTTCAAAAAATAATAAAGAGAAAAGATCAGTTAGATCAAGTGACACGGGTATCACTAAAACAACATACACAACTATGAAAAGAAATAAATTACTCTCCACTATCCTGAAGCTGACGTTCAAGAGGATGTAGCAAAGGAGGGTATTAAGCTTATCTATCTCGAGTGGGAACTATCCTGGAATTTGCGGTAAACATCTCCTGATGGCAGAAAATACATTATGAGGTCATTGTTTTTTCCTAGAGGATATTAGTATATATAAACATGTAGAAATAATTTTGTTATTATGATTTAAGAATGAGATGGCATGACGTGATCCTAAATAAGTTCAACCATGACTGGCCAAGTTGTCAATAACTTCAGTGATTCAAAAATCGACAGGAACTGTCTATTGTCTACTTATCAGGACAAGACAAAGGCATCAACAGTCACGACAGTAAAAAAAAAATTAACATGAGAAATTTAAAGGAAATGTCTATTGTCTTGTGAGTTCTATGCAGTCTCTTTATGAGAATGTGCAATAATCAGGAGAATCAAATTGCTGAAGCATACAACATTGTAACTAGGATGCATGACATTGAGATGCAATAACAACTATATACTTTCTGTTAAGACTTGCATACCCTCTGACATATATCTAAAGCAAGCTTTGCGCCCACACCAGCTTCCTCATGGTTATCTTTGACATCCATATTGATTATCAGGGCGCTCTTCAGTAACCTTTGTTCACGAGAATCCAGGTCTGCAAACAAACACAGATACTCGTATTAATAATTCACATTGCGGGTGGCAATGTAACCAAGGAATTGCTGATGCTCCAGCTTTCAGTAGAAGAGATAGCCCTAAAAGAATCATTCGAAAAAGCAGCTTCGACAGGCATAATACCTTCAAGTACCGCATCGAATACTCTCTCCTCGAAAGTGAACACAACATCAAATGGTCCGTCATCTGCATTCTCCTGCCAACGTTGCGGAGCAGATTTGATGGCAATGTTTCTCTTCAGCATAGGCAGCAACCCGTTCCTCATGTACCTAGATGGATATACCAAAAGACAGCATGTTAGCAATGCGATTAATTAATCTACCACAGAGCACTCACAATGCTACAAGATCTGAAGATCACACCTTTTCTGACAAACTCACCCACCATGACCATAATGATACACTGATTATCGAGACGAGACATAAAAACAACCCTATGAAGAGACATTTCGGTAAAATTCTAGAAATAAAAATCGCAATTTCATAACAGGCATCCGCTGACTGAACTTCGTAGTCTAACGTTTTGATCAATTTAACACCAAATCTTCTCCAGGCCCCCAAAAATTTACCGCAAATTATAGAACCATGGTGCCCCAAGACACAAAGGCTCAATAATTCGAAAATCGTAAAATTTCTGTAAGAGCATCAATAACAAGGTGAGCAATCTGGCCAAATAGTAACAGAAGGGGCACCAAAAAGGACGAGACGGGTTTAAGCAACAGTCATGGGTGGAAGAAAAGGGAAGGTGGCGGAGGAGAATGTACAGGTCGGGGTCCTTGCGGCAGAGGTCGTCGTAGATGGCCCTGTATGGTGTGCCGAAGCCGTAGACGTTGGGTGCGTGGAGGGAGGGGCCCGGGAGCTTGACGTGCCCGCCCGTGCCGTAGGAGGCGACGTCCAGCCCCGCGCGCGCAAGCAGCAGATGCGCCTCCATGCTCCGGTTCATGTTCGACGAGCACACCATCGCGTACCGCCACCTCTCCGCAGCCGGCATCTGGCTTTCTTCGTCCTCCGTTCCGGCGACCGGCCGGCGTCAGGTCAGGTGGGAGTTACTCGGCAGTGGCCAACGGGAAGGTTCTCGCAACGCGAAGAAGGCGGCGGGGTCACCGCTCACCGGCCAACGGTGTGGGTCAGATACTTCCTGGCCCAAGAAGTTGGGCTTCAAGGCCCAAGACGTGGTGGTCAAAATCAAGGTTACCGTTCATTACTGTTTGGACCGAAAAACTGAACGCCACCGAAATCTTCGGTTTTCGGAAAAATTGGAAAAACTGGTCCGGCAATCGGACAAAATTCAAATTCCAAATTTTGAATCAAGAATCAAAACATATCGGTAAACCGGTCTGGTTTACCAGAAAACAAATCAATATGTCCGGAAAACTGGATCGAATTCAGAAAACCGGTTTGAGGAAAAATGCAAAAAAAATTGAAAATTTGAAAAAATGAAACAAAAATATGTAACAAAACTAGATGCAATTTGTAGTGCAGTGGTGAAACAAGAACACAAAAATTAGATTGTTTGCTTGGTCAAAAAAATCGAGGAAGGTTGCTGGTTCAACAAGAGAAAAAAGGAAAAAGTTTTTTTTCCTTCCCTTTTCAACCCAGAATACATCATCGATTTTTTTCACCCATCAAATGACCGAATTTTTGTGTTTTTGTTTCACCATTGCGCTGCAAATTTCGTCTATTTTTTTTACTTATTTTTGTTTCAAATTATTTCAAATTTTCAATTTTTAAAAAGATTTAAAAACAAAAACCGACGAACCAGGTAAACTGAACCTTTTTTTCCGAAAACCGGCTTGGGCTACAGCGGTAAGGAAAACCCTGGTCAAAATCCTTCAATTTTTTTTTTAATGGCGGATCTGGGATTGGTAAACAAAGTAGTATTGGCAGTTTCCGCTGGGAGTAGTAAACAGCTAAGGCGTTCCTAAAAAAACAAAAAGAAAAGGGTAAACAGCTAAGGCCAATATTTTTGAAGTCCCACACTATAACCGTCTATAGCTAGATCCTTCACTAGTGGCAGGCTGCATTGATCTGTCGAGTAATTGTTTTTTTGCTAAAAAAAGCAGAGCTTTACAGTTTACCGTCATTAATTCCACTTGTCCTTTTGGACAGTGAATCGGCACGGCAACGGGGATCCCCACGGGGAAATGCACTCATCCCCGCCCCGTTAAGCACTCGTCCCCGCCCGATAAGCTTAACGGGGGGAATTCTTCCCCCATCCTCGTCCCAGCCGGATCCCCGATCTCCATCGGGGCCCCGCGGGGATGATGTGGCGAGGCAAGGCGGGGACGAGCCAATGGCGACAGGACGGCGGTGCGGGCGCGTCGTGCGGCGAGATTGAGAGAGGAGGGTGAGTGGCGGCCGGCTGGGATGGCAGAGAGGGGAGGACGAGCGGCGGCCGGGACGGGAGAAAGAGGAGGGCGAGCGGAGCTGGGGCAGAGGCGAGCGAGCGAGAGAGAGAGAGAGAGAGAGAGAGAGAGAGAGAGAGAGAGAGGGAGAGAGAGAGAGAGAGAGAGAGAGAGAGAGAGAGAGAGAGAGAGAGAGAGAGAGAGGGCGGCGGCTAGGTGCTTGATGCAGGTGGTGACGGAAGAGAGAGAGAGATGAGAGAGAAGGCAGCAGGTTAGGGTTAGGTTTGTTGGTGGGCTTACAAATGGGCTGCATATCCGAAGATGGGATGTACAGATGAGCTGTATATAATTGAAAGTGACCTGCATATCGGATCCTCGCGGAGGCCCACGGGGGAAATCCATTCCCCATCCCCGCCCCGCTAACAATTTGGGCCCCGCCCCGGTAGCCCCGCGGGGCAAAATCGAGCCTCATCCCCGCCCCGATAAGCTCGGGTCCCTGTCGGGGAAACTGCCGGGAGGAGCGGTGAACGACGATGAATATCCACGACCATTTAAACTAGTGAATTAATGCATTGTACAACAAAAAAGTAAAGCAACTTAAAATTAATGAATTGTACAATAGAAAAAAGGAAAACACCTAGCTACTGCAATTGCCACTTTCAGTAGCACGATGTGACCACACCTATATATAACTAGTGTTCTCCTTTCTTTAAGGAAATAACCAGTGTTCTCATTTTCGCGTGTACCCAAGCAAATTAAGTGTGTAGCTAGCTAGACCAATGGGGAAGATAAAAGGATGATTGAAATAGTTTGGAACAAGCTAATATGCTTACATGATGTGTTGGGACTTTGGGAATAGGAGGCAAGAGGGAAGTACAGCCCAGTTTTGGGGAATTCGGACCTTTGTTTCAGGGTATAAGTACATCGTGAAAAGGGATGTATGTTATGTTAGAAAATATGCGTGTAACGTTTTTGTTGTAGCACTTGACACT
This sequence comes from Eragrostis nindensis, assembly GCA_012490785.1. NCBI lineage: Eukaryota > Viridiplantae > Streptophyta > Magnoliopsida > Poales > Poaceae > Eragrostis > Eragrostis nindensis. The sequence continues at coordinate 451,526 of JAAXCT010000459.1, read as the reverse complement.
GATATGTTGTATTCATTTAGGCCACCGAGTCAATAGCTTGCTTAGTGATACTCTAGAGCACCAGACGATCGACATTGCAGGGAGACCGGTAGGTGAAACCTTGCGCCTAGATGGATCAGGTGCCTTGCTTGGTTTTGTCTCCCAGCTTCGACGGCTGCCAAGCGTCCAAAGTGATTTGTGTGCTGAAATCTTCGAGAATAGTGTACTACGCGAGACCTAGGAGAACTCGTGCTTACGAGTCACCCTGGAGCCGTGCGGTCCATAGACTGCGCTGGGCCTACACAGTCTTCTTCTTCATATATCTTCTAGTTCTGGAGTATTCTAGAGAAAATACTTGCTTGCATGGATTTATTTATTTAATGAAAGTGACTATTTTGAGCCCTAACGAGGATATACTTGCTTGCATGGATATGTAATGTTTCTCCTTACTGCTAGTAAGACACTTATTCAATATACATGCCGATTTACACCGGTCATGCCTTAGTAGAGACCCAAACAATACTTGATTGGGCATTAGTAATGCATTTCCACCATGTGTCAAGGAGATGTTTGAGCTCTAAAATAAGTTCAACTTTTACTATGAGCAATTAGTGTTCCTTCCTGGTCCTCCATAGAAAATGTAAGTGCCCCAGTTGTTGTCGGTGCCATTTTGCACGTTGTAGCATTTGGGCCACTGAGCTATCAAGCCCAAACCACTTGGTGATTGGAGATAGTTGGACGAATCTACCACTTGGATGTTCCTGATGTAGCCAGCCTTGCCGAACCATTCCCAGGGAAGTGTCCACTACCCATTTGTGTGGAAGTTTGGCCAGTGTTAGAAGAGAACACCTCGCCACCCCACATGACATAGGATGCACTATCAGCCAAGTAGGAGAACAAGGATGATGGCCAATAGCCCAATAGATAACTTCCGAATTGCAACCACCAGTTTCCACTTTGTGGGTCCTGAAAGCCAGAATTTACCCAACAATTTAGAAGATATAATGATTAGGGAATATAGTAACTCGGAAATGTTTTCAATATTTCATGGGAGCAGTTCACAATAAGTATTCTTGCAAAAGCTTTGTCTAAAGGCTAATCTACTTAACAAATCTTTCGTACATTAATAGGGATAACAGTACTTCTGTGACTTAGACCACAAACAGGAAGATCCATAGTTTTAGCGCTGACTTGAGTTAGAAGAGGCCTTGAGAAACAACAATAAGAAGTTGGCATAAATTATATGTTCCTATTCATCAATTTTATTTCATAAGGAATAGGGATAACTGTAATTTATGACTAACACCACAAACAGGCCAGAGACACAGTTTAAGCCTGAACTTATGTTAGAAGACGCCTTGAGAAATAACAATAAGCAGTTGGCACAAATTCTGTGTTCCTATTAATCAATTTTATTTTACATGCTTATTAGAATATGAAACAATTGTGTTTTTACCTTCCAAATTAAAATATCAAATTCATATTGTGAGCCACCATAGCTAGAATAAGGGGAGATGCTACCACCGATAGCGATCTTGTTGTTTGTCTGGATGAACCCTGAGCACCCTAGATTGTAACATCCTGTTCTTTGATACGCATCGCGCTACAATATCCCACAGCAATAGAAATTAGTTCCTTTTAGCCCCACCTTAATAGAAAAGGGCACAATATTACTAATGAAGATAAAAGGACTGTGATGTTTATCTTACAGTCCAGTAGATGAAGAATCTTGTACTTGCATCTCCATACATAGCTGGGTAAACCTGATATATTGTATATATATGGCATAGAACCGTCAGCCCCAATTTAAGATAATGCATCATTACAGAATGCTTAGGGTGCGTACAACAGTATGATGTTAGATATCCAGAAGACTGGGCACAAAATCTTGCTGAAGGAACGTTAGTAGCTTCTTACATTGAATTATCTAGATCCTATGACATAATTGCCAACAAGTGTGCCACTATGAGAAATCTCCGTGGGATCCAGCCTTTTCCCAATTATATCTAATGCCAATATAAATAATTACTTTGTCTTGTAGGCTAAAAGACAAACCTACTGTATATGAAAGGTTGTCTTGAAGACTATCTACAGATAACATGGACATTTAATTATATAGACAAGAGCTGTCATATTGCGTTCTTTTAAGGTTGCCACCTTTCTACTTGACGCATTTTTTTGACTAAACCATGTGGCTAAAACAGCTCATATGAGGGAAAAAAAAGAGATTTGCATGAATGGATAATCTAGTATAGCTTTCTTTACTTGAGGATTGCTATATACATCTCTACATGCCCTTAGTTCCTAAAAAAACGTTGCTAGCAAAACTCATGGAACAAAAAGGAAGTTTCGGTTGAATGGAGAATCTAGTCTAACTCCAGCTCATGCTTGGTCCCTTCAAGGTACAAGGCAGTGTTTAATAGACCTTTTGTGAAGGCTTGTTTAATATTTCCTTTGAGGTTTCACTCACCTGCCATCCTGCTTCAATGGTATTGAGGTCATTGCCACTATAGGACCCTGCACTAATCCAGAGTTGAGCCAGGCTAAAGTCTTTTGCTGTCTCAGTCATTGGATTCCACAAATTGATAGTCATTTTGGTTCCATAGTACTGATCCTGCAATGAAGATGCTACAGCATGCTGCTCAATGGAAGAGAAAAAAGTTATGTGAGCAATTTCCCAAAACAAAAAATCCAAGAGGAGGAAGATTCATACTTATATGAAGGTGATTCTTGAATTAAGTTTTGTACCTGGTGGCCAGTCGTCACACTGGCCTCAGGGACATGGATGGGAATGTGTTCTGGTATGCTCTTGGGGCTCTTCTTGCCATACCTGCTGACAGAGCTGGCCCTCAAGACATCCTCCTCCTTGGTCCTTCGAATTGGTATGGTGTTCTCAGGGCACTTGCCATTTTGGTGCCACGTTTGGCTAATTGGATGCGGTGCAATGTTGGAGTCATTACTCAGGCCACCTAGGTGATAAGAAGGTCGCATCTGAATGGTGGCAATGAAGCACCATCGAGTGGTATCATGATGCACTGCGATTAGTCTCACAACAACGAAATGAAAAGGGCAATGATGCCGTGTAGAGAGGAACCTGGATAGTATGGTTCTTCAGAAAGGGGTCATCGAATGCAGGCTGTTGGAGATGTGCACACAGTCTATGATATCTCCATCTGGGCTCTGTTAATTTCTCAAAATCAATAGTTGCAACAAGGTAGAAAAAGACAAGATTACTAGTAAACTAGAAAATGGTAGATCTATTCTAAAAACAATCCTCCTAAATGCTCAATAATAGAAGAAAAGAATTGTGATTTGTTTGGTGATCATGTGCAAATTCTATGGGCCATGACACATCGTTATGTGTTGCCTATCACTACTGGAATCCACACAGTGATACGCAAATCAAAGCTAATTAGCCGGTTCACTGCATGGAAAGGTATTAGTCGCACAAACCAGTCGTGTGTGTGTGTGTGGAATATTTCTAATATGCATAATCATAATTATAGTATAGACATAAAATGAGTAAAAGTAAATATCATTTAGTTACAGTACATCACTTGTGGCTAACAATTAGAGATTATTGGCAAATTTGTGAATCAAGTAAACATACCATGTTCAATAGCATGCTTTTCATATTTGATAGATGTATAAAGATTATACTGAATTAGTGGTGGAAATTTTTAAATATATCACAACTACTTATCTAATTGCGGTTTCCAAATAGAATTGTACATTCATGTTTTAACCACATAAATCACTCATTCTGTGTCAAGAGTAGTGCATGTATATAAAATCACATGAACATTATTTTCTTTTATATGAACAATAATATATTTTTATTTTAACATAATGCTATCATTTTACCCTTTTATGTGATCACATATAAATTATGAATTCAATATTAAAAAATAATATATTCACAACTAGACTTTAGTTCACAATTTGACTTACTAGGATCTCTTTAGCATATTTCCCTGCTAGCTAGGTATAATTTAATTTAGATCGATAGGTGTGGCTAATAAGAAGTTTGTTAATTTTCATAATGATAAGGTAGACAATTTTGATGCAAATTAGAGGCTTACTTTATGTAATTTTTCAGAATGATATACGTGGTTTTTTTTAAAAAAAAGTAGATGCAATGGATATTCCTGTCTACTATGATTAGAATGTACTGAATCACGGTGACTGTATCTCCTATTTTTTGTAAGGATTTGTAAGTTTGTTAATTGTTTATAGCGTTTTTGTGATGATGGATATCGAGCTTGAAATGAAATCGCAGTCAATAAGTCTAGAAAAAGATATACGACGGCCTATCTCTCACATTCTAAATAGCCGAGTAGCACAGCTAATTGTTAATTAATCTACGGACATGGGCAATAATAAGGTCCCCAATAATGATCACACAACACTGATACCTTGGAGACTATCTGTACCGACAATGAAAGGCATCCTTGGTGGCTGAACAAGTGTTGGCACATTATGTTTCGGAGTTTCCGAGCCGGTTCTATTTACAAACAAGTATGTATGACATATTATATATCCAGGCTATCTCTGATTGATAACAAGCTATCACGCTTGACTTTTCTATGTGTATGTAATTTGAACTTTAGCTTGTCCCATTTTATATTATATATGAACTTGGATGGTGAAAACTTTATATGGTAATTGTATTTTTTTTTTGGCAAACTGGTAATTGTATGTTTCAATGACAATATCTCCATCTTTTATGGTTTTCATATGTTAAAAATTTTATAAGCCTAGATAGAGTTAGTTAACAGAAGGTTTAGACAGTAAACATAAGATTGAATAAACTTGGCTGTCCTAACTTCAATAAGTGAAAAATTAAACCAACTTGGCTTTCCTAACTTTTGCAAACTGGTAATTCTATTTTTTATTTCTTGATTTTAAGACACTCTAGTTAGTGAAAATTAAACCAACTTGGCTTTCCTAACGTCAATAAGTGAAAAATGGAGGAAGTAAGAATCAATAATTAGTAACAGACGCCAATATTAGTCATTTTGTTTTGGATACGTAAGAGAAGAAACATATCAATGTTGTGTTGTGCTTATTTTGGAGATGGAACGGAGGTACAGGGTACGTAGGCCACCTATGTACTCCCTCTACGTCTCTAAATGAAATCGTTTTGATATTGACAAGGTCTCTAAAACATAATTTTGATTAATATTTTGTTATAAAATATCTATACAATATAGTTAAAGTGAACTTTTATGAAACCATATGTCAATACGATTCTACTCATATTATTTTCAAATTTTCTATACTTAACACATTAAAATATATTTGCAGTCAATATTTACATTTTTCGACTTGGCACTACCTCAATGCTTGCGACATGTGGCTTGTTGAGCCGCCTGAGGAGGCTTTGCACCTGCTGCCGCCTCTGCTCTTCAGTCCCTGCCACGGCACCGTGCAAGAAGAGAAATGCGAAAGCCACGATCAAGCACCCTCGGGTCGCTGCCATTGATGCCGAATGTCTCAAATACCAGAGCTATAGGTTTTGCTAGCTGCTGCTGCCACTCTCTTTGTTGTGCATGGCAGTGTCACAGTCCTGTCCTTTTTATAGAGAGTGGAGACGTCACGGCCTGGCTCTGCGGATGTCATAGCCCAACACAATGAGAAAGTCTTTTGAAAGGTACAAGCATATATTGTGTTTGGCACACGGGAATTGCTTGGTTGTCTCCTCGTTAGGACGATTTTCCATGAGGACTAATAATCATACATATCCACCAATGCAAGTGTCTATACTAACCAAAAAGCTATCTCTTTGTCAACATTTTTTTCTTTTCCAGAATGAAGCTAATTAATATTTTATATTTCAATCAAAATATAAAGAAAATAAAATTACTCAGAGTTGTTTAAAAGGTTTACCAGGTATATAGATATGTATGTATCTCCAGATCAAACATGCTCCCCTTTTGTTCCATAATTTATGTCATGTTTGTTTTGACTTAAGTCAAATTTCTATAACTTTGACCAAAGTTTATAAAAAATATATTAACATATACAACATCAATTTGGTTTATTGGATCTATTATATAAAGTAATTTCTTGATATGGTAAACATTACTCTCTTGATCCATCTTTGGTTGTTGTTTACACTATTAAAAAGTGTCTTTAGTGGCGTTTGCCTTTTTACGGTAGTGGCGGACATCCAAAAATACGGTTGAACCTACCACTACAGTGTCCACAAGGGCGAACCCCGCCTACGGCCTGTCACATGAAATCAACAAACAGTGGTAGACATTGCTAACATCAATGCCCAAAATGCTAGCCAGGCATCGATGATGTCAGCGGCCCACCACTGGTGTTTTTACTTCCTTAGGCGGGATGCTGAAGTCAGCGGCCTGCAACACAAGTTTATGGTCCATTTTCTAACCCTAAAGCCGAAATACTCTCCTCCCCTCCCAACCATAGTTGGTCCATGATACTCGTTTCCAACCCCAATCCCCCACCGGCTCGTAGAGGCCAAGGGCCACCGTCCCTCTCCCACATCTCTCCCACCGCCGAGGGCCTCACTCTCTGTGAGCTGGGAGCAGAGGAACACCGTCAGCAGTGAGGGGATCTAAGTGGGTGGTGTGAGCTCGGTAGCGATGGTGGCAGCTATGGTCCTACTCAATACCTCCTCCTCCCTCTCCAATGCTGGTGCCTTCCTCTCCCTCCCCCTCTCCTCTCTCGGCCACGGGGCCTGAGGCCGGTGAGCTGAGGGCCCTGAGGGCAGCAGTGATGATGAGGTGTAACATCCCGGCCCCCTAGGCCGTCATTTTTGATAAATCAACTCATCATTAACATAAGCCACGAAAGATTTAGATGAAAAGTTTCTAAACAGAATAATGAATTAACTCAATTTGGTTTTCATAAATATTTTGCTGAGATTTGAATTGAGATGCTCTCATTTGTAATTTCAATATTTGGAGTTGATTTTCATATTTGAATTTTATAATTATTTCTGGAATCTTGAACTCATGCATATAATGCATTTCATGTTGCACAGAATTTTGTTCGAATTTTCTAGGGATTTTGGCTTAGACAAAAATACCCCAAAATTCACCATAGGTCGTAATCACGAAAACCTAATTTCTGTGAATTTTTCATAATTTTTAGGGCAAGTTTGCTTTGGGAGAAAAATAGTAGAAGCTTTCTGCTGTTGTAGAAATAGAAAAACACTTTAATTCGTCATGGGCTTCATCCTGGGCTCGGCCCATTCAGAAACTCCAGGAAACAAAAGAAAAGAAAAAGAGAAAATCTTACCTTGAGTCGGCCCAGCCCAGTGTAGACGCAGCCCAAGCCGGCCCACGTGCGAACCGCCTCCGCCCCGCGTCGTCTTCCTCCTCCGGTCAACCCGACGCCACCGCCCGGCCACCGCCGCTGCACCACGCGCGTTCGCCGCTGTAGAGGTAACCAGGAGAGGGACGCGTGGAGCAAGATTTTATTCCGTACCTTCTCGCACCAGAGCCGCGTGGAGGCATTGCCCATCTCCCATTTCCTCTCCCTCTATGACAGCCGTGCCCGCCGGCCAGAAGATCGGCAAGGAACCGCCTTTCTCCTCTATAAAAGATGCTGCTCGAGCTTCCCATCCTCCTCCTGCTACATCTACGATCCTCTAGAGCCTATCATTAATCACAGCCGTTGCTCGAATGGAGAGAATTTCATCTTCTCCTCAAAAACGGCCGCCACCGCCATTGCCGAAATCAAAGCTCTTCCGGTGAGAATTTGCTTAGTTCTTTTGTTCTTGTAGCACCTCCATTACCCTCTGAACCCATTTGATCCCTTTTCTGCCGTAGAAATGGGTGGTAGCCTTGTTTAGACGGCGATGACCTCTGTCCTGCCGCCGTCGCTCGTCGCCCGGCCATCTCCGACCACCACCGTCGCAACGGTGTGCTCGGTAAGCCTCCTGGCAACCCATAGATGCTAGAAAGTTGGCATAAACTCGTGCTGTTCCCTTCTATCTCGCACTTCACCGTTGCTCTGCCGCCGCGCAAATTAGGTCGTCGTCGCGCCACCGCTACAGTCGGTATCCGGCGACGACGTCACCACCGGAGAGTAGCTCTCATCCTTGTGCGTCTATAGGACTAGACCTCGTTGTGGTTTGGCCGCGGAATCGCCGCCGGCGAGCCTTCCTCTGCCGCCAGTCACTGTGCGCGCGATGCTTTATTTTGAATTAACCTTAAGCCGCCATGTGTCATCGCCTGATTGGCCAGTTTAAGTTTAAATCGTTTTTAGCATGAAATAGATAGAAAAATAGTGAGGAAAAATTAGGGAAAATATCTAGAAAAATTCCTTATGTTTTTAGGCTCCTTTTATGTAAAAATATGATATATGAATTTAGGAAAAATTCATAGTAGAAAATAAGCTAGCTATGTGCTTTGTTTAAAAATAAGTATTTAGGGATTTTGCTTATGGAAAATAAATAAGAATAGATTACTTTATGAACTTTTCAGAATCTATCTCCACTGTAGTTTAGTATTTGATCATAGGAAAAATTGTTAGGAAAATAAACTTTAGACTTGTTTTACTTCTTAAGAAACAACATGCTTCTTTGTGAGAATTTAATTGTTATTTGTACAATAGAATTGCATGCCATCACTATAATTAAAATATATAGATTTTTGCCCTAGTTATCACATGTAGTCTTAAAATGGTAGTTTTGTACAAACTTTACCTTTAATGTTAATTAACCTAAGTAAGTAAACTTAATATATATGCATTGCATATGGATTTATTTACATTCCATGCCCATGAATATATCTTGCACATCATAAGCATGCATGTAACCATACATAAATAATTTAGGTAAGGATGATGAAACATTAGTAATTAAATTTAATTTGAAAACAAACATGTACAATATGTATGCTTTCCATGCATGTAGTTTATATTCACCTTTCCATGCACTCTCATTCTAGTTAAATGTTTAAGTTACCTATGCACATAGTGTCATATCCATAATATCTGAAACATGTAAAATAAATCTTTAGAGCAAGCCACATGTAAATAATTTAGTTTAAAAGAAACACATCTTTAACTATGTCATATGTATGCATAAAGGCATATAAATACTTATAGGGGATAAATTAAGATATTAATACGTAGGAATGTTTACATATACATTAGAAGCATGTAACTTCATTTTACATGTAAAATCATTGTAAGAATAATTGCTACGTAAGTTTAGTTTGTTTATTTATGTTTGTTTGAACAATGCCATGTTTAATAGTAGACATAATTATGAATTTTATATAGTAGATATGCACGCAACCACCATCAATAAAACATGTGCATCTCATCATTTTCACTATAGTGGTTTTGCAAATAAAGGTTCATGCATAATCTTACGCCTTGCTTTCTTTAAATAATGTATAAATAATTTGTCTAGGTGAATATGGCCTTTAAAAGGCCAAGAGCATAACTCATAACAAATGATCATCATAAAGTAAATGGAATAGAATCGCGTAAACTCTAGTTGTCTTCTCTTCTAATTATCTATCGATAGAACTCGATAACGTGTAGCTCATTCGTACGAACTCCGAGTACATATTTATTTTCATGAAATGCATTCCATAATCATGCTCTTTGGTTTTCATTCAAAATATTGTATTTACTATTATAGATTTTGTTGGATATTTTTGGATGGCTTTATTTGGATCCCTCGGAGTTTATCGGTCACGAATGATGCACACGTGAGTGAATCGTCGAAGGACTACATGGTGGGAAGATTGACACTTGAAGATCGTCGTATGAATTATGTATATAAAGGTGCGAGGCAAGCACACCCCTTGACCATTTTGATCCTATGTTTGCAAGTGCATTTAAGTGCTTAATATGTAGGATTAATTTGTGCATAATTTATATCACTAAAATGCTTACTTGGGAAATAGTAGATACTACCTATTTGATTTTGTCCCCTTTGTTGGACTATATCATATCCCTTTGTAACCATAGGTTGGGTTATCATAATGGTCATACGCTCTAAGCTTTATAATATAATTAATTGCTAAATAAGCTTGCTAAAATGAATGGTGATATTTTGTATAAATGTAAGTACATGTATAATCATTAAAATTACGGATTATGTTGATGGGAAATTATTGCTGATGATATATGATGATAATTTAGATGTTGACGGGTTTGATGTGATAATGTTAAATTGGATTAATGATTGTTTGATAATCATGATTTGGAGACCCGTCGCATCGCATAAGGACCGGTACATTTGTATCTTGATTTAGGGAAATATCGTGCGACCATGGATGCTGGTATGGGACGGCCATGGCTAAGTAATTAGTTGAATGTTGCCTTGCCTTCTAGAAGTAGAGAATGTGCGGATAATTCCCGATTTTGGTGGGGGTTATTCGAAGGGGCTCCCATTACTATAACGTGTGGGATCAAAGTTTGCTGACACAATGAATTGTACCCTTTTAATTCCTGCCTAACTATCCATGTTTGAAGGAGGGAAAAATTGTACCTCTGGGATGTTAGTTGGTAGGTCCGGAGGGATATTACAATTTAGGGAAGGCAAGGTTAACAAACGGCTAATGAAAACGTCATGCGTGATACCGATGTGCACACTTCGTGAGTGCACGGTGCCTGCAACACCACAGACGGTCACTCACTGTCCATGGGTACAGCGTACAAACTCTGCAGAGTAATTAATCCATTCGAATGGCAGTGCTTGCGGTCTCAAGCTCCTTAATGATAGATCTTTGTTTAGAGAATGGTTGGGATTAAAATTGATCATGATGATTATCGATATATGAATTGGTTTAGATAATGATTTCGTAGGAACTTGACATGGAAGTCAAGTACGTCACTTTATTTATATGATAATTACTTGTACTTACCTTTATGCAATTTATATTCAAGCAATTTAATTTAGTAATTATTTCATTAATCAAGTTTAGATTGCCATATGCTCATTTATGCAAATTTACCCATACTATACCTTCCTCTATTTGGCCTTGCATATGATTATAGTTTTGCTATTATTCACCCGCATTGCTTACCTCCGATAACTTGGTTTCAGAGATGACGAGGATCTTGGTGAGGAATGATGCCGTTCTTTCTAGGAGTTCAACTCTAGTCAATTGCCTGTGGGATAAACACGGGGCACACGCTGGAAATTTGAATTTCATTATGTTGCCGCTGCGTATAGTTCTTAAGGTAGTTTGTTGGCCTTTGAGCCGATATTTTGTAAATTTCAATTAAACTTGATAGTTGAATTTTGATATAGTTATGATTCCCCTGTGATTATCGTGTGTACTTGTCATTGATCCTGGGGCAAGTACGGAAAACACGGAGTTTCGGGTGATTTAATTACCCGGGACACTGCAGGAGGGGCCAGGAGTGTGATGATGAGGAAGCGGAACCAATGTGTATCCCCCCCCCCCCCCCCCCCCCCCCCCCCCTCCTCCCTCCATCTCCTCTTGATCGCAGATCGTCGCTATACCAAAGTTGTAGTGCTCGATGAGGTCTAAAACATTTTTTATTTTCAATTTTCATTTGAGGTCATTTAGGGTGTCAAATACATAAAAAAAAGTTAGCAAGGTAAAGTAAAAAATAGGGCCTGTTCTCTAGACACGAAGTGTTATGCAGGTGAGATGGTAAGGAGGCTACGTGCGAATCAAGAGGTCTTGAGTTTGAATCTTACATACCACATATGCACATATTTTGATGCGAAAAAACTGTGTGTATGTTCCTATTAAACTGTGAAAAAAATTGGCTATTTTTTGTGCCTTCAAAAGTTCAAATATTATAATTATGAAAATCTTACTACATAGGGGAGTATCACTATAGCAGCCTGAGGTTGGATGCAAACCCGAAGCCCACCTGCGTAGTGCCAAAGCCAGTATGTCTAGTTCTCCTACTCCCTCCCTTCTTCGTTGACTTTTTTATTTACATTTAACTATTCGTCTTATTCAAAAAAGTTTTTAAATTATCATATATTTCGTTATGATTTGTTTTATTACTAAAGAAAATTTAAGCTTGACTTATAAGTTTTTAAATTTGAACTAATATTTTGAATAAGACGAATGGTCAAACGTAACTGAAAAAATTAGCGGCAACATCAATTTAAGAACGAAGGTAGTAGTACATTATTGTCATAGCGAGACATAGTTTCATTCATCAGCCAAAACAGTTAGAAAATGTGGCAGCCTTGCAAAATGACTCCACATCAACTCGAATGGACTTGCATGTCCCATCTGAGGTAAGAGTGGCTCCTAAGGGTTATACGCTGATCAACTTTGGAAGTTTTATTGTGTTTGTATACTTATCAAAGTTGCATGGAGTGAGCAATACAACATTCTCTATGAACTAGATTTTGTAATAGATCCTACGACACATGTTTCTTTATATATTAGCCAACAAATTCTCTTCATGCCAGTCAACTTTCATAACTTTTCCGAAACGAAACTCAATATTTTCAATTTTTGTTTACAAAGGTACGACAACTGCCATGCAAGTTGTTCATTAGGTTCACCACAAATTATAAATATATATATTTCTGGAACGGACCGCATAAAAAAGTAGCTAATGGTGGGAGTTGAAAGGGAAGGGACGGTGCTCGCACGTACGTACTGAAAGGGAAGGGACGGTGCTCGCTCGGACAGGTAGGATTAGATATTAGCTCCAAATTAATCGTGTGGCTCTGTAGCGGATGCAGTGGCCGCCGCCGCCGCGGTCGTCGTCAAGAGAATCGCCTTGCGACGACGACGAGCCGTGAAGACCCTATCGACAATGCAATCAGGCCAAAGATACAATACCCTCGTATGTTGAGTGCATACACCATCACATGTATCTATCGGTGGAATATTAATAATGGATGCACCATCATATGTATCCATCGTACGTTGAGTGTATGCACCATCATTTGTACGTGTATATGCATCCATTGGTGGATCGATGCGACATTTGCTTAATTTGATACAGATCCACTCACCGGTCGACGGTCTTGTCGCAAGTGGTGGAGCCAGCAACAAACTATATGGGTGGTCGCCGTGGATGGGGCTCAGCGTTGGACATGTTGGCCGTGATGAGCCATATGTGCTCGCAGCTGAACTGGGTTCGTGCTTTGCCGTCGCTAATTCAAGCAGGTGCACCAAGATCGCGAGTTTGTGGCAGAGGAGTATGTGACGCACCGTGGGCCGGTTACATTCTCATAACGTACAACCAGTCCACAGAAGTAACAACACAAAGTTGGCATCCAATTTTCCACACCAGAAATAAGTAACTGAAACTAACAAGCAAGCCTGTTGGTGGTAAACAGAAATCCATTATTAGTGAAGATCGTCTCTATGGCTGCAGTTTCAATCATGCTGCACGCCCTTTTTAACATCTCGTGGTCCCCTACCGTAGGAGAGATTAGAAGCAGCACTGATATGTCCTTCTCAAGACGACCTGCATGTATGACGCGGTATTGCTGATTTGTTAAAGATGGCGTTGCTATGACAAAAGCAACTTAGCTTGTTTAACAAATAGCAGCTATTTCGCTCCAAATTTGTTTGTTTGACTTAGCTTTAGTTTCCCCAAACCAATGAGTGAACGTATGCCAAAAGTATAAAGGAGGAAAAATATTAAAAGAAACATGAACAATGCGCTAGATAAATTTTGATAGAGGACAATCAAAGAACAATACTATCACTTAGATTGTTACAGAAAAAACATTTAAACTTCCATGTTAATTCCTTCTAGCAATGTTATCTTTCGTCAAAGTGACACCCTTATATAAGCACCACATAGTGGGACTTGGATTTTCCAAAGGACCAATGTAAATGGTAGGGCCTCTTCTCATTAAGGCTGGATACATGGATCTCACTGCGATAGTTTCATTTTGATACAGAACATATGTAAAGTTTTATCACTGTGGTGATAACTTATATGCATAACCGACACCACTAGCTAATGCCATAAGACAATTTTCCCCGTGAGCGAACGGTAAAAAGACACATTAAGTGGTGTAGATGACAAAACTGACACCACCGTTGCATCGATCTTTCCTGCTTACTTCGTTAATAGAGCAGTGATTAACTAGGTCTATGTGACGTGTGCCCTTTAATTTGAAGAGTCAGGTGAACATGGCATGGTTCGGTGTAGCATCGAATCTCACTAGACTTTGTATGAGGCAATATTATTGCTGTGTCGCAGCTGGGTCGCATCATTCATCTATCTATTTAAAAATAAAAAGATATGACTCTCTCACCACGGCGCTAGAAAAAGGAGAAATAGCCTAGAAATTCTCATAAAAATAAAAATATCTAGCTCTTAATTTATCACCGTTGGATATGATGAAAAGCATCCGAAGCTTAAATTCCACATAACGTTTCAAGAATCCAATCCCCCAAACTACACCGCACCCTTTCTCCACCGGCCACCAAACAAATCGACTCAATCTTGACCTCCAAACTCAATCCACGACTCACCTCTTGTCGTTTCTAGACTGAAAAACTGTTCCAAAGTAATACTGAAACGGAAGTGTGGATTAGGTTAAGTAATACTGAAAAACTGTTCCAAAGCCATAAGTAGAGACCAGTTAGACTTTAATGACTACAGCAGTTTACAGGGTTCTCATAGGTAACAAGTGCCTTCCGCCCTATTTGCATATCTTGAGCTATCAACTTCAATGTTTTGAGCACAAGATAACATGCTTATATATAATGCATATATCATATATATTAGGACGTCTTGACTATGGAAAATGTTGTTCGTACGGCCGGGCTGTCTGACCCAGCCGTCCGATCAGTGCAAATGGAGCAGTAATTTGTGTTGGTCGTACGCCTGGGTTCATCTCTTGTTCGATGCTCCTAGCCAATTTGTGTTGGTCGTACTCTTGGGTTAGACAGGCAAGCAGTATGTATAGTGCTCCTTGAATATAACTAAAAAAGCAACCATGACGTAACCACAAAAAAAAGAAGAAGAAGCAAATACTACGTCAAATGCGATATCATATTAGGACTAGCTGCTAGAGTTCATGTGCCCAGATAAAAGTGTTGGTCAGATTTAATTCATATAGAGATATTATGGCCAATAATCGAAAGGAAGCTTCAATGATGACAAAATGATTAACAGGCATATTCAGACAGATGTAGTAATACAGTTTTGCGTCAAAGAAAGTAATGAGGCCTTCAACTTGCCAATTATAACCAGAAATCGTATAGTATTATACTGCCAAACGATCTCCCATAATGCTAACAATTGGCTGAAGAAATGCTGAGCAATTTAATGGACACAATAGCAAGACTTTCATTCCATACACTTAAGGGAATTAAACCATTAGGTCAACGGATAAGAGGTATAGGGAGAAGGTGCTTAAGGAACTGAAGACACAATTCACATCCTTAAATCCTCGGATTATCTTCTACAATACCTATCCTAACAAAACAATATTTGGTCCATCATGAAGAAACTTTCCAAATCTGATTCTCCGGATCACTTGTCTCCTCTTGTGTACCGGTTAGCTTGGGGCTACGGCACAGATATTTCCTAGTAAGGATACACCATGGGATTTATAGGTGCGTTGTGTTGGCAACATCTCCTTACTGATGGTCTCCATAATTACTGATACAACCATGCATCCTGGATAACCAAGCACATGAAGAAAATAAGAATCACATGCATGGTACACACTGTACGCATTTGCCTATAAAAACAATAATACAAAAAACCTGAAAAAGTGCACCCTTACTATTGTTATAAATAATGGAAGGACAATATCTCAACATGACAGGAACTACTATACAGAAAATGAATAGGCTTGTAAATGGTAATGGTTCTGTCCTCAGTAAAATCAATTCAGCCATTCTTTTGCAAAAAGAGAGAACCAATTCGGCCATTAATATCTCCTATAAGTGATATCATGCGAAGATACCCAACATGAGTGGTACTTGCTTTGGAGTTTTATTCCCTCGGACATTAGAAGGGCAGAACAAATTGTATATAAATATGGAATGTAATCATTCTAGTTGCTAATAGTCTATGGACGCTTTCAAAACAGTAGAACCAACAATGAACATGAGATGCTATTTTTCTTTGTAGTTTTTAAGTTCCCTACATAACATGAGGTCCGCTTTCAAGATATAAAAAGATGTCAACACTGACCTAGATAGTCTATAGGATCAAGAGTTTCACATTAATATTCCATTTCCATCCACATCTAAAGCTACAATTCATGAGAGCACCCAAATTACACCATATGCAGCTGAATCCAGAACGAGTGACTCCATTCTGACCTTCTATGCAAAGGTCATGGCCAAAAGTTTTAGATGAGAAAAATATAAAAACTTGCAAAGGTTAACAACAATTTGCTTGATTGCTTCCAAATTGCAGGCCGCCAGGTCAAAGGATATCAGTCAAAGAAATATTACCTGTCTTAATCAGCATTCAGAAGTTCCATTTTCCTCCATTGCTGTTTCTGTGATATCCTGAAGTAGTTCTTTTGAAAGAGCAGCTGGGTCTAGCTCATAGCTATCTGTGGGGACATTTGGAGCTTCTTCCCCTGACATCTTGTAGAAGGGAACTTGATGCGAAAACCGAAACATCTCTTTTCTTGGAATCTTTTTGGCGGCATTTGGGTCCTGATGGCGCTGAAATACTGTTTGAAACCCGGCAACCTTGATCAAGGGAATAACAGCAATGCCATACTCTTCATCATAATTATCCAGTACCTCAAGAACATCGTAGGCATGGACCACATTATCTGGAGTATTGACATCCCAATTAGGGGACCAATTCCTATAAACAGCCCAGATATCACCTTTCTGTGGATAAATTTTTATGACTCCACGTTGACCTTTCTCCCATTTAATCTGGTGAGAAAACATGTTGAGTTTATTACTGTTTTCACGCTTTCCAACCTTGAAATCACCAAATGTCTTCTTGAAGCCAGCAGACACCCAATTTGAAGGACCAAATTCACTGTTTGTCCTTGGGGTAAGAAAGTTAATACTCAGGCTGAATGGTTTCAAGGAACAAACTTCTTGAATACATACATAATACCGAGGCATACAATCTTCATCATCATAGGTAGCCCAAATTTGACCACTTTGAATAGATTCCTCAATACGATCCTTGTCAAAATCATGGAAATCTGGATCAGGAACATCATATAACAACGGGTGATCAATTTCAGCGTCTGCGTGATCAACTGCTGCAAGTGTTTCATCATCCCCACCATTTTGTTTAACCATGTGTTTCTTGCTCCCTTTTCCACTAGCAGCAACTTGAGATGTTTTACTTCCAAACACTTTTAGCTTGCCCTTTAAATCACTTTTCCACTAGCAGCAACTTGATAGGTCTCTGACAGAAGAGGAAGGCTGGGCTTCGAACTGGGTCCTCCTGGCACTATAGGACAGTTTGAACCATGACCTGATACGACGGATGAAAAACCAATGCCGACATCATCTTTACCCAGAGTCCTCATTTTCTTACTAGAGGACACATCACCTGCCCCAGAGTCCTCATTCTCTGTCATGGCTGTGCGCCTTTTTAGAGGTTTTTGGTTCCTCCGAAGAACTTCTTTCATTCTTTCTGCATCTTGTGCCTCCTCCCTTTCTCTCCTGGCCTTTTCATAAATCTGAGTTGGTGTCATTGGTAGCTCTTTTGCCAAGAATGGTTCAAGGCAGCTAGGGCAGCGAATACGGTAATCCAGATATATCCTGAGGTACTCATAATGCATCTTGCATTTTTTGCAGGAGGTCCAAAACGTAGTAGGACTGGTTGGAGGTGGATCAGTACGGTGTGCAGCAGCAGGGGCGGCAGCTTGTGCAGGTTGTGGAGGGGGGACGAATGGGGGTGGGAGTTGAGATGCACGCTGGTGTGGTTGTGAAGGGGGGACAGATGGGGGTGGGGGTTGAGATGCACGCTGGTGTTGTTGTGGAGGGGCGACGGATGGGGTTGTTGGTTGAGATGCGCGCTAGTGTTGTTGTGGAGGGGGGACGAATTTCTTCTCCGCAATCTCTTTCGCCCTTGTGGCCTCATCCTTGTTGCATTCCATTTTTGTCAAGCCTCCGCGCCTTCGAAATTAATTCAAAGAATTTTGGTCCCTGGAAAGAGGAAAGAGGAATTAATTCAGCGAAGGTACAAACAGCCACAGCCCAGGAAAGACGAACTAATTCAAAGAATTTTTGCAACCGTCAGAGTAGAACTGCTATACCTTCGCAACTACTCCACAGTAAAACTGCAGGTAGGACCAAAAGAGGATGAGCAATGAATTCAAAGAATATTGGTCCTTGGAGTTAGCACTGAACACAAGATGATTATACGAGTGGCAGCAGCTTCCAACCTACCAAAATGGAACCAAACGTTACCCAAAATTACAAATTGCATGCAAATTTTGCAACCCTTGGAGTAAAACTGCTATGCCTTCGCAACTGTTCCACAGAACTTTGATCCCTGGAAGTGGCTGCGTCCAGTCCAACACCAATCGCGCGAGCTCAGATTCGGATGGAGTCTGGCGTTGGGTCGCTCCGCTTCCTGCCGTCTTTCCGCAGGATGGATCTGCACGCGGCCGCCGTGCTGGAGTTTCCCGAGAGGGCGATGAACGGGCGGGCCTCCCAAGGGCGCGCGGCGGCCCGTCGACAGGGATGGATGCTGACGGCCGCCGGTGGCAGGAACGAAACCCTAGCGGCGCGGGGGAGAAAGCGAACGGAGTTGAAGGGATCCGGTGGCTGGGGCGAGGGCGAAGGAGCAAACCCTACCGGCTGGGAGAAAGTGAACGGAGGAGAAGCTGGGATGCAGATTTCTATACGGATCGAGTGTGGGCAGATTTCTATACGGATCGAGTGTGGGCAAGGCAGTAGCAGACTAGCAGGCATTCTGTGGGCAAGGCAGTCACTAGTGACCACTGTTTTGGTCCCGCTGTAGCCATCCCTGTGTCCATGTCAATAACCAGAACCAAATTCCTGTTCACCTGGCGAGCAAATGCTTGACCAACAACAAGACTGGATAGTTCAGTGACTCATGGGACGTTCGAGGACGAGCAAAAAGACCCTTGTACTAACAACACTCAATGTTGAAGTAGTTTGATTAAAATGCACCAGCTTAATTATCATGACTAAACTTTTAAAAGAAGTACATAAAAACTACCATTTCCGCGTGTCGAATAATTGCGGTGACAACATTAGCATCGTAACAAGATGTTACATGTGTTACGTAAGCAATCCGTACAATCCAGTAACGTAGAGTGCTTGCGCCGAATCAAGATTCGCGGCATAATAAGGACAAAGTACGGCATGACTCACGTTATTTAAAAGCTTTATTTATTTCTAGTGATTTTTAGTTAGGATAATTAATAGATTCCTTTTTACGTAATATTGCATGCGCTAACCTTGTTTCGCTGGGCTCGTCACTGCCATCGCGCCTACCCCTTGTTCCCTGCTCCAACATCTCCGGCGGACACCCCCACCCTTAGCCCACCAACGGCCGGTGGCCACCACCACAGCCGGCGGCACCTCCGTCACCTTGCCACCCGGCTCGCACAACACCGCCCGCTGCCGGTCCGGCCTGCCTCCGATTCTATGTCTGGTGGAGAGAGTAGAAGCTTTGGCGGTACAAATCAACACAACTAAGGGGTTCTCCAAGAGCGCTCAATGGTAACCTGCATGGCGATAGCGTGGGAGCGGAAGGAGGGATGATGAAGCGTTGCGCTCGGGAGGAAGAACCCGAGTCTGTCGCATTTGTAGTGGCGCACAAATCCAAAAGCACACTACAGATAGAAAGTCTATGGTAGTGGGTTGTGCCTTATACTAGTGATTAGACGGTCCAGATTGTTTCCTCTTCCACTTCCAGTACCACTAGTATAATACCATAGCATTTTAGGAAAGGAACTAAATGGCAACCTTGTAATTGTTACCTAGCACACATCTCAAAGCAGTGTGCTAATTATTTTTTTGGGTTCTTTAATCCCGAGCCCAGCCCGGCCCTATCGTTCAGCCCCGATCCAGTCCACCCGTGAAGATCAGATCGAATCCTCGCGGGACGCCATCGCCGCCCGAGAAAGGAAGAAAAAGGACTGCTGCAAGGATGTTGATGATCCGTTCCGCTATGCGCGCCGCGTCGTCTCGTAATCACCATGCGCGCTCGTCGATCTTTCCCGTCGCCGTCAGGACTGGAGCCGACGCACATAATGATCTTAATGTGTCATTTGTTACCCTGACTACCACACGCATCATGCGTTGCATCAGCGAACAAGATTGGGAATGCCGGCGGTGTCGTGGTTCTTAGCGAGGCGAATGAGTGCTGACTGAACCAGGCTGGATGGGGCAGGGCTGGGCCAAGCCCAGGATTAAAGAAGAAAAGTCGTTTAATTAGCAGGCTGCTTTGAGATTCGTTAAGAGAATGTGTAAAATGACATTAACTGGTGACGCTCGTCTCCTGGAGTATTTTTCGTGAGCATGTGTTTGTGCAAATATTATTTATCGTAAGGGAACATTGCGTTTCTGATGTGTCCTCAACATTGATTGTTTTACGTTAAAGAAGCATAAAAGGTATTTTTTTTCGAGCAATTCGGGGGGAGAGTTTCCCCATCTAATATATTAAACGAAAAGAGCAATGAACAAGTTCATTATATAGATATCGGGAGCCTAGCCTGCGCAATGCCAAAGGCAGAATCTAGCAAGGAGGAAGGAGGAGTGACAAGGCTGCATCTAAGACGCCCGGAGGCTAAGGTAGGTGCGCCAGGTTACTGCCAGTATATCTGAGAATTCATTGGTTCAAGGTGATCGCCATGTCGCGGATGGCGTCCGGTTTCATGTAGCGGAACCCCCAGGTGTCCAGATCAGTGAGGACAGTCTGCAGGGAGGCAGTAGCGTCCGCGTCGTGTCTGTTGAAAACAAGATCGTTCCGGCTCGTCCAAATTCGCCAGAGCAGGATGAGCTGAACGTCGACCCAGCATCCGGTCGCGCCGGCGGCAGCAGGATGCGGCATCCACGGTTGGCTCGGCGATGCAGACCCAACGTTGATGCCGATGAGACTGAAGAGGGCGAGGCGGCGGGGCACTCGAAGAACAGATGGTGTCCCGTGTCCACCACCCCCGGGCAGTGAGGGCAATAGGCTTCGTCAGGTTGCAGGCAGTTCTTGTGCAGGAGGTTGCTCCGCGTCGGTAGGCGGTCGTTGCAGAGTAGCCAAGCAAAGAACTTGACCTTGGCCGGCACCGACGTCCCCCAGATCAGTGTGGCATTGTTGTCACCATCTCCGGTCGTCATGAGGCAGTGATAGGCTACTCGGGAGGAGTACTTGGCAGAGCCGTTACAGACGAACACGCGCTCATCATGCCCATCCGTCAGGGACGCGCCCCGCAGCAATTCCAGTAGGGAGCGCAACTCCTCTTGAGCTGCCGTAGATAGCCGCGGCCGCAGCGGCAGGTTGATGCCACCGTCAAGGGCCGCGGCCACCGAGGCATGCGGCTTAGTAGAGTGGGAGAACAAGGCCGACCAATTAAGATAGAGGGGCCGACCGGGAGCCAGTCATCAAACCAGAAGGAGGTGGAGACCCCGTCGCGCACGGTGACTCGCGTGAGTGACCGGTAGCGCTGCAGCTGCTCATTCACGAGGCGCCTGAGGAACGTGCCGCCACCGTGATCACCAGCAACGTCGCCATCAAGATCAGATAGGAGCCAGCTCTTCCAAGGCGCCGGCTCGGTGCTGAAGAGCTTGTGGACGAACTTGAGGAGGAGTGTGGTTCTGGGTGGTGAGGTCCTTGACGCCGAGACCGCCTTCTAGCAAGCATAAAAGGTACACTATCATTAACTCAATGTCTCGTGTTATTTTCACGTTGCGGGATCACAAAAGCAGCAAAGTTGCAGGATAATATCCAATTATATGCTTATATAAATGAAAAGTAGCCTAGGAACTTCCGATGACATGCACTTGCCAGATAGGGCTGAACTACCTTATGCCAGAAAAGAAAAATCTTTTGCAGTCAAGACATCTTCCGTGGAAAATATGGTCATTTAAAGTAAAAATAACGCATAGCAAGAAAACGTAGCTGCCAGCATTCATTGGCATCAACACATTATGATCGTATCCTTCATATATAGTGCTTTCCCTTTGTCACAGCCCACGATATGAAGGACTATATGCTAGCAACAATGCATCAGAGCTTATTCAGATCAGATTATTAGAGCAAGGAGAGAATGGTTGCCCGAAATGATCATGTTGTGTTTGGAATAGGAGGCAAAAGGGAGGGAAAAAAATGAGAGACATGATATTTTTGGCTCAATCAGGCTGACCTTGCGTGCTCGCAATGGTTAAAACAGCACCGTGTCATGGGCAGGCTCTTAACCGATGCATGCGTGCTCACCCTGATTCACACGCTGCCTCTCACACCCCTTGGCGCGCCGCTGCCGCTGTATCTGCACCCACGCAGCCGCCCGATGATGCAATTGTACCGTTATCCTTGCTACGTACGGATTCTGCTGCTGACTTCGAAACGCACCCACACAGCTTGTTTTGTCGCAAGAAATACGTGAACGATACAAACCTCATCGATGCACAATACAAAAACATTTTTTCTTTTTTGCATTTCTGATTCTTCTACACGAACAGAGCTGGCATACTAGTTTTTCCTGTCGCATTTTTGATATGTTTTGAATCTGCGGAGTAGATGGATGGCCTATAATTTTGTACTCCATGAATTTCGCCGAACAGAACTCATCGTAGCTTGCAAAGTGTCCCCTGATACTAAAAATGTCTAAAATAACTGAACACGGTGGGATGCACTTCCCATCAATCACCATTATTTGCGCCAACTACCTTCTGCTGCAAGAAATTTTTTGTGCCGATAAGCAAATCATCCAGCATAATTAATATGGGAAGCTGGCACTGCTGCTCAATATGGATATCCTATACATATATACGCCCTTTGATTCAACACAACAAACTGCTAGCTAGGAACCATCACAATGAACTAGATGAAGCAGATAAAGATATTAGGGAAGAGGCTGTCGGGCTGCTTTGGGAATTGGAGGCAATGTGGAAGTACAGTACACGTCAAAGCAATACTACCGCTTTGTGCCCATTCCCTCTATCCAGCTTGCTCTCTAAACACAATAATCTGCCCGGCGAATATACTAGGTGGAGAAAACATCAAGATCTGACCTTTCCAACACTCCAAGAGGATCGTGTTTCTTTGCCAGCTGGAATCGGCCGGATTGGATAAGTTTTATGCAGTAATACTATCACAAAAAGGGCTTGTAGCGGAGGGATGAAAAGTCACGTAGCGGCGGTTTTGAGAGACGTCGGTCGATATAGTGGAGAAAACGAACACCACTGTAGACCCTTCTTAGCGGCGGACCGTAAAACGAACTGCCCCTACAAATAATTTTAACAGCGTTTTTTTTAGGACCGCCTTTACGAGCCGTTTTTGTTGTAGTGTAAGTGGCAATGTGAAATGTACGTCGTCTCAATTCTTTAAAGGAAGGTGACACAGACATGTCCTTGCTAACGATGTGAGCGCGAGACGCTAGGGAGCAGTTCTGTTACTGTTTGAAAGATCGCATCAGCTGTCTCAAGATCTTGACATGGATAATTCACTCCATCAAATTCTGACATTATGTTCTCGTTTGACAAATCTGCACTTTGTTATCGTTGCAAAAAAAAAAAAAAATTCTGCACTTTGTTATATATAGCATCTAGTCATCTCCAATGTTTTATGTGATCTGGTAAAGGTCAGTAGATCATCCACTATGTTCCATCATGGTCGCATTTCTTCCATTTGTTGTGACATGCATATCTATTAACTATCTACTTGTCCCGACGTGGAAAGGCAACGTAGAGACTGGACAGACACCAGTCCAAGTCAACGTTTGGGTCTCAACAAGTCCAGTCTCCGCACCTGCATGGCTACATGAAGAAATCATCAACCGAGGCCGGGCGCAAACACCGGTTGACTCCATGACGACTCCCTCCTCTCCTTCCAAGAACCAAGTGCCCCTCTTCTCCCCGGCAGGAGCTCCACCCGCAAAGGGAAGAACCAGCGCGCGCGGTCGATGCC
Organism: Eragrostis nindensis; assembly: GCA_012490785.1. Taxonomy (NCBI): domain Eukaryota; kingdom Viridiplantae; phylum Streptophyta; class Magnoliopsida; order Poales; family Poaceae; genus Eragrostis; species Eragrostis nindensis. The sequence goes on along the minus strand of JAAXCT010000459.1, from coordinate 427,547 downwards.
ATGGACGGCCCGATCTGGGGCCTGCGATCACGACGTCATCAGGACCATACCTCGGTTCCTCCCACCACCATGATCTGGCCGGCCTCTAAACTCCAGGCCGCACCACCACAACGCCAGGCCAGATCTGCTCGGTTCCAGGGCCTAGCCGACTTTAGCACCTATTCATGTCTTCGAATCATATATTGACAAATTGTTTATCCATTGTGTAACCTTTTACATGTGTAGGCCTCTTTAAAAATATGTGCCCCACTTGTGCCACTAGTCGAAGTGTTCTTCTGGATTCAACTACTCTCTGCTATATATATTTGTTCACTGTAGTGGACATGCAATGTATTGTCAAACCTTCCCTGCACCATTAGATCTCTGAGTGAATTAATGCATCACAACAAAGGAAGCACCTGCATACCATATCACCTCCTGCATATGTAGTTCCCCGTAATAGTGTTATAGGCACAACTCAAAACAACATTTCACACTACTACCGGTCATCAGATTACAGTGAGGAAGGAGAGAATGGTTGTACAAAATGTTTGGGATGATGTTGTCTTGATGTGTTGGGAACTGGAGGTAGAAGGGAAGAAAACATAAGACACATGCTATCTTTTTGTGCCCACTCGCTCTGCCATTGCATTTGGTTGCTCACCATAGGAACATAGGATTATCTACCAGGAGCATCAAAATAGGATATGTTAGCAGACAATAATGAAGCCTCAGTGAGAGATGCTATTTTTTTGTTTATTTATTCTGTTTCATCATTATGGCAATTCTGCACGCCTGATTATGACCATTTTGGTGACTGTATTTAGCTCTAACTCACCCTCTCGTTATTCAAAAAATAAACCCATGTCCTTTCCTAAAAAATGCATTAATTGTAAGAGGATTATATTGCGGATAATGCCTGGATTGTATTAATTGCATTGAGCCTTTCGGCCGGTATACATGAGAGTACAAGACGTGGGAGACAACTAGACAAGAAACCTCCCCGGATACATATGAAAGTCTCAGATACATAATTTAAACTACCAATTATACTCTAGCACTCATGACTTTTTGGTATCAAGTCCAATAATGCAGCATTACTGTCGTCCGGTATGTTTCAAACCCAGAAATACATTAGTTCGTAATGTGGACAGGGTTTGGTGAATAACATGTCGATGGTACCATGTCTGGTGAATTACATATCGATGGTACCATGCTGATGGTCAATCGATTGTAATGATTATTGGGAGGGACATGAGTCAGGAGGCGGCAATTCAAAATGGATGGCAATGCGAACTGCCTGCAAGGACCTCGGTGCAGTGAAGAACAGTGCAGAAGCAAATTGTCTACCACAATTACTTTCCTGATTTCCGGGACTGGTATAAGAGAATGAGAACGAGCTGGAGATAGATTGCTAGGTTTGACCTTTGAAAAGTTGCAGCAATCTCAAGTCATAATCGACAAGGAGAATAGTACACACCATAAATTGGCAGAGTATTTATTTTTTCTTTTTTTTTTTTTTGCAAATGCACTCTGACAACAAAAACAAAAACACCGATTAATGCTGGTTCAAGAATCACATGATCACCAGTTCTAAAACAAGCACTATAGTGATATGGATCATTGCCATTGCTGTCTTTTGTACTAGCAGTATAGCCTTTCGAAAATTTTTTTGAAGCGGAAACATGCTGCTGACCCGCACGGCTGCACCAAGCATTGGTTCCAGCACTGCATCCACACGCATGCAGGCACATGATGCCATGCCGCTATCGTGCCATCCTCTTTGCCACGGATTATATTCTGTTGCTATCGAGAATGCGTGCATGCAATTAGCTATATGAGAAGTAAATTCAAACGGTACCAAGACTCATTTCATATGGTAGCTTTGAACAATCAAATTACTCACAATTCTTTGGTTCAACGCATACTCATTATTGGAATATAAAGTAAAAACGCGAAATGTGAGATTATAAAGTTTTTTTTGTATAAAGCGCATTTTCAAGATAATAATATAATTAATATTCAGCATACTCTCTTCGCAAAAAAAAAAAAAAATTCAGCATACTCTATACTGAATATAAGCACAACGTTTTTTTACTAAATTTATGACTTGTGTTTTCGAAAAAGCTACCCATGCATTGATAGGCTAGAATTATCAGAACACCTACCAATTTCCACCATTATTGACCTTGATGCGGGTCTCGATATGATCTACTGCAAAATGTTCAGATAAACTTTGCTTAATGGTACACAAATTCCTCCTTAAAAGAAGCAACAGCGATCACATACAAGGGACCTCGCGGTTGCTAGTATATATTTTGTAGAATATGGAAGGAAAGGAATTAATAGCTAGGCGATCTTTTTTAAGGACACAACTTGAATCAGCCGCAGGTACGTAGCACCAAAAACGAATTAAGAGCTCGATGTGGTTATGGCAGCTTTCATGTCGTCGAAATTTTTAGAGTACCTTCTGAGTGACACACCAACCATGACAAATCTTTTAGTATTCCCTGTTAGGCCTCGTTCGGTTGGGCCGGGATCGCCCGGGATTGCGGGTAGATCCACGTGGAATTTGGTGGAGCGGACTGAACTCCGGCCCGACGAGGAATGGTCGTTCGTTTGCGTCTCGTAGGGAACCGGACCCGGCCCATCTCGGCCGATTCCACGCGTTTTGGCCCGGGAACCACGCCCCTAGTCGGGAGTCGTGGAACCAAGTCTCGCGAGTCGCTCGCGAGACTCGACGGCGTGGCGGCACCAGGGCGAGTGGGCGACGGCGCGCTTCAGCGGCGACGGCGACGGCGCGGCGGAGCGATTCGGCCGTGACGGCCCCCCTCCCCTTCGGCGCCAATCAATCCCGGCTGCCGTCTCGCCGGTAACACGCCGATTCTTCTCCTCTTCTCTCGCTAGGTTTCATTGAAGTCGAGATTCTTGGTTCTTCCTTCCCCTCTGCCGGATATGCTCTACCTTGTTGCCGAGGCTGCTGCAACCGCTGCCGGATCTAGCTCGTTTTTCTTTGCGTTTGTGTTGTCATGTTTGGATGTGTGATTTGAATCGAAGTTGCAGGGTGTTAGGCTGGGTGATCTCACCGTGCAATCATGTTTGGGTGAGCGAGGTAGTAAGAATCATAATGACCGTCGTGTTTGCATGTCTCAGTCATTAGTCATGTTAATTAGTCTGCCATAACGCCTTGTGCTTGTGAATTAGTATGTTAGTGCAGGTGGATATTAATATTTACATTACCTGGCCAGGTGCTATGGCATGCCTTGACAGCCTTGTGCAGTTGGGAGCCTGGAACCTGCAGAGGGATCTTGTTGGTGCAAAAAAATTTCCAGTCACTTATATGGCTGCCTAGAGACACGGTCTTGCAGTTGCTGTACTTATCAGAGAGTAAGTAAACACGGCTACTAGGTTCTGCAGAACCAACTTGAATTACTGTTATCATTTGCTTGTTGTGGTAAGCTGATAAGCTTGAAATGAAATTGAAATGGTAGCAACAGTTGCATTTTTAGCTGGGCTTTTCATATGTTGAGATCAAAGAAGTTTTTGGCTGACTGGAACAGAGGGAAAAAGATGCATAGAGAAGCATCAGTGAAGCATCTATAGTTTGTACCTAAAGTCTGTGACTCAGTAGCATCACTAAATGTTGATGCACAATGTTGATTTAGCCACATTTTTCATGATGTGGCTAATGCGTAAGTACATAATTCATTATTTCTTTTTTGTGGCAAGCAGTTGTTCTTGGAAAAATATTCATTGGTAGGAACCTCCTGGACATGTCAAACCAGCTTGCAGCAGGCTACTTTGTTTCTTTCAGTGGCAATATGAAAATCTTATGCTCTTTTCTTTTTTCAGATAATAAGCTAGTCTGAACATTATGGGAGCTCTTTTGTTCTTTTGTCTGACTATATCGAAACATACACCTATCAACTGAGCTCTTGAGAAACCCAGATCTTCCTATGTGCCTTCGAAGGCGATCCTGAATGTGCACTAGTGTGGTTGAGGACTCAAATGCCTTAAGTAGGTACTTCTCATTCCTCAACTTTGTGTGGTGTTCTTTGATAATTTAGTTCAGTAATGATAATTTAGCAAATGGTGTGCATCTTAGTTCTATCATGTAGTGGCTATCACTTACTAGTTGTTGTGTACAACTTTCCAGTTTGAAACTCTGCTGGCTGCCTGAATTCCGAATTTACGATTTTAACTCATGGACAGACAAAGATTTAAACTTGCTATTTTGAAAATCCAGAACCATCTAAAACTTCCCTGATTATTATCTTTAGTAATGAAAACTAATCCTGTTCATTTTAGCAAACAAATGGAATTGTTTGTCAGCACTGGCTAGTGCTAATTTTATTTGTCGCAAGTGAAATAGAATGCCAAACTAGGAGGGAATTCCCTTGATGTTCAATTACATAGTGACTGGTCATTCTATGTATACAATTTGATTGAGTTCCATATCAAGTTTTCAGTTTGTCTTTTGCAATGTGCAGGATAGCATTATTGTATTACATCGTCCATTGTTGCCCTACCTTTTCTGTTAACTCAGTTCTACAATTAGTAGTAAGCAAAGGAATTTACTGTTGCCTTGCATTGAACTTGTAGTTCATCTAGGACCCTCCTGGAATGTGGTTCTGCAAGTTCAGTTTTAATGCTGTCCAGAACATTTTGCCTTTACCTAGAACAGTTTCCAGTTTGACTTTACAATTTGTCATTACATTGTTGAAAGTCCTGTGTAATTTCAACTGTCAATACACTAGGCAACTGCATATATGTTCATTTGACACTTGGACATCCATGATCCATTGATGCAGTTTGAGCGTTCAAGTTCAAGAGGCCCGAGGACAGGAAAGACGACATCCTAACAAACTACTAGAGCTTTCTTCTTATTAGTAGAGAGAGCATTCTCTTCTATTTAGTATTGACTCTAAGCAATTAGACTTGTAAGTCATCTATTTGTAGATCTCGAATTCTGGAAGAAAACACCTTTTTTTTGGCCTCTGCAGCTTTCCATCTTATTTCTTAGTGTAGTAGTGCACGATGAGATGCCTGTGATTACTTGATCTTTTGAGGTACCTGTAATATGTGATTACATTGAGCTCAAAGAAAAAAAAAAAAGAGCATGTGCGTACAAACATTGTAACTTCTTACTGTCGGTCTTTTTTTCTAAGGCATTATAGTATTGCGTCTGGGTGAACTAGTGCATGTAGGTAATGATATTTGAATGAGCTAGCTATAAACATCACCCGTCCCTGTGAAAACTGAGCTATAAACATCACCCGTCCCTGTGAAAACTGATTCCCTGCCTAACCGAACAGAGTTTTTGGTGTAAAGGGATTTAGCACACGAGGGGATTAATCCACCGCAGGGTTTGAGTGACATGAAGGGATTCACTTGATCCCTGGGTGGAACAAATACACTTGAGGGATTAATCCCCAACAACCGAACGAGCCCTTAATAAACAAATTATCCCTCACCAAAATCCTAAAACCAAAAGCTACATTTACCAGGTTCCAAATGAATCTAGCCAAAGGACAACTGAAGAAAATATGTGATACTCACTTGAGAGCCTATCAAAGACTCTTTTCCGGTACAGCTACTGTGTATTTTATGTATTTACTATGGTGAACTGGCAATCGAAAATCAAATCTTCCGTGCACAATTTAGATGAGTGAATTAATACATTACAGCAGAGAAACCACCTTAGCTACTAGCAATTTCCACTGGCAGAAGCATAATGCGACCGCGTATAAAAATGATGTTCTCCATTTTGCGTGTGGCTCGACAAGGGTGGAGCTAGACCAGAGTTAGAGAGCAAGAGAGACGGGAACAAACTGCCCGTAGGGTGTTCGGACATGGGAATAGGAGGCAAAAGGAAATTATACGTCACATGAAGATTTATTTGACGTATGTCCTACCGAACTTGCGGAGGGAGGGGCACTTGAGCCTGACGTGTGCACTGGTGTCACTACAAGAAAGATGATTATTAGTCACCAAGGTACTTGGTCACTATATGTCTATTATTGGTCACAATAGCTAGCTTGTCACCAACAAGCTTGGTCATATTTTGGTGGCTAAAACCTTGTCACTATATGTATATAGTGACCAATAATTGCATATGTTGGTCGCTAAAACTATATAACAACCAACACAACCTTAGTAACTACGTATAACGTTGGTCACTAAAAGCGTATATCCACTAAAAATCTCAAACTTGGTCACTAATAATCAACTTTTAGTGACCAACATAGAAAAATTTTCCTTAGTCATTAAAACTTGATGACTAAAATCATGTTTTCTTGTAGTGTGTTGTGGGAGACGTCCAGACATGTACGCCCCTTCGGCTTGTGTGCCTTCGTGCTCTAGTTCAATTTCAATGAGCACACCTTTGCATAACGCCACTAACCTGCTGCGACCATCCTGCGCCCCGTCAACAGTCTGTACAACGTCGGGTTTTGGAGCTGCCTGTCAGGGTTGTGGTCAGGTGGTTAATTGAACGAGGCTATGGTGGTGTTCGGTTCACTTTAGAGGGGTATAAGGGTCACATCAAAGATGCCGGCAGCATTTATGTGTACTAAACAAAGTCAAATTACAAAACTAAGTTTAGGACCCCCCATCTATTTCGCGAGACGAACGTAATGAGGGTAATTAAGCGGCGATTAGACGATGGTTACTGTAGCATTACTGTGTCAAAACATTGATTAATTAGGCTCATTAGATTCGTCTCGAAAAATAACGCCCGTCTGTAGAAAGGTTTTGTAATTAAATTTTATTTAGTACTCCTAAATAGTAAGATTCTCTTTTCTTTAGAGGGGTATAAATTTTAGAGGGTTTCAGAGGGGGGATGCGAACGGGGCCTATATATTCGTTGGCGACCCGCCGTCGGGCGTCATTAAGCCGCAACGCTGCCCCTGCATATCGCGGATAGAGATCTACCATTGGCTGCGGACCACCAGGTCGGTAGCCCTCTGCAGGAGTGCCATGCTATGTCACGGCAGCGAGGCCAGGCTAGCACAATTATAGTTTACAGCCATTTTGTTGTGCATCAACAGCTCCTAATTTTCTCTATTGGAAAACAGTAAGCTAGCTCACTACAAGGACACCACCTAAATAGCTCTCTAATTCCAGGACATATCCAAACAATAACCGACCTAAATTAAGATTATTCCAGCATATATCCAAGCTATATATTCCCAGATTGTTATGTTCATCTCCATCATCACTGGTCTCCTATTCTTTGTAGCACCGGTCTTCATCTGCTTTCATCAAACACAACTCAGAAACCTGACTCAACATCTTTACTTCCCACTCCATGGCCTATTTGCTTCGTTTTTTCTACAAATAGCCACATGTTAATCCAGCAGCAGAGAAAGAAAAGGCACGGACTGGATTTGTCGTCATCTTGTCTTCTTTATAAACATTCAGAATTTTGAGTATTTAAATAATTGTCCAAAAATAAATGACACACTATCCATGACATCTTTTTATTATCATAAAACCATAAGCTACATTTACCACATTCCAAATGAACCTTGTTGTTAAAGGTCACCAGGCACTAGGCAAAGATGGGAGTTTGCCGAATGCCTGGCGACGTGGCACTCGGCAAAGTTGACGTGACGGCCGTTTGGGGGCCGTCACGTTACTATATTTTGACGAGTGTCTTCTTGACACTCGGCAAAGATTTTGCCGAGTGCCCGACATTTGGCTCTCGGCAAAGAGCCCTTTGCCGGTAAATTTTTGCCGTAGGCTCTTTGCAGAGAGTTACACTCGGCAAAGAGTTTGCCGAGCGCTTTAGGCACTTTGCCGGCAAACATGCCGTTTCCCGTAGTGCATTGAATCAGAATATTACTAGTCAAGCATGTGAATCCTCCATAATCCTTCGATGGTTTGATCCCGCGAGACAACTATCAAACTCAGGGCCCCGCCAGATCCTTGCGCCTTCATCAGTATCATCACCAAAAAGCACCCGCTCTGCCGAAGACAACACGTTGGGAAAACCAAAGTCCATCTCGATGAACGGTTCTGGTTAGTGCGCCTTCATCTTGATGAACGTTTCCTCTGCTTCAACTCTCCTCTCCTCGAGGAACCTTATCCCCTGCTACAGTAGAGAGAGGCGGAGGAAAAGCTCGCGGTCTCCGCCGGCGTGTCTGCTGGTCTTCCTCGCCTCCGGCGGCCCTCGGGGCGCCGGGAGGCGGGGAAGACCGTGGATCTGCGTCCGGCTGGTAGTCTAGGTCCTAGTCCTTCTAGGTTTTCGTTTCCTGTCCGGTCCCGTCGAGATGGTGGCGGCGGGTCGGCGTCCATGGAATAAGTCCTTCCGAGCTTGTCCCTGTCTCGTCGACGTGTGGCTCCGGCGTCGGCGACGGGCTCGTGGAGGTGGAGCCTGGCTAGCCCGGCTCCTGTACAGGGTTCTTTTGGTGCTGTTCGTCGCCGCTGCCTTTGGTGGTGGCGTCGATGGCGCGGATTTCAAGGATGCGGAGGAAGCTGTGGGATTTGCGGAAGATGGTGGAGTGGATCGACCTCGGGCTTCCTTCGGCGGTTGTCGTCGTTGGTGCGGTCCGATCCATGGCAACGAGAAACCGGGGCGCTGCCCCGGCGACGAGCGACAGGCGACGGCCTAATCCCGTTCCTTGGGGCGGGTGACTACTTCGGCTCAACTCAAAGCCTTGGTGCGATGGGTTTCTTCTTGCTCTGGGTGGCGGCGGCGGATTCTGGTGATGACGGCGGCGCCGGCGGGTGTCGTCGGTGTCCTTGGATCTTGGCGCTCCTGGTGGAAGAAAGGTCCAGGGACCTAGCTGTAATTTTCATTTTCTCTAGGGGCCTTTCTGCAAAAGTGTGGGGACAGCTGTTCCTTCTGTATCCTTCTAGAGTATACCTACCTGGGTGTGTACTGGTACTTGTACGTTTTCCTTACGTTTTAATACAGGTATGCTTCATAAAAAAAAAAAGTCCTCCGAGAGAGAGAGAGAGGGAGAGCGGCGGAGGCGATGGGGTCGCGGCGCTCCGGCGAGCGCTAGCGGCGGCGGCGTGCCCTCCATGCTACCGCGGCGGCAATCTGTTGACGCCGCGCTTGGTTAGCATCGATTTGTCATTTCTGAGGTCTAGCGGCGGGGATCTAGTGCTGGCGAGGTTGGTTGTTCTTCAAGCAGGTGTGTGTTGCTTTGTTCCCTTTGTTCTGTTATTTGTCTCTCCTTTCTCGTTCCATAGATTGCTGCATCTTCGGTGCCCGCAATCCCCTTGCCTCACAAGCACCTTCCTCGAGATCCCGTTTCTCACAGCCCCTCACTTTGTAGTTTGCTTGTAAATTTCAGTTGAATGTGAATTAGCCACTTCACGTCTGCTGCATCCAGTTTTCCTTTTGATTGATTGAGTTGTTTTGTCTAGGGTTTAACTGAATTGGAGCGGTGATTAGGCTTCTTCTATTCCCCATTTTTTTCTGGGAGTAGTGATCAAACACTTGCAATTAGGTGTGACCTCTATTTGACCCTAAATAGGTGTCAAAAGATGTTGATGGAGACGGGTTAATATTAGCATAGTGAACTTGTTGAGGTCTGTAAAGGTGAACTTCTGAAATTTGCTACAGTCAGGCATGAAGAAAATATAATTTGGATTCAGATAGAGCAGAACTCAAATTGTGCAGCTCACTGCTCTGCAAATAAGTCCTTCATAGATGGTACTTATGTTTCTTATGTGAGCTGGGCATCTAGTAACTTCTTAGATATGTGATGTACTGCTATATCATAATTTAATTGATATTTTCCCTAAAACATAAATGCAGTATGCACACTGAATAATGTCGTACCTTTTCTTTTGGTTTGTTTTGACTATCTGATGTTCAAGTGTATAACCGAAAGCAGCCGTTCACCTTACCATTGATGGTAACGTTGTTTTTGTCGGGTTGTGCTTGCGTTTGCTGCCTAGTTTCCATTCGGCTGCTATACTTTGGTCTGTTCTGCTAGCTGCTAGCTGCCAGCCAGCAGCTACCGTTCCAGCAGCCAGAGCTTCCCATCTGCAGACCAGTTGTCCACCAGCCGAACAGGCCCATACTGGAAGTGATTAATTAGCCAAATAGTTTGTATATCTAATATTTATTTGAGCCAATTTTCCCGTTAGCCAAATGCAAGTATGATAAGACTAGTGTTTCAGTGACCTTGAGCTACTATTTTGGGATCCTCAGTTACCCATTTCCTTGTAGGTAGTAATAGAGCACGATTATGCTGTTCGTTTTCTGATTAATGTGGAATGTGGACGAATTTGCTTAGTTATTAGTAATAATATTGCTTCTACTTTACTGTTGTCATGGTGATTTGTGTTAGTGCATCAAATGGTGACTGAAACCATCGAGCACATGTTTGTTTTGTGTACGGCCATCCAGGATTATCTTGTTGCAGCTTGTGCCCATCACTGTCGTGTCTCCCAACTTTATGAGTTCAGATTTGCTCCAGGCTGATGGAGGGCTTTGTCAAAATTGTGACCATTGCTCTTCTTTATTTGTACACTGTTGTGCTGTTTAATTATGTTTAGGCATCCCGTTAAACAGTGGAAAAGTTGTTAGGCCTGTCATAGAATTATTGCACTGATTTTGCCATTTGATGCACGGTTTTAGTACTCTCCCTAAAGATTCTTTTTACAGCTAACTCTGATCTCTCTTAATTATACGATGGGTAATATATTTCCCCCTTTTTTAATTGAGTATAATTCAGTTTCACGTTATGCTTTGTTTTTCGGTTCTCCTTTTGCCAGGTTTAGTAATCTTCAAAAAATGAATGCAACATTCCATTCTCCTTTCGTCATGTATGTCCTCCCTAGTATCAGTATGGCTTCCCTTTATGATATGGATACATATACCAATGTGACCGAACTGTCATAACTCCATTGTTCCTGAATGAAAAAATAACTGCCAGAAGTTCTAACTGTGCTTGTAGGATTAACCAAATCGAACTCTGTAGGTATTAAAGCTAGCTTTCGACCTTTACTGCATGCATTGCACATTAAGATTTAACTGAAGATATGTTAAATTCTGACGGTAAAATTCAGAAACCATCAGACTAACTTGAAGTGCCGATTCACGGAAATTTCTTCAGTTTTCCTTAATGTGCGAAGATAGATAAAAGGTTTCCAAAACTTTAAGTTGCGCCCTTGCTGCATAAGCCATGTCAGAGCGTTCTAAAAATTTGTTTATTCAATTCGGTTGTTCCTTTATAATACGCGTCATTTTCTCTTGCTACTGGGCCCTAAGAAAATTTCTGGTTGCTTAATGTCTATTCGGTTAATGTGTTGTCCCGTGAGAAATCAGTTTATTGTAGTGTCTGAACACTCTATACCTTCAATTAGATTATTGTGAAAGTGGATACTCTACTTCCTTATCTGAACCTTTTTCTTTTTTTTTTTTGCTGGTCTTCTGGGTAGGATATTAACCAATATTCAACCTGCAGTCATTTTGGGGTAGGATTTGTGATGTCTTCTCATCGATTAGTTAGCTATTATTTCAAGGTAATTTACTGATATTTGAATATACTAGTAGCACAGATAGTTCTCCTCCAAAATGCATACCAGGACATGTTTCATTTGAGTCTGTGATTACTTTGTACATTAATTTCAATATTGGTGGCTTGAGGCACATGCATATTTAATTGCAGGTTGATAAACAACTAATTGCATAAAAAAATTGTGTAATTATAAATTATAGTACGTGCAAAGAAAAAACTGAAGTAGCCAAAATAGCAAATGTACATGTATATAGTAAGTTCTGGATGTATATGGTTCCACCAATGTTTCTATTTCCTTGGGATTGTCTCTTGCCATTGTTATGCACACCAATCAAAATGGTTTTTTATATGATACATATCGGTGAAGACCTACTTGTCTTGTTGAAGATCAGATCGAGTGGAGTGTAAATGGTTTTTGAGATCAACTAGTAGATTATTCTCTAGTAATCTGTGATCAAAATTTTTATCTTGTTTGATGTACTGTCCTTGTAGTGTTTAATGTGACTGGACATATTATTCAAAAATCATTAAATACTAAATGCAGATTTCATGTTGTGCAATTGTTCAATATAGAAAATGCAATTACTATATTTTCTATTACATCTAGGATATCTTGTTTCTGTTCAAGTTTATGTTCAGTCTTTTGTCTTAATTTGTTGAGTGTCTCGTATCTTTGTTTTCTATTTGTTTCTATAAGGGATTTTGTTTATGTAATCATAATAATGATTATTTTGTTTTAGTCTTAACTGTAGAATAAATAAATAAATGTAGTGTCCTTCTAGCATCTAATGTAACTGCACATATTATTACATAATCAAGAAATAGTAATTGCAGATTTCATGTTGTGCAATTGTTAAATATAGAAACTGCAAGTGCTATATTATCTATTAAATCTGGAATATGTAGTCAGGATATCAAGTTTCTGTTGAAGGTAGGGCATAACAAAAACAAAGCTAGTTCAGTCTTTTGTGTTAATTTGTTTCCTATCATGGATTTTGTTTATGTTTTTATCTCATATAACTTTATATTTGTTTCCTATCAGGGATTCTGTTTATGTTTTCATAATAAAAAGTAAGTTGTTTTAGTTCTAACTGTAGAATAAAATAGTCATTGACAGTATGTTCTAGTATGTTCTGCTTTCTGCCTTCTGAATTATGTTTTTGTCTCATATAACATAATCTTTTTGTCTCCTATCAGGGATTTTGTTTATGTTAGCATAGTAATAAAGTAATTTGTTTTAGTCCTAACTGTAGAATAAGATAGTCATTGACTAGTATGTTCTAGTATTTGCTTTCTGTGTAAAGGGTAATTTATGTTTTCATGATTAGCAAATTGCATATTATATTTAATGCAACTATATATCTCATAATTTGCAACTACATCTCATCTATGTTCAGGGTTTTTAAGTAGTTGTGGACTGAAACATCTCTCTATGTGCCTTGTATTCCATTTGTTGCATCAGGTGTCTATTCCGTCAGTAATCCTAGCTCTATCTTGTTTTTTGTTTTGTAGGTTCATCTCTTATTCAACATGGAGCTTTGTGGTGAGGCACTTCTGTTTCTATGGCTTCAGGACTGCTTAGCAAATAAAGTAATGAAAATTATAACTTTTATGTTCTAAAATTGCTAATGTGCTTATAAGTAATTTTAAAGTTATGGATGTGCAATTATTCGGATTTTGATTTTCACCTTGTGGATTGGTGCAAGCAGAATAGCTTTATTTCAATTTTGGGTTTAGCATTTATTTTTTACCCATTCTGCATTCAGATCTTCTTGATGTCAAATAGGAGATTCTGAATGTGGAACGGATCTGTGTGTATGTGTAACATCTAGGTCTGGTACATACAACAAATAAAGAAGCTACATGCAGTGACCTATGTGTAACATCTAGGTCAGTATTTTGTTTTAGTCCTAATTGTAGAATAAGATAGTCAATGACAAGTATATTCCAGTGTTTGTCTTATGATATTAGCTACATGCAGTTTCAGGGGCTTGATCTCGAGTACCAAGTATTGGTTTTGTCCTGGTCAAGGTGTCCTAATGATTCATTTTCTGTGTATTCATAGCTAATACCAGTGTTAAAGTTGTCCAAACCCAGTAACCCACTATGAGCATGCTATTCACATGTTGAGAGTCCTTCAATTTCAGGGATCACTTAGTTGTGTACTTGGCAATATCTTAGGCAACAACCACAACAACAACAACAAAGCCTTTTTATCCCAAGCAAGTTGGGGTAGGCTAGAGATGAAACCTGCAGAAACCAACAAGAGAGGCAAAACCAACCAAAATGAGAAAGGGCAAAACAGGATAAAAGAGAAAGAAGAGAGAAAAAAGAAAAAAGAGCGAGAAAAAAGGGTTTTTTAAAAAAGGATTTAAAAAAGGAGAAATCAAGGTTCCGGTACGTGGATTGCTTGCTTCCACCCTCTCCTATCCATAGCTAGCTCCTCAGCAATATTCCAGTCCTTCAGGTCTCTCTTCACCGACTCTGCCCATGTCAAAGGTGGTCGACCTCTGCCTCTCTTCATGTTTTCAGGACGACGTATTATCCCACTACGTACAGGCGCCTTCTCCGGTCTTCGTTGCACATGTCCAAACCATCTCAAGCGATGTTGAACAATCTTCTCCTCAATTGGTGCCACCCCTAATCTCTCACGTATGTCGTCATTCCGGACTCGATCCCTTCTTGTGTGGCCACATATCCATCGCAACATACGCATCTCTGCTACACTTAGTTGCTGGATATGCTTTCTTTTAGTTGACCAACACTCTGCTCCATACAGCATAGCAGGTCGGATCGCTGTCCTCTAGAATTTGCCTTTTAGCTTTTGTGGCACTTTAGTGTCGCAAAGGACACCTGTAGCTTGACGCCACTTCAACCATCCAGCTTTAATTCTATGACTGACATCGTCATCGATATCTCCATCCTTATGTAGCATCGATCCCAAGTAACGAAAGGTGTTTTTCTTGGGTACTACTTGACCATCGAGGCTGACATCTCCATCCTCCTGCCCCGTAGCACTGAAATTACACTTCGTGTACTCTGTTTTAGACCTACTTAGTCTAAAGAAACACTTCATCGACCGTTGGGGTCCTAAAGAAAAGAAACTAATCAGTAACCAAAAAAAAAACAATTGCCTAAGATATTGCAAAACAGAGTCATGAGGATGCGCGCACATACTGGGGCATCTTTCTGAAACTGCTACAGATGAGAGGGAAACTAATTGATTGATATTTTTCAGGAATTGCTTGTCTGAGATACGGTAATTGCGCTAGTTGAAATTTGCAATTTTCCTTTTTGAGAATTGCAGTTAGGTTCATTTGCAATATTATTGTACCTTTGGTGTCTGGCTTTATTTTAGAGCAAATAACAATCAGCAAACTAATGATGATAAGTTCTTACGATGCTTTATGATTTTTGCATTCTCGACATTTTTATGCTCAAACCTGCTTTCTCAATGTAGTTGGTACTGCCGTAGTTTAGTTTCATAGGTAATTTTTTCTTCATTTCTTTTGTGCTGCAGTAAAGGACCTCTTGTCTGTTTGATGGGTAATTTAGTTTCTCAAAGCTACTGTTACTGATCACTGCTTGTGATATGTGCAAGTGTTTTTTTTTTTTTTGGATGTGCGCAGAGTTATCCTAAACGGTTTTACACGGCCGTGTAAACGCGTTTAGACGGTAGACGTCCACCTACCGTGCAGTTTAGGTGCTAGGCGCTGCTCAAGACGGTTGACCCGTGTAGTCGGTCAGAAACGCTCCAAAACGGGCAAAACGCCCCTAAACGAGACGCAATTTCAACGGTTTTGGGAGCCGTTCAGGCCGATTCGAGCGTCGTTTAGGCTATGGAACGAGGCCATACCGTCGAGCTAAGCCACCTCCATGCGTCGCGCTGGCCCTTTAGCCGATTCGTGCAGCCGTCCTTCGTCGAGCGGAGTTCTGAAGCTCCGGCAACCGCCGTCGCCATGGCGGGGAGGAAGTCGAGCAGAGCAGCGCCTCCTTGTCCGCATCCGGCTTCGACGACGTGAGCCATAGGCAGAGGTGAGTATGAGGGAGCGGCGGCTGCAGCATGGTGATGGATCTGAGGCACCACACCGCACGCGAGAGAGAGACAGAGAGAGAGAGAGAGAGAGAGAGAGAAGGTGGTGGCGCTTCAGTACTTCACGATGGAGTCGGGTGGCGGCGCTTCACGATGGAGTCGATCTGAGTGGATAAGGTGGGACGTGGACTGTGGGCTGTCTGGTGGGCTGCCTTATGGGCTGGGCTTGTCGATGTCCTTCTTTTTCCTTTTCTTTTCCTTTTCCTTTCTTCATAAAATGGTGATATTATGTGCTACAGTTGCGCACCGTTTAATCCGTTTAAACGCGTTTAAACACCGTGTAAACACCCTAAACGTTAAACAGGGCCTCACCGCCTGTCTACCGTTTACCGTTTACGAAAAGATTGGATGTGCGGGGAAGTGTTGTTGGCAGAGCGTAGTTGGGGCCTAGTTGTACTGCACAGAAGGTCTGGGGTATTTTTTACTTGATTTGTTTTAGTGAACACAAACTGCTATAATTGACTCTTGAACACAAACATATTTGAATGCTTGTTAGAACAGAAACTGGAACATATTTCATTTGTTTGTTTCAAATATGTACTGATTCAGTTAACACAAACAATAACATGTTTTTCAAGTTCAACATAAACTTATACAATTTTCATAGAAACAGGACCATTTTTTACTTGTTCACTTTAGCTTAGAAACTCTTGAACACAAACTTTGTTGTCTTGTTATCAACAAATTTTCCTGTTTAATTTTGAACTCAGACAGTTGGCGCTCCTTTTTTTGTTTCCTTTTGTCTACTTGTAATTGGATTGGCGCTCTTAGTTGTCTGCCCGTTAAAATTTTCAAGCTTATTGGATCTTTGCTGCTGCCCCCATAACAGATACATAGACAAAGAAAACTTGGTTATAACTGTGAACAACCACAGCCGATGGATTGTGATCTAATGGCCTAGGCTATCGACTGAAAGGACTCCTTGATTTCAGGCGCCTGAAAATTAGTCGGCCCCATAAGAAAAATCATGAAGGGGCTTTCCGAAAAGTGGCTTCATCGTTGATGGTGGAACAAATCGCATCTCTTGGATGCTAATCGAACCGCCTATACCTAATATTGCACGGTTGCACAGAATGGATCAATTGCACTAAATATTTCCCCCATTCGGGATTCAACTACTATCTGCTCTATATATTTGTTCGGAGTAGTGAACACGAAATAGATTGTCAAGCCTTTCCTGCACCATTAGATGAATCAATGCGTGACAATAAAGAAAGCACCTAGATACTAGATCACCTCGTTTTTTCCCTGTAGGCACAAGTAACAACAAAATTTTTAACTTCTAGCTGCCATCAGATTATAGTGAGTAAGGTGAGAATGATTGATCAAATCAAAAGTGAAGAGAATATGAGACAGATGCCATCTTCTTGTGCCCACTCTCTCTACCCTTGCGTTAGGTTCCTCATCCTGGGAACATCAGTATGGACAAAACATCATAATCTGCGTCCATCAGCATCAACATAGGACATATCTTCAATCTGCGTCCATCAGCATCAACATAGGACAGATCTGGTATAGTACATATCGATGTACCATGCTTTTGGTCAACGATAGTAATGATTATGGATCAGATGCAGGGAAGAACTGTCCCTGATGGTGGTGGAGCAGGTCTTGGACTTGGTACTAACCTAAATGCACAAACGAATTTTTTTTTGCCATCATTTCTTTCCTGATTTCTGGGACTGGTACAAGAGATTTAGTACAAACACGAAGGCAGCTTGGTTTGAACTTGGAAAAGTGATTGCATCAATATAAAGTCTTATATTCTAGTGGAAACACACAAATTGCACTCCTTAAAATTGGCATAATTTTTATTCTTTTTTACAAATGATGTACACTTATGTCGTATATATGCCACCCGATGACACCAATACAAAAACATTGATTAATGCCGTTCAAGGATCGCATGGCTGCCAGTTTTGAAACAAGCATTGTGTTGTGGACAATGATAATGGATCATTGTCATTGCTGGATTTTCTACTAGCAGTATTTTCTTTTTCTAGAAAAGAAAAAAAAATGTTGCCGACCCGCAGGGCTGCACCACATCACCGGCACCAGCACTGAAGGTGACGGCACGAAGTTGATCGGCTTTTCACCATGCATGGACACCAGCATGCGCTGCTTTGAGTACCGCCAGTACCACGCAGGCACATGATGCCACCTTCGTTGCCACGGAATCCACGGATTATGCGGCGGCTGCCAACAATGCATGTATACCATTGGCTACTTGAGAAGTACATCGATAGGGTACCAAAGGCACATTTCATACCGTAGCTTTGAACATTCAAATTAATCACACTTCTTTAGTCTAACAAATACTGATTATTAGCATATAAATTGAAACGTGAAAGCTAATAAAATTTATAAAGTTTCAAGAACTCTGTCCATTGATGTTCAATTATGGCCTCTGTCCATTGATGTAAATTGAATGTTTCAAGAAATTTTCAGTACATTGGAAGAAGTCCACTTACTCTCCTCAATTATGGCCTCTGTCCTCATAACCCCCTTCAACTATTATTGACATTGACATTTAATATTCAGGATACTCAATCATAAATGTAGGCATAACTTTAGTTTTCAAACTCTACTATATAATACTATGTGTTTTCAAAAACTCTGCCACTGATAGGCTAGACTAGCCATCACACCTACCAATTTCCACTATTATTGACATTGGTGTGATTCTCAATGTTATGCTACTGCGTTTTCACTTATTAGGCTAATAAATACCAAGAACCAACAATGCCATCGTGACACTGACATGACAAGAAAAATGAGAGCTAGATTGTTATTTTATTTCCCATTCTGATGTATATTGGAAGACGGATGGCCACGAGGAGGAACTGAGGATATAAAGCAGAGGCCGCAGAGATGATGCGACAGATACATACCAACCTTGAGCAAATCCATTAAGGTGTCCTCCGCCGTGGACGTGTACTGCTGTGCGTCACACGTGATGGCCAGCAACTACAAGAGAGTTGGGTAGTCTACTGGTATGTTTGATGGGAATGGGAGGCTCAAGTGAAGAATTTAGGAGAAGAAGGCAACGACCTCCACGAGGTCATTCCTTCAATTCAGGTTTCTCTAGAAAATTGGTCATGAAAAGACATGCAGTGGAGAAATGAGTTACGACTGCATTAGCCAACACTGACGGAGGATCTGATGTGTTTCCTGGCTAGCTGAGAAGGGAGGAGTTTTATGCGGTAAGAATCAATGTCAGATGTACATCGTCTCGAATTGAAGGAAGTTGACAACAAAATCGCCTCCCTAACAAAACAATGAGAATGCCTGGCAGGGAGCTGTGCTTCAGGTTTCTGTTAGTTCTTTTCCTTTGTTTCGACTATAATTCCTGGTCTTGTCTAGTATGTTGTCGTGTGGTTATCCTTTTTTTTTAATTGTGTGTGTAGCTTCTTAATACATGTCACATACTTGTATTTATTTTTTCCCATTTAAAATGACACTATCTTGTGTCAAAGCTACCCACTTTTTTGTTGTTCATAAAAATAAACTACATATTTTTGAAATCTTATTTATTTTTAGCAGTTTATTTCTTTTGCCCAAGACTTAAAATTAACTTGCATTATATCTTTTTAAGCAATTATTGCATTAGTCTATGGTGTTCATAAGTTTTAGTGAGCTATTTATGGAGATGACACGAAGCTTAAGTCGATAAAACTATGTATGAGTTGGAAATGCAAATAGACTTCTGTGAGTTGAAGAGGCAACAATCCGAAGTGAATTGTACCCAATGAGTTCTAGGAGGCTACTGATGACTATGGCTCAGCAATGTTCTATGGCCAGTTGTGGTGCAGCAGGGTTTGCCCTTTATTCCATCACTGTATTTGCTGAATTGCTTTTTGGATTTCCCCGAAACAAGAGAAGTAAGAGAACATTTTTTTCTAACAGTATAGTAAAAGAACTATAACGAATGGAAGAGGGAGAATTGCTTGGTTCAGTTCCAAAGGTGCATCAATTTCCAGATTTGACATAGATAATTGACGGGTTTTTTTTTTGTTTGACAATGCTGCACTTTGTTGTATATCATCTATAAAACCCATAAAAGGTAGATTGCCGATAACTCCAAGTCCCTTTTTCAGTTTCATTTTGATGTTCAAGCAGAGTTGCAACTGTCTATATATGCTCTGTAAGTCGAAAGAGTCTCCTTATACTGAAAGTATGAAATGGCTATACCGGTGCATGTACTTCCCATCAATCCCCATTATCTGTGCCAACAACCTTCTTCTGGAATAAGTTTTTGTGCGGATGAGCAAATGATGTTATCCTACATATATACTCCCTTTGATCTACATCACGAGAAAAGGCGCAACCATCAGTGTATAGTACGAAATAGATGAAGCAGAGCAAGATAGTTGGGAAGAGGCTGTAGTTGCGTTGGGAAAAGGAGGCAAATGGGAAGAACACTTTAAGATCCACTAGACATCACCGTGCCCAATGCCCATCCCCTCGATCCAGGTTGCTCTCTAAACTCAATAATCTGTCCGCAGAATTTACTCAGTGGACTATCTGAACATTCCAGCATTGAGAGAGGACAATATTGTGTTTCTCGGCTAGCTGAAATGGGATCGGAGGAGTTATATGCAGTAAGAGGCAGTGTTAAATATCCTGTACATCGTCTTGGCAGAGACATATCCTTGCTAACAATGTGTGTGCGACTGTGCGAGACGATAGGGAGATGCTAGCGCTGCAGGCTCCATTGATGTATAGTTGTCCTTATACCGTTTGAAAGGTTTGCATCAGGTGTCTCAAGATCGGACATAGATAATTAATTCAATCTATAAAATTTCCATATTATTTTCTCGTTTGACAAATCCACACCTTGAATTTTCCTTTTTTTTCTTTTTTGCGAGGGAATGGACGGAGTAACATAAAACATCTGCAATGTTTTATGAGGTTTGATGGGGATCAAACGGCATCTAATGTTCCATCATGGTGGCATTTTCTCCATTTGATGTGACGTATACTTGTCCCGACGTGGAAAAGTGAACGTAGAGACTGGACAGACAGACACACCAGTCCAAGTAAACGTTTGGGTCTCGAGTCCAGTCTCCGCACCTTCACAGCAGCTACGTGGAGAAATCGTCAACCGCATACGTCCAAGCACCGGTTGACTCCATGGACGACTCCTTCTCCTTCCAAGAACCAAGTGCCTCTCTTCGCCCCGAGCTCCACGCGCAAAGGGAAAAACCAGAGCGCCACCATGGACGGCCCGATCCTGGCGCTGATCGTCGCCGCTGGCGCCTCCCTCGCCATCTTGGTCCCCTGCCTCCTCGTCGCCTTCATCTGCAACCGCCGGAAGAAGAACTCGAAGTCGTCGTCCGCGACTAAGCTCCCCGTCTCCGCCCCGGCCGCCGGATCGCAGGACTCCTCGTCGTGGTCCATCTACGGCGGCTCGTCCGCGGACTCCTCGCTCGCGAAGCTCTCCCTCGCCGACCTCGCCGTGGCCACGGGCGGCTTCTCCCCGGACAACATCATCGGCGACGGGAGCTTCGGGTTCGTGTACCGCGCCGTGCTGCCCGACGGCGCCGCCGTCGCCGTGAAGCGCCTCGCCACGCACGGCGCCGCCGGCAACCGCGAGTTCCGCGCCGAGCTGGAGGTGCTAGGCGGCCTGAGCCACCCGAACCTGGCGCGCCTGCTCGGCTACTGCGACGCCGGCCGCGATCGCATCCTCGTCTACGAGCTCCTCGAGCGCGGCAGCCTCGACGCATGGCTCCACGGCCACGCCGCCGTCGACGGTGGCACGGCGTCGCCGCCCCTGCCATGGCCGGCCCGCCTCCGCGTGGCCCGCGGCGTCGCCGCCGCGCTCGCGTTCCTCCACCACGACAGGCGGCCGCCCGTGCTACAACCGCGACGTCAAGGCCAGCAACGTCCTCCTCGCCGACGGGTTCGAGGCCAAGCTCGCCGACTTCGGCCTCGCCAGGGTCGTCAAGGGAAGTCCGGCCACGGCACACGTCAGCACGCAAGCTGCTGGCACTGCCGGGTAAGCCTCACTATTCTTTTCTTTTCTTTTCTTTTTTACCTTCAAAGCGCCTCTATTCTTGCAACAATCAAAGCATAACGAGGATTTGCCTAATGCTGTCTAGTGCGAGGATACATTGAGCGAAAAAAAGAAATTCTAAATTGATGCTGATGTTAGAATTAATATACTAGTACAGTACATGGTTGTACGATTTAAGTTGCACATCTGAAATGATTGCATCCATTGTTTGTGCCATCTCAATTGTCAAACAGGTATGTGGCGCCTGAGATATGGGACGGCGTTGGTGCAACCGCGAAGGCAGACGTGTACAGCTTCGGCATACTGGTGATTGAGATAGTAACAGGTCAGCGGCCAAGCTGGCCGGTGAAGGCCAACATGCATGAGAAGGCGGAGTTTCATTTAGTAGATTGGGCTAGGGAGAAGATAGAAGCAGACCAAGCCTCGGAGATCCTGGATTGTCGAATAAATGTTGGAGACGAGGAAGGAAATGGATGAGGTAAAGGGTCTCTTGAACATCGCACGATGGTGCACGGAGGGTAGTAGTAAGGACAGGCCGATGATGGACGAGGTGGTTGCCATGCTGAACAAGCTTTGAGATTGTCAGAAAAGACGTTTTGATATTCATAATGAGCTTTATTATGTGCTGCAAAAGAAGCCAAACAGTATGTACCTAGTATGGGTGCCCGCGCAAATGCGCGGCTAGACCTACTGTACTATTTAAAATATTTTTTATATTATTATAGAAGTTTAACATAGTTTATTGTTATTACATATTTTATACTCTATATTTATAAAATGGTAGAAAATAGATTGGAGAATTTCTCACCGTCCCTTAATTTGAGTGTGAGATGAGTCGTCATTTATCTAACAATGTATTTGATTTTATTTTATAAGTGAGGTTGGTTCAACGTGGCATGCTAAACAACTAACATATCTCATGGTAGGAAAAAAGAATGTGTCGTGCTACAAATAAAATTTTCGACGGAAATGTGCCATGCTAAAAATAAAATAATGTGCCATTCTAGCTAGACATATATCACGGTGTATTTTTATAACAAAGTATTTAGAAATCGGGATTAAGTGTTTATTGAATATTTTTATTATCCTAAAATTTAGCTATTTGTTCATGATGGTATGTTGGTAAATTAAAAAATAAATTAAGGATAATTTTAGCTATTTTTATAATCAAAATTTAGTGTTTTTTGGACTTGTAAAGGCATGGAGGGTGATTTAGAAATAGGTGTGAAGGGTATTTTTGGTTATTTTTTTATTATTCTAAATTTAGCTTTTTTTTTACTTATAATGGCATGGTGGATAATTTAGAAATAGGTGTGAGGGGTATTTTTGGCTATTTTTTATTATTTCGAATTTATTTATTTTATAATATTTTTAGGCGGTTTTCTGACTAATTGTTTCATAATGGCAGTGGTGGGTAATTTTCTCTTTTTATTTTCTTGGATTAACGGGAATTTCTAGCATTTTAGAGCGAACGTGGTGGCAATTGGTGTGAAGGGTATTTTTGGTTATTTTTTTATTATTCCAAATTTACCTTTTTTACTCATAATGGCATGGTGGGTAATTTAGAAATAGGTGTGAGGGATATTTTTTGTCTATTTTTTATTATTTCGAATTTATTTATTTTATAAATATTTTTAGGGGGTTTTCTGACTAATTATTTCATAATGGCAGTGGTGGGTAATTTTCTCTTCTTATTTTCTCGGATTAACGTGGGAATTTCTAGCATTTAGAGCGAACGTGGTGGCAATAGGTGTGAAGGGTATTTTTTAGTTATATTTATTATTCCAAATTTAGCTTTTTTTACTCATAATGGCATGGTGGGTAATTTAGAAATAGGTGTGAGGGGTATTTTTGTCTATTTTTTATTATTTCAAATTTATTTATTTTATAAATATTTTTAGGGGTTTTTCGACTAATTGTTTCATAATGGCAGTGGTGGGTAATTTTCTCTTCTTATTTTCTCAGATTAACGTGGAAATTTCTAGCATTTAGAGCGAACGTGGTGGCTCCTTTTCGTCGTCAAATATATATCGGAAAGTCTATTGCGCAACTGGCCGCGCTATAGCATGATCGCGCGCTACCCCTACACCAGTGTGCGGCCTGCTACTGGGGGAAAAGCTGACGCTGATGTCATCGCATTAACTACTCGATTCCGAACTTTAAATAGCATAGCTCCCTTATTTGATGTCCGTTTTCAATTTCATTTCCACCGTTGTGTTCAACATAACGAGATGAACAAAACTAGATCCTACATGCATATATTTTAAAAAATTATTTTTACCAACATAAATTGCTACTATAGATACAATATAAATTGCTACACATAATTTACTGTACAAATTAAATTATCACATGTCTTTATATATAAGTTGCTACTCATACATTGTCTTTGTACATCATATATCAGTTGTTACTCATACATTAACTGAAGTGGCTACGTGCTATAGTGATTTCTATCAAAAATACGTCATGAATAAGAAACAGATTAGTTCTATATTTTTCATAGCAATATATGTAGTACATCATATTCATCTTTTTTTTAAATGTTGTGATATCAACTACTAACCTCCATTTCAAAATACTTGACAACTTTGACTTTACTGTTCATCGTTTGACCATTTGTCTTTTCTGTAAATATTTTGCCTAAACATTCACAAACATTTGACATGTTTAAAGTACTTTTGGCAACCCCTCTATTGATACCATTATTGATTTAGTTAATCAAAAGTTTTAACAAATATTTCTAGTCAAAGCATGAACAGTGAAAGTCAAAATTGCCAAGTATTATGAAATGGAGTTAGTATGTAATACATATTGTGAAAATTTCAATATATTATGTAACACCAACTTATATAGTATATTGTGTAAGAACAATATTTTGCACGATAGTAACTTACGAATATGTAAGGTACATATACAAAATACTATGCTTGTACCTACACAAGTGGGTACTACCATATCAACACAGTTGCTACTAGCTATATTCGAGTCACAACAAAAATTTACATTTAGTATAAATTAAAATTTATTACTATGCATATAACTTAAGTTGTTACTATCTTTACTATATAAGTTGCTATAGGTTTTAAATTTACAAGGTAGTAAATCATGTTATAAACTTAGTAGCAACTTTTGTGATATTGCAAAACAGGCAAAAGAGTGTAAAACCTATGCAAGTGGGATCTAGTTTTGTTCGTCTTGTTACGTTCAACGCAACGGTGAAAACGAAATCGAAAACAGACATAGTATGAGAGAGTTATGGCATTTTAAAGTTTCTAGATCATGTAATTAATGCAATGACATCACATGACAGTAACGTTCATGTCGTGCGCGTGGGCTGCTCTTTTTTCTACTGAATGAGGACATGTGGTGGCTTTTAGTTTGAAGGATTGAGATTGAGGACATGTGGCAACTGCTGGGATAGGACGCGCGCTCTCGTATAGCGCGTACGGACGCCTCATAGCCTCTCCCAATATATAATATATATATATATGAGACTACTATTTAGCTCCTAGGGTGCTAAATAAGCTATTTAGAGCATCTCAACCGATACTCTATCCCATCCTCTATCCTTCGTTTAAGCGATTATGAGCAAAAACGCCCTCCAACCGATACTCTAACCCGATTCTATACCACTGTTCAGATCGCCATCCCTCCTCCCCCGTGCTCTAGATGTAGAGCTTCCAACCCGATCGCTATCCAGCAACGGCCGCATTGATTCGGCCGCTCGCGCCATCTCGATGAAACTTCCCCTTCTTCCTCCTCGTCCCCCAGCCTGTGCCAGCAGCCCAAGCGCGCCGTCCCAGCTGGCCGCCGGCCGAACAGGTTCTTGAGGAGGTCCTCGGAGCGGCGGAGCGGGTGCGGAGGCCGGCGAGCTCGCGCTCGAGTGACTCGATGCGGGCGCTGGTGGCCTGCATGGACGCTCGGATGTGTGCGCGGACTGGCGCAGCGCCGAGTCGCGCTGGAGGATGTCGCCGAGCGTCATGCTGGCGGCGTCCGCCGCGGCGGCGCCGGCGGAGAGGGAGGAGCCCTTGAGGATCGCCGGAGGCGGCTGCACCGGTGGCGCTGCGGCGGCGTGGTGGTGGCTGAGACCAGGTGCATGATTTTCTTCTTTTCCCCATTCCAAACCCTAGCCGCAAATCCTTGAAATCCTCAACATATACCACAATTAGATCGAATTGATTATATGATTGTCTTCTACATCTCCCAAAGAACCCATTTTGGTGGTCACCAACTCCTGCCGTCCATCTTCTCCAGGCGGCCATCGATCTTCTGTCCAGGCGGTCGTTGGTGGAGAAGAACGAAACGGAGAAAACGAAGAGTAAAGCGTATTTTTGTGATTACGTTTCCTTCAGGCATATGTTTTTTTTTTTTGCAAGGGAGCATATTACGTTTCCTTCAGGGCATATGTTAGTTACAAGATGCAAATAAAATAAGGAAAATAACATATAGAGATGCAAATTTATAGTACCGGTTGGAGATGATGTTGAAATGAAGAACGAAAACAGGATAGAGGATCCTCTATCTAGAGTTATAGAGAACCAAATTTGAAGGATCGGTTGGAGATGCTCTTAGCACCCCAGTCGCCCCACCATACCGACCCACGTGGCCCAGTCGCGCAAGGACCCATCAAACCAGCCAGCCAACCGGCTCGTCTAAATCCCACAACCATAAATCTTTTTCCAACCGTAAAGCTTGGCCATTTGCAGAAACATTCGTGCTTATGCATAGAATGCGCAACCATAAAAATTGCAGATTTCACGCCAACCATAATATTCTTGTCAGCAACGAGAAACAAAAAATGAACCGCCCCCCACTCTCTCTTTCTCTCCCCACAATTTCGGATCTCGATCAGGCGGCGCACCTCCGACATTTACTGTACCACCACCCACAACCGGCAGGACCTGCCATTTGGCGGCGCCGGTGTTTCAGGCGCCAATGGCGGCCCCGGGGCGAGGTAGCGGCGACCAAGGCGAGTGACGTCAACCGCGGCGTCCGTGCCGGGCGGCATCGAGCTAGCACGGGGCTGCGACCAACGAGGCCGGGCGGCATCAAGCTAGCACGGGGCAGCGACCAACGAGGCTGGGCTGAAGGTAACCATTACCCCACCCAATTTTCTTTCGGAGAGACCTCGCAGCAGTTCCAGGCTTGCAGCTCATATATAGATCCGTTTTTCAGCCTTCATCTGATCCCCATGCGAGTTTAATCTACAAACAAACAAGAGGCCGCCTTCAACTAGATTTCCCTGTGGTGAGCATGCATTTCTCCTTTGATGTCCATGTTGCAATGGGTTTTATTTTCTAGTTCCTTCGATTCATGGATTTTTTCACAGAACAACATGTGTTGCGGTGAATTGTGTGGATCTGGTGCTTGATTCGTGTAGTCCAAGGCTCCACTACACCGGTTAGCATCTTTGAATTCCCTCTATGCTGGATTCCCTTGATTTGAGGTCTAGGGATAAATAGATTTGGTTTGTGTATTCGAGCTCAGTGCTTGTTTATGTGTAGAAGGGACGGTTTCTACATGTGACTGCATTACCTCTTCATTGGCCTCTTTGTTATGTTACAAGTTTTGTTCTCAGCACACTAGGAACTTGAGGGACCACGCATGACCATAGCATATATTTGGAAGTACCTAGTGAAAGGATTTTGTTCCGTTTCTTGCTTAGAATATATGAGCTATATAGACTCATCCACAATATTTTTTATTCAGACTTAGTGCAACTGATGCATCAATTTATCACCCATCCCCTGCTGTTGTGTTCAACTGACACTGGTGTCAGAAAAGGCATATAAATCCTCTGGCTAATTTATGTTTTACTTGTGCATTGTCCATTACTAAGGATGTAACCTCCTAACAAGAACATGCTATTTTTTGCAGTTGTTCTCATTTGTACTTGGATCTACGCATCATCCCCAACCATATAATATATTGATGCTAACCATATTATCTAGTCCATGTAGTAGTAAAATTTATGTCCAGGTGCCATGCGATATTCAAACTGGTCATCATCTAGTTCATTTATCACTAGCCTGTTTTTTTTCCAAGCCCAGAATTGTTTTGTTTACAAAAGTTGATGTTTTGAGCTAAAAAAATCATTTAATACTCTGAGTAATCAAGAACATATTGCACTTTTTGTGCATTTATCGTTCTTGATATAGATTTATTTTTGTAATATTATGTGTTAATCTGTTTTCAATAAAATAGTGTGCACTTGGTGCTTAATAACTCTGTACTTGGCCTTGATATTCTTGTTTAAAGTTTTGACTTTAACAAGCTGCAGCTTCTAGTTTTGTACTCATCTTTGGTTTGGATTTGTGCAGGAAGTGCGAGTACCCAAATCAAATAGGCATGGTTAAATTTGTTCCCAATGCTTCCACCAGGAGCTGCTTTGTAAACAGATTCGAAGATACCGAGCAAATCTTGTGCTTCAGCAGGCTTGGACCCTCTCTAGGACGTTATATGATTCCCCCCCCCCCCCCCCCCCCCCCCCCCCCCCCCCACTTTTTAGAAATAATAATGAATGTATGGTCAGAAGACATCATATGGGCAGTCAAAAAATTATGGTTCATGTGGGAATTCATATCATGTTCTGGTTTCTCATTGCATTTGTACTGTTGGCAAAATCCTTTGTGCCAAATTTTTTTCTTCTGCTGGCTCCAGTCTACATGGCCAATAACATAAAACTAGTTTTGTGATAAAAATTTACGGCAACAACCATGATCAATGATTCTAATCAGCTCGCGTTTGAGTATAGTGATTTATATTTCACAAAAAGAAGAAAGAAAGTATAATGATGTAGGATCACCTCTGCTACAAGGCCCACACATGACAAGACTTGGAAGACATGTCCTCAAGGAATATTTACAATGAGTTCCTTAGGAACCTCACCACCCAAGCAGTCAAAGTATTATGGCTTGAGTTCACGAGGAAGACTCGTTCCATGCACAAAAGTCGGTCGTGGAAGAAACAGACGTCAAACCATTGAAGTATTACTCCAGCAGCAGGACGCGGGTGTTCGTTGTTAAAAAGATCAGCTGGAAAACTTTTATGGTTGCGGGAACCTGCTTCTAAGTCTCTACGTTTGCGGGGAGAGATTTAACACTTGCGGGAAATCTTTTATTGTTGCGGCATGCTTCCGCTGGCTGATTTGATCGGAGGTGCGAGGGGCTGTCGCGCTAAATAGCTATTTAGCACGCAGCGCGTTAAATAGCGGGATCCTATATATATATATATATATATATATATATATATATATAGGTACACTATATAGCCAACCTACCAAGCCACGTCACACCCCACCCAATCCACCAGCAACCCGACCAGACCAAAACCCGGATGCACCAGCCATAAAACCATCCCGAGAACCAGCCAATAAAAACCTGAAAAAAAAAGGGACCATTTTTTACAAGCACAAACATACATTAGACGAATAAATATGGCATTGATTTCGTGCTCACGCACGCACAGCCTGGACCTTCCATTTAACAGTCCGTGATTAACGCAAATAACTATAGGTATTTATGGACCCGTGATAACGAGACGAGGCTTTCCATTCATCATTGTTGCGATTATGGCGATTTGAGGCGTGCAGGTCTGCCTCGGCCTCTCGACGGCGGCGGCAGTGGCTTCGTCCATGTCGACGGCGGTGGCGGCAGTGGCTTCATCCATCTCGACGGCGGCGGCGGCGGGCGGTGACTTCGTCCATCTCGACGGCGACTGCATCGTCTTCCCAGACGGCATGCGTGCTAGCTCCGGGCATCCATATCTCGACGGCAAGGTGTGCAGGTCTGTTTCGTCCTCTCGACGGTGGCGGCAGGTTTGCTTGATTCTCCTGGAAGGTACAGTCGTGATCCCGGTAGCCGCGTTGCAGGCTAGGTACCTGGCCAGTTATTCAATTGTTTTTACGTCTTTTGCGATCTTATAATTTCCTCACCTCTAGACGAGCTTGATTTTTCTAATCTTGCTGTTGATTTTGTGCTTACGATGGACAGAGGGATCGGCTTGGTTGACACTTGACAGCGCCCGAGAACAAATAGAAGGTGCAGAGATTCATATATGCAGATTCAATGATGTATTTGTTCTTGTTCGAACCACATCTTATTCATTCTCCAAATGTTATGCTCGTTTTCTTTTGCTGGTCATGTAAGGTTCTGTTCGTCCATCAGGATCTCGAAGCCCGATTGCAGCTTCGTTGCCAATGGATCAGGGCGGTAAGAGCCCAATCTCCTCACAAGGTACACAACCAATTTTCTCTTCTCCAACCAGAATTTTGAAATATCTGCACCGACTGACGGCAAGCGGATCTAAATTTTCAATTCGTTTGACTGCTCGAACAATCCAAGGCCCTCGATTAGCATTTGTTGAACCGGCTTTTGTTGCTTTACAGATGGAGCGTAGGAATCGCCATGTCACAAACTGGTCATTGTGCTAAGGAATTGCGACTGGTTCGTTCCCGTTGGAGCCGGTGATTAGTGCGCCTCCTTCAACTCGACGGCCGCCGGGCTTCTTGCAGCCTGCTCCTCTGGGAAGGTACGCATTTTTTCCCCTCTTTTTGTGATCTTGAAATTTCTTCGCCTCTGGACACAATCGATTGAAAAACTTAAATGTCTGTTGTTCTGTGTGTATGTGAGATTCGACCAGGACATGTTGAGAATTCCAGGTACATTAACAGAGAAACTAGCACGTATTCCATCAAATGGAATGGATCAGGTATAATTGTTTTCCCAGATCCGTGCTCCTTGTTTCTACAGATACCATGCCTGTTGGTGCAGGCGAGAGATTGGGATTAATTCAATTCCATCGACTGGTGCATGTGGCGCGACGGGAACAGTGTGGAGGATCCAGTACTGCCTAGTTCTTCTCAATGCATTGATCCTGATAAGATCGGGCAGCATAGAAGAGAAGAGAATCAGAATAGCTTACTGCACTGTATCTTTCTTCCATTCAAATATATTAGATTCAAGGCACACCGATGCTCCAGTGCCTCGATACTTATCGGCAATAAAGCAGTGCTCTCACACAGAAATGTACCTATTTTTTGTGAGGCAAATGTACTTGTTTTGTGATCTCAATGTGTAAAATTTTACCATCACACAAGATGGAGATTTGTTCCAACTATAAATGCTATTATAGTTTCTTTCAGAATGCAAGTCATATGGGACATGCATGTTTCCGCTCATCGATCATGATTTTTGGATATATGTTGATAATCATAAAGTCTCCACGAAAACTTTGTGATCACACTTCATTTTTTTTTCTGATCACGCTGTTAGCATTTTATGATCACAACTGATGACCGCTTGATTCAAGCGAAATCTCTTGACTGTATAAACGTTTTCAAATATATATGCTTAAGAACGTAAGTAGTACTTTGTAATGTTTGAGAGCAGTATATTTACGTTCACACTTGAACAATAAATTCATGAATTGCCACCGGTATCTCACTGTTAATAAAACACATCACCTAGTGGCAAAGTTCCACCATACATAAGGAATCGAACTAATTGCAGTACGCTCAATTCAAGTTCACGGATAATAATTCCATCTTCTTGGTTAATATTTTTGTGATCAGACCATATTTAATTTGTTTTTGTTATCATGCTAATTACCATTTTATGATCATAAATTAATGAACTGCTATATGGATCATAGTTTAGTTCAATTCAAAGTCACGTACAAGCATTTCTTTTCTTTTTCAAGATTTTGTGATTGGACCTTTTTTTTTGCGATCTTACACTTCAAATTTTACGATATACCAATGAAGTACTATTTGCTCCTGAATTTTCCATGATTTTGCTCATACATCCACGAGTATTTACATGTACAGACAATATGTTTCTGTGCCCGGCGGAATTCTCGTTTACTAATTTATGTTTGATGCATCTTAGATTCCAGGTACAATTCGCACCATCAGAGGATGACTACTACTGAAATATTGACCGGACGCATATACATGCTTAAGTGTCGATAGTATATCTTCTCAGCAATCAAGCAGTGTGCTAGGAAAAAAAATGATATAGTTTGTGACAAGTATTTTCTGTTATTGTGATCTAACTGTGTAAAATTTTATGATCTGAGCAGTGAAGCATATTTATACTCTGGTGCCGCTGTAGGAGTAAATACAAGTCAACCAATGGAATGTTGATTGCAAAGTAATGGAGAGCTTCCACGAACTAGAAGAAGAGACAAAATTTAAATGATGCAAGGAGATGCTAAGAGGGTTGAATGGGTCTAGATCCCCCATGAAAAAAATAAATACTAGTGTTATCCCAGTAGTTTGTCTTCTTGGCAAATAAAGCTTTTTATTTATGATTTTTGTGATCAGAACTTATTTGCTTTTGTGATCATTCTAATACCATTTTATGATCATGAATCAATGAAGTACTATTTTGAGCTCCTTATGACAAAAAATATCACATAGTTTAAAATGAGGGTTGAAGATTTTATAATTACCCCAACTATTCAAAAATGAATAAAAACATAACAACAATGAAATCTTTCTATTCAAGTTTTTAGGCTGAATCCTATTGTAGGAGATGTTGATTGTAGGCAATCGAGTCAAATGCATGGCCAATTGAGTCAAAGGTTGATTGCGATGTGGGAGAGAGCTTGGACGAACTAGAAGAAAATTGGAATCAAATAAGGAGATGCTGATTCTAGAAGTTTGTGATCACAAATATTTTGGACGTTCAAAACTCCAAATAAATTCTTGTAATATATTTTTTATGCTCCTGTCTCAACCTTTTGCGATACAGCCATTAATTTTTATTATCACAGCTGAAAAAGTCAATGACTCTTACATGTTATTCCTTGGAGCAATTCCCCTGGTATCGATATAATAGAGCCTGGTTTATTTGGATCCCCAAGCATTTGCACCAACCGCTTTTGGAAGGTATCTCTTTTAAGGATTTGTGATCATGCCTTTTCGAGTTTGCGATCGCAACATACAGACTTTTGTGATCACAGCGGGTCCATTCAATAATTTGCACCAACCGCTATTGGAGAGACATCTCTTAAGAATTTGTGATCGCACCATTTTGATTCTATGATGTCAATTGTTACCATTTTACGACTACAACCAATGAAGTATATATTTGTAAGTTCTTGAATAATTACAGACTTTGTGATCAGCGGGTCCATACAAACATTTGCACCAACCGCTGTTGGAGAGACATCTCTTAAATTTTTGATCACACCATTTTGATTTTATAATGTCAATTGTTACCATTTTACGACTACAACCAATGAAGTATATATTTGTAAGTTCTTGAATAATTACAGACTTTGTGTTCAGAGGGTCCATACAAACATTTGCACAAACCGCTGTTGGAGAGACATCTCTTAAGAATTTGTAATCACACCATTTTGATTTTATGATGTCAATTGTTACCATTTTACTACTACAACCAATGAAGTATATATTTGTAAGTTCTTGAATAAGTCTAAATCTGTCTTGCTTTTGTGGTACTGGGTTGACAATTTTATAATCCGATCATATGGCATATGTTTTTCTTCAATCAGATTCACTTATATGTTTACTAGTACCAATGCACGTGCGCCACGCACGTGATTATAAAAATGAATCACTTGTAGAAACATAAGATTTTGTGCAACTTGATTACTTGTATTTTTTAATTTTCTCAGAACCACACAGGGACGATTATTGACTACCAAATGTGAATTAGCAACCAGGATTAGAATCATTAGGATTGAAATATAAAAAATAATAAAATTGATTAAAAAAACATGACAAATGATATTGACTATGCACGTAGGCAATCTCAAGAACCTGTCTCGATTAATGCGATCTCTCTGATTTGAATAGGGTCAAAATTGTCCTAGTTAGATGGCCAGAGCACTTGGGATATCTCCCTATTGAGAGGTTTTCCATTGTCATTTATTGAGAGTATATCTCCCTATTGAGAGTTTTTTTCATTGTCATTTATTGAGAGTTGTTTTCATTGTCATTTATTGGTCCTCTAATAACCCATGCGAACAGAATCTAGGATGTTTCCTTGTTTTACAAAAATTCTAATGACCTCAGATTTGATTGAATTACAGGGAATATAGTATACAATTGTATCAAATTTGGAAATTAATATTTTTTTATATACTCTACCAAGCAAATGATGTAGATGAGCGTGACATATATATATGCACATCGATCAACAAACAAGGAATTCCGCGATGAACATCATTGATTCATTCCAACAACTGGGGTGTTACATTTCACGTTTGTCCATCTCATCTAGCCCATTCAGTTATCCATATTCATCTACACCATGACACTCTTTGATATATTTCCATCTCAAGGATGCGACCAGTAATTTGTGTAATTTAGCAGTGCCCCCATTGATCGATATAGGACAACCTCGTTGGAGGATTTAGCCCCAACTCCAAGTTATCTGCCTGGTCTTGCTCGAAAGCACTTTGCCTGCAATTCAACAAGGGTATATGCATGAAGCTTGAGAACAGTAGAGTGCAGGTTAACCTACAATAACATATTTAGGGCCATGACACATCCAGTTCGAAATATGTACACACGCAAAATTCAAACGCCACATAAGACGAAGATAGTTGCTGCCTCCTGCTTCTAATATCAGTAATGACCTTAAAATAAAACACAGAAAACAAAGTGCAGGAAAAAAAAACATGTGCATGATAAATCTATCCACCTGCCTCTCCCTGCACCTACCTCTTTACTCTGACATTCCACCCTGATCATTCTCTCTATAGATCCCTACCTCACAAATTATGTAAGAAACATCTTAGGAAACATCTTTAGGAAACCAACCAATTTTGTGAGGTATGACAGATGATCAGCATTGACTACTTCAGAAGATTCAAAGCAGTGCCACTATACTCTCACAAGATGAGCAAAAAAATAAAAATAAAAAATGAAACTACGGCAGCCCAATTAGCTGAGGACTCCCAGGATCAACTGGGCTCATACTATTTCTAATTATCCCCCGAATATGGCTCTTCGTGAGGTATGAGAGAGAATAATATTTGCTTGTTAGTTACTCGATAATTTGAACTAAACTTCGTTACATTTGATACTCCTAAAAAAAAAAATACATGAGACTACTCGATCACTTCCTTGTCATGCTCGTTTGGCAAAATCAAGCAACATGTCTCTGTTTCCGTCAAATAATAGTATATTGAGGGGCATTCAGGAGACCTGCCGATGAGGATACTGACGCATTTGGTACTTCAAAGAAAACTACCAGGCAGTAGACGGTGGACTTTCTGTTTTATGAATGAAGTTTTGGTATTTGCAACCAGTAATCTTCAGGTACCTAATAAAATATCATGTGGTAACATTTATGGTAAGGAGCATTTTAATACAAAATATCTTCATTTTAGTATCAACAAAGTTAGTACCTGCATACATGCCATACAAGAACTAAAGAAAGATATAATACAGTTCTTGTACTGCTCCTTTCTTTTTTGCATAAATAAGAAGAGGCAATAAAGGAATTATTACAAAAAGCAGAGATCCAAGACGTGGTATATACCTCTTTCAAGTATCTAAATTCCATAATATAGTATCTCCCGCTACAACACCATCAAGACAGGAAAGAGGAAACTTCTCATTATCATTAGAGAAATGCTAGCTGCTGATCATCAAAACAGAGCCGTAAGGAAAATGAGGACAGACCCAGTGGGTAAGCTCCCACGTGATGTGGGGTCTGGGGAAGGAAATTATCGGGCAAGCCTTACCCCTGCTATGCAGAGAGGCCGCTCGAACCCAGGACCTCTGGCAACCAGTGGGGTGACTTAACCACTGCGCCAGGCCTATCCTTCCCGTAAGGAAAATGACTGGAAAAAAAAAGATGAAAGGTAAAAGCACCAGCAACGAAAACCAGAACAATGAGCTTATCAAAATAGTTCTCAATTACTTCTAACAGAGTGGTAAACTATGAAATCTTTAGGTTTTCTCTTCCCCTCCCACGATGAGAAACATACTGTATAATCAATATCAAATGACAATGTGAGTCCTACATTCAGGTAATGCCACCTAGATAACAACGGGATGAATTGGATCACCTTTTATGCTGTTAACACAGGTGGGACTGCAACAATGTGATCTCTCCACAGCCAATCTGCATCTGCTGAAATAATCATATATGTTCAAAAGCAAAAGAAGGTGAGAATGTGTTATGAAAGTATAATCAGTAGGTTAGAAAAATGCCAGCCTACTAATTTCATTTGATCTCACATAAGCGCCTCAAATAGGAACTATATATTTTTCATTTCAAGCCACTTAAAAATCAGATGCATTTCATTTTCTTTTTGAACACTAACTACAAATTAGTATTTTTCGTGCAGCGAATTACAATTCAGATGACAGGGAGGGCACATGCGTTTGATATATATCAAAGAATAAAAATGCCAATTTGTCAAATACTAAAATCACCCAATTATAGGCACATAAAAATGAGACACATGTTTCGTTTTCTGTAGAAACACAAATAATGAGAGCATGACAGATAGGGCGCCACGAGAAGCAGAGAGTATGCAGTTGAGGAGGAAGGGCCGCGACCATCAGGGTAGACTGTTGGATGCTTGAATTGAATACTCTATTTCTAAATCTTCCACAAGCATCAGAGAGTATGGGTAGCATATCAGTAAACTGAAATGCTAGAAGGGTAGCACTTCCATTAATCTGACATCCTACAACAATGCGCATCAGTTCAAGCATCCATCAGCCTACAGTTTGGAGTAACTTTCACACTGCAAACTGGGCAAGGAGTTGAGCCACAGATGGGCATTCGATAATTTGGAGCAATCAAAATCTCTTCAATGCACATTTTTACCACAATACAACGGATCACAAAGCAACAAGCAGTACAACTTCAACACAAGAGCAGCAGAGATGAAAGGGGCGACTCACTCCTGAGTTCCTCGACCTGCTTGTGGGTGAGCTTCGAGGAGAAGCCGCTGGTAGAGCACCGCGCCATTCGCCTTCTCGCTGCCAAAATAAAAATAATAATTCAAAAAGTCGCCGCACAAACCCACAAGCCCCTCAGAAAAAATTCCGCGCGAATGAGAACTGATATTGGCCTCACGAGAATAACAACTCCAAATGCTAGCATTCTTACAGGCATTTGAAGCTTGGAGTGGTCATTAGTGTTCACAGACAGCATGATCCAATGGTCCTACTAAAACGCGAAAACAAAATTCAGGTCCATGGCAGGCTAATTCTGAAACATTCAGAGTAGGTAATGCTGAACATAGGGGGTCTGCACAAAATTAGTCAGAATTAAGAAAAATATTCTGGCTGTTCCCTATGGCTCTCCGCATCTCATTCATTGCAGCTGCTAGGAATGGCAGTCGAAATCTGCTAGGGATGTACCTCAAAATATAAGATGCCCCGCCGGTCCAACTTCAATCACACATGGCTGAAGAGGAAACACAACAAAGAAAATTCAGATCTTAACAGGAAGGGGTGGGTGGTGGAGGGCATCGATCTCACCTTGACCCACACATGGCTGAAGAGAAAACACAACAAAGAAATTTCAGATCTTAACAGGAAGGGGTGGGTAGTGGAGGGCATCGATCTCACCTTGACCACGACCGAAGGAATGAGATTCGTGCCTCCTTCCGCCCTTGATCCCCCAACGTCCTGCTTGCTAGAACCTCATGGTGGGCGTCGCTCCGAACCGCATTGCTCCTTGGGTCTCCGGCGAACGGTGGCAGTAGCACGGGGCTGCGGCCAGATCATGGACGCCGAGGACGACATTCAGGGCACGAACGAGTTTCACTTCCTTCCACTCGATCGACGACGACGTAGGACCCTTCCTTCCACTCGATCGACGTAGCCTCAGAGAAAGGTAGGAATGCCGCCGCAGGAACCGTCGTCTCGCGCAGACAGAAAGGAACGCCGCCGCGCCCCTGCCACTCTTCGACTTGAAAGAAATTGAATGAATGGAAAGAAACGGAGGAAGAAGGAAACTGAAGGCGTGTAATCCGCGCGGGCTGCTGCAGGTGGGTAGGAGGATGGAAGGAGGATGGAAGGAGAATTCAATTTTAGGGAAAGCAACCGGTTGTCAAGGGAGGTGGGAAATCGCCGGGTAGAAAACAACTCACGATGAGAAAAGTAATTACGATGTCACGCTATTTGCACTTAGAATGACGCCTGTAACGCTTCAGATGTCCCGTGGCCGCTTTTGTGGGGTCGTTTTTGGCAGGATTGACGGTAGATTAAAAAGAGAGTGCTCTTAATCAACTGTTGATATAGAGCTGGGTAGATTCTGACAGGTCAAAATTATTTTTTTCACAACTGGTTCTTTATTGGTTTAGATGTTCACATATTTAGTTCTGACCCCAAGGGTCTAAAATGCTCCCCATCAAAATGTTTCTCGATTTTACACTCTCAAGGTCGTAAAGTTCATACCAGCTACTTTGTATATTTTTGTGAACTGATGTGCCAACAAATCAGTCCCAAAATATCCATTTACGCAGCTGCAAATATTCAACTGTTCAGGTTCTTCTAAAAAAATCTGCTCAAATCTTAGTGAAGTCAGATTATCTGCTCAAATCTACTCAGATTTTGCGTTCAAAAAAAATCAGCTTCATGCAGGCGTCATCATCACAAAAGGACCTCCCAAATTTCTCCAAATAGATCAATATACACAAACGATCCTATCAGAAACTTTTGCGGCTGAGCATTCCAATTATTTTAATACTTTCCAAATTTGCCTCAACGTGGCTCTAAAAGCTGACAGCCTGGCAGTGTTAATGAAAAGAAAAAGCGGTGGCCCAAACTAGAAACCAGGAGAGAATCGCTGAGATCAAACCGGTCACCACCAGAAAAATAAACCAGGCTCGGGGGGCTACCGGCAGGCTGGTCAGGGTGTGAAATAATATATCACACCCAGGGAGTGAATTAGCGCTGCCCTATATATGTATATTCTATAGCCGGCTATAGAATAGCTTATTCTATAGCCACTTTAGTTTTACGACAAATTTATCACGAATTTACGATAAATTCAGACAAATTTACGACATCAGCGTTCACACACGTTTTGAAAAATGAACCATGGTAAAAGTGTAGTAAATCACGTAGCAAAATATCGTAAATCACTATACACAAATGTCGTAAATTACGATACATAAGTGGCCACAGAATAAGTTATTCTATGGCTGGCTATAAAATAACCGGTCTGTATATATATATATATATATAATAGATGAATAATTTGCATTGTCTTTTTGTTGTTTTTATGGCATGGTCGCATGGAGGAAAAGTCAGACACATGCTATATGTCACACTGTCATGCGCTAATTTCACTTTTTTTTTGTTGACTCACCAGCATACTAATTAACATATAGCAGCCGGATGAAGAAATTTCAAAGTGCTTTAGTACACACTCTTCAATCTCTAAGGTAGTAAAAAAAAAAAAAAATCCCCCTCGCTGTGCTCGCTGGCCTGTGGCTTGGGCGCGCACAGTCTAGGAATTGGCACGCCAGGAGGGCCGCTGCCTGCCTTTGACTGTGCTACGTCGGCCCAGGCTGGCTTGACCAGGCTTCGCCGGGTATGGGCCAGGGTTCGGGGGTTTTTCTCGGCCGGGAGTCGAGGCATCTTCTCCTTAATATAATGCCGTGGGGGGCGGTTCTTCCCCCACCGGTCGAGTTTTTTTTTTTAATATTTGTGCCGACATAAGGCATTACCTATTCCCCATTTCTCTAAGGTAGTGTCCACTATTTTTTTTTGTAGACTCACCAGCATACTAAGGCAGTATCAAACTCGGCTAGCCATTCTCCTCTTCACGAGTGTAAACGACATCAAGCACTGTGTCCAGAGCACAACCTAATGCGACTTTGAAAGTCTTAAGAACATGGGGTAATGTCTGTCCGATGCAAATTTTCCTGTTGCCTCATATTCCCAATACTCCATGATTGGCATCTTCTTCAATTCTTGGAGTTTAATGACCTCTCTCTTTCTCGATCCTACGTGATCCATCACCTTGTTGTGCTGTGCAGAAAGGAAGACCATGTGTATATAGGAGGCCAGTGGTATATGCCTGGTACGTAGTAGAAAACATCGCTTGGTTCTCGCTGCTTTATGATGACTTCATTGACTTGATGTCATTTAATGGAACATGATCTACAGGGATGACAATGGGGCGGATTCGGGGTGAGTAGAGCAATTCTGTACCCGTCCTGACATGTGCATCGGGTAAAATTCCCCACCCGTCCCCGGCCTCATGGGTGAAAATCCTCACCCGGCCCCGTACCCGTCGGGTATCGGGGTGGGTTTCGGGCACCCGTCGGGTCGCCGACGGGAAGGAGTGGGAGAGCGGCGGTCACCTGCCGCTGATTCGTCGTCGATACGCGCCAGCCGAGCCTGCCACGCCGCCGGGTTCCTGCTGCGCCGCCGATTCGTCGTCCATTCGCGCCTGCCGCGCCGCCGATTCGTCGTCGATTCGCGACTGCCGCGCCGCCGATTCGTCGTCCATATTCGCCCCCGCCGCTCTGCCGCGTCCGCGTGCCTGCTACGCCGCCGCATGCCTGTCGCGCTCGCGCCAGCTTGCCTGCTGCGCCGCATGCCGAGCCAACTGCTCCGCTGCTCGGGCTCCTGCC
Organism: Eragrostis nindensis; assembly: GCA_012490785.1. Classification (NCBI taxonomy): domain Eukaryota; kingdom Viridiplantae; phylum Streptophyta; class Magnoliopsida; order Poales; family Poaceae; genus Eragrostis; species Eragrostis nindensis. The sequence goes on along the minus strand of JAAXCT010000459.1, from coordinate 387,385 downwards.
TGCCCGTGGCCTGTGGATAAGGTGTGAAGGAACCAGTCAAGCGTGGTCGCGTGGTGCTGTGTAACAGGATAAGTTTCTTTTTTTCTTTTTTTTTTGATTTGAGACTATGGTGCTGGATAAGGTGTGATTTGTGAAGGAACGAGACATTGCTTTCACCACAGACCAGGAGCCCATGGGTTACCTTTGCGTCATTGCTGGGCTATGTTAAAACCTGGTGTTGGCCTGTTGGGCTGGGCTAAAACTTAGTACTGGGCTAGCTGGAATTTTACTATATTATTATCATTTCGGGTCCCTATCGGGTTCCCTATGGTTGGGTTTCAATCCCTGCCCCGTACCCCGACTCATGTCGGGGCGGGTACGGACGCCACCCACGAGTGGAAAACGTGCCCCATGCCCGGCCCCATCGGGACGGGTACCCGCTACCCGGCTCCGAATTGCCATCCCTAATGGCCTACCTGACAAGTATACCTGGAACTGGATTTACATCCAAATCCAAAGAGCAAAGTCCAAATCAAGTCCAATTAAAAAAAATCTTAATCCAATCCAAATCCAATTAAGAAGCCCTGTCATCCATCCAGTCCAAGTCCATCCAACTATCTATGGATGTGACTTAATTTGCACAAAAGTAACCATCATGTCAAGTCATCTCTAAATTTTAGTTAATGTTGACAACAAATTAAGGTGTGAACACGAAGTTTTAGTTTTAAGGTCCAGCTCTTAACGTGGGTCCCATATATAGATATAGCTGTACAGATTTGCACAGAATTGCTCCGTCATACTGAGTCATCTCTAAAAATTTCATCGTTTTTGATGAAATTTTTAGGTGTGAACGCGAAGTTTTAGTTTTAAGGTCCGACTCTTGATGGGGTCCCACATATAGATATAGTTGTACAAATTTGCACAGAGTAGCTAACCGTCGTGCTGAGTCATCTCTAAAGATTTCGATCGATTTCGATGAAATTTTTAGATGTGAACGCGAACTTTTAGTTTTAGGGTCCGGCTCTTGACGTGGGTCCCACGTACATATATTGCTCCACCGATTTGCATGATGTAACTGACGGTCATAGTGAGGAAGTTTAAATAAATTTCAGTTGATTTCGATGAAAAAATATGATGTGAACACGAAGTTTTTAATTTTAGGATCCAACTTTTGACGTGGTTCTCACATAACTAAGATTCAATGTTAATCTAGAGAATATCCGATAATCCATATAGAGTTTGGAGCCTATATCCATACACATCCATAATCCAAATAAATCCAATCCACTTGAGTCTAATAAGGAAAAGTTTAATTAGACTCTGGACATTGAAAATCCAGTTCCAGATATACTGACAAGGCACGTAGGGCTTGGGTGGCACCAACTGACGCCAGAATGAGATTGGTCGTTGGCTCTGGCAAATGCTCCGACGAGTGTCCCCGAATCGATTGACGTTGCCGCTGTGGTGTCATCTTTAGTTGTCACGGCGCCGACACCCGACACCGACTCACGGAGCGTCATCAGCTCATCTGAACACTGCCGTCGGGGTCGAGTCCGTCCTGGGGTACACGTACGCAGAAACTGCCGTCTTGTTTATATATAAGGACTCGATCTTGTTTATATCAAGGAAACGGTTAGATCTTGTTTATACGGGCAATTAAGACGTCTCAATCTTTGTTTATACGGACAAGACGCCTCGATCATTCAAATTATATTGCGTTTAGATTCGTAGGTGGGACAAATGGCAGCAATCGGCATGGTGCCGCACAGGCTTTGCCGTGCCTCACGTAGAACACAGAATTTTCTTCCCGGCCGCATCTGGCCACAATCTGGATAGTTCAACTAGCGGCAGAGCCACTACCTGCACTGCACACATCTACTGCAACAGCACTTTGAAAGCCTGGCGACGAGGCAGTTGTATATAGCTGCAGCAGGACTTTGAAACCAGGCAGTGGATATGCTCCGATGTCTTGGTCCGCATGCACATCGTGTCCCGGCTTGCACCACTGTTCTAACCTGCCGGTGGCCCGGTGCTCCAGTATCGCCTACTGAGCGAATTTCTGAGAAGAAGAATCCAGTGTCCTCAAGTCATCAGTCGCCACGGCTTCATCGAATCCTTATGGTGTGCCTGCCACAACCAGCTCGATCTTCTCTGAGTTTTAAAAACTCGACCTGCCGGGGGAAGACCGCCCCCGACGGCATTTGCTAAGGAGAAGAGCCTCTCACGCAGGTCGAGAAAACCTCCGAACCCCCTCCTCGATCCTACACAGGGACTCAGCTGGCCGTTGTGAGCTTCGGCGCGAGTCTTAACCATGTGCTTTGACCTGAGAAGGGCGAGGGGATTTTTTTTTTAACACTGTGCGCGCAGCAGTACCGACTGCAGCAACAGTGCCACACACTGTGCGCTACAGTACCGCGCGCGCAACAGTGCTTTGCGGGGGCCAGGGATCGAACCCCCCGACCAGCAAGCCGCCAACGGGGCACCTTGCCACCAGGCCGACTGCCCTGGTCATCTTCTCTGAGTTTTGAACTAGAGAAACCAGAAGGTGTGAGTACACTCGACAATTTGCTCACACCAAATGGAGAGGAACCTTTGAATGGACTTAGAATCCATCTCCGTTTCCTCTTCAACGCCATTTTTCTCTATGCTGGCTTATCCAGAAGGCGTCGAGCACGATATATCTGATGAATATGTACTTTCCTTTCGCCTCCTATTCCCATTGCACCCCAACAAGTGGCAGTTTCATCCCACTCTTTATTTGCCGTTCTTGCTTCTTCTATGGTCTATACAACACATTATGTTTTCTAGCACTTCCTAGGTTGTGCCAAAACGAAGACATTGTATATAATGGTATATATATTGTATATTGTAAAATTCTCTTTATAGATCGTGGTAGTTGAGCTAAATTGATAGCAGTGCATTTTGCTGATCCATTTCCTTTTCGCCGAAGATGCATCTCTTTAACAGAAGCTCTGCTCATTTTTCCATAATTCGGCATGCAAATATATTTGAAGTAGTTGATCTCAAAAGCAAGAAACTGATATGCCAGGGCAAGCTGACGTCACATTGGCAAGCTCCGTCAATTAGCTGAACACGTGAAATGTACCTAGCACGTCCACAATGAATTAATCAACTGGTCCTTGCTTTTTCGCCTTTTGTACAACATAATATTTATTAAAGAAACATGAAAAAATCCAGTTTCCCCTCCATCCGCCAGCACATAGAAAACTCCTCACCTATCTAGGCCACCGACCTGAACTAGCGTGCATACTCAGCTACGACGCTGTTTGGCATTCTCCATACTCTGACGTAGCGGTCCCGCTGCCGTGAAGGCTACGTCCCCGTGAAGGCTACATGACGTACATGACGCCAATTGCGGAAAAAAATTCCCTGCGAACCGTCCGTAAAGGACTACTATGCGGCCCCGCTCCAGATGCCGGCCGCGTGGATGCCTCCAGCCATCCAACGCCAGGCAGTTGCTCGGCTCCCGCACCTTCCTCGAAGCGCTCGGCTCCCGGATGACGCCAACGTCTTGGCTATGCCGTCGCTTCCGCTCTCGGCTTTAGCCTCCCGGCAAACAAGGGCGCGGTCTCGCTCTTCCACCGCCGCCGATAAGTGCCAGGAGCTCCCGCTTGACCCTCTTCTCCCTCGGGGTGTCTCCCACAGCGGCTCTCAAACCATCCTTGCGTGCGGCAAGCCCGGAACCATAATGAATCCTTGTGCGGCCACAGTGGCGGCGACATGGTTCTGCTTCGCCTTCGCGGCAATTGCGGCCTCGCCGGTTAAGTTGCTCCGGCTGCAGACTCACATCTTAATCCTAATTTATTGGAATTTGATGCTTCTTGCTGCCATGAGATGCCAATTTGGTTCATAATCAACCAGGTGTACTTGATTATGCTTTGATTATGCTCGAGAATGTTAGCAGATTTATACCACCTGATGGAGGAAAGGAACTTCGACAGGGGCCGAAGCCAGAAATGGAGGATGAGGGGGGCCAAGCTGTAGTATATGAGTGTTGAGGGGGGCCAAATCGGAAATTTCCATCAAAATACATGGTGAAAAAATGGGTTCAAAGGTTGTGTGCCTCAAGCATAGGGGGGGCCAGGCCCCTGCTCGCCCCCCCCTGCCTCCGCCACTGAACTTCGATAAGAGCATTCTGCTTGATTTGGAACTTCCCGCATCTGCTTAGTGCGCGCCGCACCCAGTCCTTCCCCGCGTCCGGGAGCAGGAGGCTGCCGCCCTCGTCCGCCGCGTCCACATTCAGCGACGGCGCGCGTGGCCTGTACAAGGACCGTGATAGAGGAAGATTTTTGTCGAGTTCCAGGAGACGGAACTGGTAGGCGAGCTCCTGCTGCAGCTGTCCTGGGCTGATTCCCTTTACGGGTTGGACCACAAGATTAAGCGAATGTTTTAGGCACTCGACGGCGTGCTTGAGAAGATGATCGACGACCACCTCCTCCGGCCTCATCAAGTCGAGCTGAGAGGGGACCGAGCCGTGGAGCCGTGGAGTCATTTGTTGCAAAGGAATCGTGGGGGAGCCAGACACCGGGCGTGCGTAGGATCACTGGAGGCGTCCACGCGGCAGACATCCGGAGTGGGTCCGCACAGCAGCGCTCTGCGGATGGTTCGCAGACAATTTTTTTCCCCAATTGCATGCTCACTCTCCTACACAACGCCACTGCAATGCCCAATGCTGCAGGACGAGATCAAAGCGAACAATGCCCTGTGCAGACACACTGGACGACTCTGGCCTGATTGCCTTTGCATGCCCTCGTCATGAAAGCATGTGGCTGCGGCGTATTTTCCTGTTGCTTCCTATTCCTTTTCCACCAAGGCTTACATCTTCATTCCTTCGTCTTATGTAGCTTACACTGCATTGGTCTCTATAATTGATTATTGTTCTACCTGAAAAGAAACCCCTTTTATAGGACGCAAGAAGGTTGTGAAATTAAGTTGGCGCAGGGGCAATTTGGTATCCATTCACTTCTCTAAAGGAGCATATCTTGCACGGAAGATATGATTGTTAGTACATGAGATAGAAGGTGCTTAATTCATAAACATCATGGATTGATAAGGGCCTGAGACCAGCATATGCTAGAATCGATCAAATATGATTTTTGGTTCAACAAACTCAACTGCTTCCCTATTTGAGAAGGCATGGTACTTTATTTACTTAGAAGTAGCACAGTGAGTCTCGCAAAAAAAAAAAAAAAAAGAAGTAGCACAGTGAGATATACATGATCTCGCAATTTTTATTGTTTTTGAACAGCTGTGTATCATTACATTAATAGAAGAAGAGTTTACATACACAACTCACCCACCCTAAAGAAACTCACAATTTCGCTCGCGCTCCTTAAACAGAATATGTGAGACTACTGTGGATATGAGGGATAAGTAACCATGCGACTAAGAATTGCATGAAGATGTAATGGTGTTTATCTTTGTTTTCTCTGTTTTCAACTCCATGCGCATGTAACAATTTGAACTCTCTTGATTTCCTTGCTTAAATGAAAGAGCAGTGCTCCTGCTCATTGGTTCAAAAAAAAAAAAAAGACTACTGTAGACATTAGATACAGAGTTAAGTATTTGACCAGAAATATGGATCTCTTAAGAACAAGAAGCTAGCTGAAGTCTTCCCAATGAAAATTTTCCCTCTGCCTCATATTCCCGTTACACTGTGATTGGCACCATGTTCCATTCTTTGAGTTTAAACATTCTCTCTTCCTCCTATGTGACCCACCATTTTGTTGTGCAGTGCAAAAAGCAAGATAGTAAATATATAGGATACAAGTGGTACTACCTCTGTCCAAGAATATAAGGATTTGTTGCCTTTCAGATATCACATTTAACTATTCGTCTTATTCAAAAAATTTATTAAAATAATATTTATTTTGTTATGACTTGTTTCATCACTAGATATAGTTTACATACAACTTAATTGTTTTTATATTTTTATAAATTTTTGAATAAGACGAATGATCAAATGTGATGTCTAAAAGTTAACAAATTCTTATATTTCTGGACGGAGGGAGTATATGCCTAGTAGTAAATTTTCACCACTCTTAATCGTGTCATGCTGGGCTGATCACCTACCATACCAAAGCGTCAATCTAGTCACGAGCCGATAAATCATGTCAATATGTAGGCCCAACATGCTTAAGGCAATGTTGGGTCTGCATTGCAGATCAAATTAATCAGCCCATCTTAGTAGAAAGCAGATGCCCTTTTTTATGCAAATACACTTTTCAGAAGGTGATTGATTCAAAACTTTAGCCCCGTTGTACGATAAAATAAACTAGTTTAACCACCTTTCTTTGTTCCGAATATAAGTAAATAAGAATGCAATGACTCAACCTAAGTTCATAAGCTTTATGAGTTTCTGAAGCTAAGGGTTATTAGATGGTTTGAAACTCTTGGCGACGGGACTTGCAAATGACCGCAGCAGCACTTTGAAACCTGGTCCGCAGTTGCGACTAGATGATGCTCCACCTTGTACAGAATCTGAAAACTAAGCAGACCCGCCCATATACATGAGTCCATTCTCCATGACTCTTCACTCGCCTCGGCTTTCATCGTGCATGCTCGTTTCTGACTTCTCTGTAAAAAAACGAGCAGGTGTGTGGAGACGGAGAGGAACGCTTCACTGGAATTAGAATCCATCTCCATTTGCTCTTTAACACTATTCGTGCCTTTGCTGCCTTATTAGGAAGAGATGAGGGTTGCCTATCCGGCTGATATGTCCTTTCCTTTCGCCTCCAATTCCCATTGAACACAAGCACCGGGCAGTTCATTCCCAACTCTTTATTCATCCTTCTCACTTCTATAGCCTACACCGCATTATATTTGCCAGAACTATGCTATGGTGTCCCGAAAGGAGGACATTATTATAAGACAGGAGAGTAAGTAGTGGTAGTTGAAATAAGTTGATAGCATTGAGATGCATTCCATTTTTCCCGAACAATAATATCTTGCAGGCCTGGTCATTATTAATTTACCACAGCACGCAGCTTTCAAATTATCAAGCCTTAGCTACTCACTGAAGGCTTGAAATGTACCTAGAACGTCACTACGAAAAATGAAAGCAGACATTGAATCAATTACCTGGTTCTTGCTCTTATGCTTTTTGTTACGACATAATCTATCCCAGGAGACTGAACAATCGATTTTTCTGCTCCGCTGATGCATATGCAACCCGTCACCTAGCTGCATAGTACTACAATTTTTTTCCTTGCTGCGCCCAACAAGTGATCAAGGCGAGCAGTGCTACTTTCGGCCACAATGGATCGCACTTGAAACCACATGTCCTTCATCTTCTGCTGGCCTTGCCTCCGCATATCCTCATGCCTGTACAATGTGCCTGCCGCGTACATTCCTGTTGCCTCCTATTCTAATTCCACCCAGGCTGGCATCTTAATCTCTTCCTCCTATGGAGCCTATACTGCAGTGATCTCTAACAATTGACCGAAAGCAACCCAATATATAGGAGGAAAGAAGGAGCATATCTTGCACGGAAGATAAGATTGTTAGTACCTTCACGAGATGTGCTGGAATCATCAAATATACTCCACTATTCGAAGGAGGCATGATGCTCTATTTCTACCTAGAAGAAACCCAATGGGACATATATAGAGTCTTGTGATTTTGCTTGTGCCTCATATTGAATTAATTATGTTTCTCGATCTATAATCGACAACTCTAGCTATTTGAGCCATTCCCTCCCCTTTTTTGGTTCTTTTGCAAAACTGGCTTCTCAACACTACAAAGATGAAATCATTTAGGTGCACACAAAAAGAATATAATTATTTCATTCATTATAAACAGTTAACGGATAAACCTAGTCAATCACGAGAGACGGGCACGTGGCGAAAAGTAAGTCGAGGAAGGAAAAGGTGTGGCAAAGAAGGGCATCAGATTGGTAGGGCGGTTGGGATTTGTTTGCTGTCCATAAAAAAGTTTCCTAAACTATAATAGAGGGGATTTTAAACGGAGTAGGACGTTCCCTTGGTAAATTTAGCTTGAAACCAGCCACCAAAATTGCATTCTCTAGACTTCTTTAACCCACTGTTTTGCATATTGTGTATCCTCTGAGATTCTCATTAGTACCTCAGCTCCAAGGATGATGCAACTCTGAAAAAATTTGCAGGGACCTTCTTTTCTTTTTTTCCCCGGTTTTGAAATGGGTAGTAATCACCGTTGCTCACGGCTCCAGAGCTCGAACCTGCCACGTGAGTGTTGTGCACCGCTCACCCTGACGAGGGCGACCTTGGCACAAAATTGCATTCCCTGCATCAAATGGTGTAGAGTTTATTAAAGGTACCACTGTGCATGTTCATGTTATGATTTCTGCGTCTGGACTGGCCATGTAGCATCCAAATTAATTGTGTAAAAAGCAATCCATGCGTGCCAAAACTCTTTGACGGAGTTTCAGGTTCGTCGACCGCACCGTGCTCAGCTGGAGCTGCTTGGTTACTGTGATGCGGGCTCCTCGAGCGTGGCAGCCTCGGCACCAGGCGGCTCCACGGCGATGCCGACCAGCGTGTCCGCTCCCCTGGTCAGCGCGGCGTCTCCGGCGGCCACGCTCGCATTCCTGCACCATATTTTTCGAGGAATTGTTCCTGCATCATGGCAGGTGCCTGCCTGTGCTCCACCACGACATCAAGGCCAACAACGTCCTCCTTCGCGATGGGTTAAGGAGAAGATATATAGAAGCAGGCAAAGCCTCTGACATACTGGATTGCCGAATAGGGATTGGAGAGCAAGGGAGGGCGATGGATGAGGCTATGATGGAGGAGGTGGCCATGCTGAACAAGCTTTGAGAGTTGAGACTGTCTAATATATATAAAAAACTTTGGATATTCAGATGACCAATGTCATATTTAACTTATGTATACTGTAAAGTATTTGCCTTGCCTCTTGTTGTGGCCCTGGAAGTCCACCAAAGGATACAAGATGAGTGTCACACTGTGATGTGCTTAAGCTTGGTTTGGAAAAGACATACTTTCTGTATAAATAATTTGCAAGGTGTGCTAGAAATTTGTGCGTACAGGGCATAATCTGTTGCTCTTCGTTTTCTTATAGGATTTTCTATGCTTATTAGTAGTATTTGTCTCAAAATATATTTTTAACACAGTTACAATTATGCACTTTTGTTTCACTCATGAAGGTGTAAGTTGCAGGAGCGCATAAGCATCAGAATAGCTACAATATAATCTGTGGATAACTTACGCACAAGTCAGATCGTTAGTTTCTCGAGCGCAGCACACAGGGGGATCAATTTGTTTCCACAATTAGAAGCTTAGAAATAGTGAACAGGAAATCTCTCAAGGCGCAACTCCTTTGAAATATCATGCCTTTTTAACTTGTGGCTCTCCTTAGCTGTTGACGGTAGCGCCACCACCCAAATTTGTGTGGAGCAACTTACCCATTGCATGCCCTCAGTAAACTGGTGCATCGACTAAATTTCACCTAGCGTCTAATTTGTACCTTCCTTTTGCCTCCTATTCCCATTATATTCTGGCCGCCAAAGCTTCTGCCATCGTGACAAATTTTCTCCTCTGCTGTCTATATGCTGCTAGTGCTAACACTTTGTGGTGTTGTGCAGAAAGGAGTACATTATATTTTTGGAGGGAACAAAAAAATTAGGAAAAATTGTCTGGGACACACTGAGAAATTGTGGTTTCGTCCATAACACACCAACAAAGTCGAAATTGTCTGCAGCACACTACGATTTTGGAAACTCTTGTCCGTGACACACTATGACCATTTCATAATTGTTTTCAACTTTTTTATCTCAATTCATAGCATGCATTAGAATTTGAAACTTGGCACCAATGTACATTGTTGGATTATCTATCATTAAAAAATAAAGCTAGATTTCTTTTGATTGTTTGCACCGCGTGATCATTGTTTTAATATTTAATTTGTCGATCAAATCATTAAAAAAATGGAATAAAATCTACCTCCATTTTTTAATGATAGACAATGCAACAATGTATATTGGTGTCAAGTTTCAAATTCTAATGTATCTTATGAATTGAGATAAAAAAGTTGAAAACAATTGTTAAATGGTCATAGTGTGTCATAGACAAGGGGTTTCAAAATCGTAGTGTGCTGCAGATAAATTTGACTTTCTTGGTGTGTTGCAGACGAAGCCATCGTTTTTCAGTGTGTCTCAGACAAATATGCCAATAAATTATGTAGGAGGTAACATGTGGTGGAGTTGACCTCAAAAGCAACGAACTGATATACCATGATGTTACTTTAGCAACCTCAAAAGCTATTTGCTGAACAAGTTAAATGTACCTAATAAGAACATCAGTGTAAAAATGAAAAGACACATTGAAATAATTGGCTGTTTCTCACTTTTCTTCTTTTTGTCAGAACATGGTCTTTGTTTAAGGGACATGGAACTCCAATTTTCTCCTCCGCTATGCCGGTTGCCATGCTCTACACTGACGGTCCAACACTGTAACGCCCTGAAAATTCACCCTGAAAATTTAAATACAAATCGAAACTGTAATCGGAAGTTTTCAAAACTTTTCAAAACCTTTCCCCTCTCGCTTTTCCGTTCTGGGCCGTTTCCAGCCCAACTTTCCGTTTCCCTCCTTTCTTTTCCGGCCCAACCTCCACCTGCCCGACCTATCCTATCGCTCTGTACTGTCCAGCAGCTAGACGACGCACTGACTGGCCGCTTTTCTCGCTGAGCGCTCGCGTCCCGTCGCTCCAAAGCCGCACGGCGCGCCCGTCCGTGCCCACTTGCCTGTGCCGCTGCCGCTTCCGTCTCATCGCTCCGCCCCAGCCACGCCACAACGCGACGCACCGCCCGAGCCCCACCGTCGCTGCTCGCCCAGGCGCGCCGCTGTACGCATAGCGACGCCGTCGCCTCAGCGCCACCGCCGCGGCGTCCGCGACAAGCTTCCCTCTCCCTCGCCTCCGGCTATAAATAGCCTCTCCCGCGACCTCTTCCGCCACCGCGCTGCCCAACCCAACCTCAGGTGAGCCTCTCCCTTCTTCCTTCTCTGCTCCCTCGCGGACAGAGCGCCGCCCGGTCGATCCTCGTCTCCGAAGCCGCCCCACCCCAGCTGAGCTTCCATGGAGCTCGCCCGTGCTCCACTCTTCCTTCCCTAACCGCTCAATCGCCCCCTCCCTCGCCCAATCGAGCCACCACCGAGCAGCCATGGCCGCCATCCTATGTGGTCGTCGCAACCGCCGTTCCCCGTGGCCTCTCCTCAAATTGACGCCTCAAATGGATGCGCCATAGCCTCCTCCTTCGATTCCCCCACTTCCCGGCCGCCTTCCTGCCCTCTCCCCGTGTCGATTTTGAGCTCCTGGCGTCCATCCATGGCTGGCAGAGTCGAGGAGGAAGAACTCCTCTGTTCTGTGCTCCATTCCCGTAGCTAAGTTGGGCTGACCAGCTTATCCATCCAGCCATTAGTTAATCAGGCCATAAGCCCATAAACCTCCCCCGCAGGCCCATAAAACCAGCTACGGCCCACCCACTAATCAGGCCCTCCTAATCGCCAACACCACCAGCAGCCCACAGCACGTGTACGTGCTGTTGTTTTCTTTTCCTAATTTATTTTCGGATTTAATCCATAGCCTTCAGTCTAAAATTGATATCTCACTCGTCCGAGCTCCGATTGACCCGATTCTTCCTCCTAAATTCATCTAAAATCGAGCTCTATCCATTTCTACCAGTTTCATCTTTTATAGAGCTCATCTTCTATTTCTTTTGTATTTATTTGTGTTTGTTTGCTTGTTTGCCGGTCGCGTAGCTAACGGAGAGTACGAGTACGAGGAGGAGGAGGAGCAGGAACCAGGAGCCGAAGACTTCGAGCAGGAGCTTCCCGAGGACGTCAACGAAGGCAAGTCACAATCCGTTTTCCCTTTGATCATACTGCTCCTATATTTTATAAACACAACCCGTAGAAGCCGTTTTATTGCATGAAATGATTGACCTGATGATTGCAAAACCTTTGTGTAGTATGACCAAGACCACTGAGCCTTATATTACCTGTCCTATATTATTCCCTGTTAAACCTAGGATATCCATGTATGAATATTATTTACGCATGGATGTTTGCCTTGTTATAGAAATGCTTAGGACTGTGTATCACTAAGTGCTCTACCTATATCTAGATTTTGCAAATGTGAAAACCGTGATTGGTGTTGTGTGGTAGTAGTAAGGTTGGGTGATAACTAAAGAAAGATGAATGAATGAACTTGGGTTAGAGCTGAGGTGATCCTGATGATGTTTATGGAAGATTAAGTGTCGCCTCTGTGGTGTGCTTATGACAAGTGATATGGGAGATGAATGCCGCCTCTGTGGTGGGTTCATATATGTGGAGATGATTGCCTTGGCTCGTTTAAGGACCGAGTTGCTTGTGACATCCTACCTAGCCGTTTATTCAGTGCGACCACACTACCGTGTATGCGGCACGGCTTAGTCTAAACCCCGCCAGCTAGTCTGTTAATCGCCTGGAGGCTGGAGATGCAATGGGAGCCCATGGAGCAGGTGGACGTGATGCAGACGTGTGCGACCCGGTCGAGGCCTAGATCAGAGGCTAGACCCCTGGACAACTCCCATGGCGATTAGTCGGGACGATGCTGTGATGGGTAATGGCTTTGTGAGTCTTCACACCCACGTCGCGGGTGGCTTGTGATGCACTCAGATTGTGGGTACAGCGTACAACCTCTGCAGAGTGTTAAAATCTATTCGAATAGCCGAGTCCACGGTCACGGACATGGCTTTGGTTCGGTCCAAGAACTAGCATGGGATGGGTGCTTATCTCCTTGATGCGTGAGTTGTTTTGAGAATAGGTCCGGCCTTCCACCGAAGGTTGTCATGGACGGGGTGTCCGGCAACGTAAAACTTGACCAACCCTTAATATCTTAATTTGATGCTTTTTGCTAAAACTGCTTTACACTGAACCCCTGCATGTGTAAAACTTGCTTTATTGCAATGTTAAGCCTGATGGCCTTTACCTTGCTACTGCCAACTGCATACCTTTATCCATTGATGGTAGGGTAAGGGTTGCGACTTGCTGAGTACTTCTGTACTCATTCTTGCTTGCTGATTACAGAGGAAGATCCAGACTTCGTCGACGCCGACGGTGAGGAAGACGATTGAGCTTGGTCTCGTCCGCTCCCGAGCTGCCTGTGGCATTAGTCTACCGCTTAGTTGCTTCCGCTATGGTTGAAGACCTAGATGTTATCATCGGGGTCTGGTTTGTACTTGTTGTTTGTTATCTTTTGATATTCTTGTTGCTTATCGATCGACCCTAGCCAGGTCGCGACTTGTAATATCACCTGTTGTAAGACTTGATTGTACCAGCGACTGATCCAGGGACTGGTATAATAAAGTGTTTTAGCTCCTGGGATAACCGGGGTGCTTCAGGTGGTATCAGAGCCGTGCTTGGCTGTAGGACGTGACCCTAGGCTTGGACGCTAAAATTATTTGCAAAAACTATTTTGGAAAACTCCTTAGCTCTTTCCCCCTCTTTTGCAAAACTCTTATTTAATCCCTCCTCTGCAGATGGAAGAAGATGGATGGGTGACCGACTACTGCTTGGAGACCCCTAGCTTTCCAAAGGTGCTACGTGATGCCATGGTCAGACTTGGCATTATGGAGCCTGCCGAGTATGTTGGAAGAGAATATGAAGAGTCTGGCACTGAGCGCTGTGAAGTCACCATTCACATTGGAGCCAGTGCTGACCACCCAGAGATGAAGCCCTGGAACGTGACTACTACTGGGTCACGCTTCGCAGACACCTACCAAGCTGTGGCACGCAAGGCCCTTCGGTACTTGTGCCAGATGTATGAGAGACCCATCGGTCGCTCGCCAATGAGGTTTTTCCCTCCTATGGAGAGAAACCGCCCCGCTTGGCTTGCAAGGATGAGGACAATTGAAGGCCTCAGAATGGCTGAAAGAGACCCCACAGTGGTTGCCATGACCCGTTATCTGCTCGCCTTGGATGAGCTGTATGACGGAACCGCAGCCAGACTGCGAAGGTGCATCACCCGAGCTGAAGAAGCTGAGGCACGAGTTAGGACCCTACGTGTTCAGCTCGCTGAAGCCAAAGCTCGTGAAGCAGAAGCAGAAAGCCGTGCTGTTACTGCCGCAGAAGCCTTGAAGTCCGCAGAAGACCGCTACAACAAGCTAGTTGGTACTGCCTACCTCACTGGGCGTGCCCACTGCAGGACTCTGCATATCCCCGGAGTAGGAGAACGCCCCGTTTTGGATGGGACTCCTATCTGCTCTGCGGGAAGCAACATCAAGAGGAAGTACGCAGAAGATCTTCCTGTACCACCGCCCTCTGAAGCTGAGGGTAAAGAAGAAGAAGAAGAAGAGCCCCTCCCTTTGACCCAGCCTTTTCCAAGGGAGAATGAAGATCGCCTCCCCACCGCTTCGGATGAAGATTCCCCAGTTAGAGGCCTGGAAGATGCCTCCAACCTCATGGATGCCCAGGACCCCTGAGTGTCTATCGAGATGAAGATCCAATCATCATGGGATGAAGCTACCGGTCCGAGTTCAAGAAAGTGTCTGTGGAAGACTGTACCCCCGAAGTCTTAGTTTGTCCCTTGTAGTCGCAGTGTAACCGCTAGTAGCTCTTCGCTAGTGTTGTACCCCCCTGCTGTTTTAATGAATCTGTGAGTGTTGTTTGTTTGTGTGAATTGCTTGTTGTGTGTGCCAGCGAGGCCCTTGTGCCTTGCATCCTTTTTATAAAAAGAAAAAAATATAATAACAAAGAGAATTAAATGATAACATGAAGAAGATCTTAGGTTCTTCTCTCATCTTATGTTCTTCCCCTTTATCCTCAAACAGATGCCGCCAAAGCGCTCTGCAAGGATCCAGCAGCGCCAACGGCGCCAGCGCAACAATCGTAGGGAAGAAGAAGTAAACCAAGATGCTGAAGTTCAAGCTGAGAACTCCAACCATGGACAGCTGCCTAACCCTCCGCTCACCACCCTGGTAGAAGTTATGGAACAACAAACCCGTCTGTTGGAAGCACTTGTGCAGAACAACAATAACAACAACAACCAACGCCGTCAGCAGCAAGTGCATGGTTTCCAGAGTAAGATGGCTGAGTTTGTCAGATCAAGCCACTAACCTTTGGAAGATCTGAGGACCCACTCGAAGCTGATGACTGGTTAAGGAACATCCAGAGAAAGCTGGATGCTATCAACTGTGAAGGAAGAGACAGAGTTCTCCTGGCATCCCATCAACTCACCGGGACAGCCTTAGCCTGGTGGGAGAACTACTGTGAAGCCACCGATGATCCCACAACCATCACTTGGGAGGAATTTGTGGAAGAATTCCGCCGCTATCATGTTCCAGAAGGTACCATGCAACTCAAGGCAGATGAGTTTCGTAGGCTGAAGCAAGGAAGCATGTCTGTTAATCAGTACATCCGCAAGTTCATTGAACTTTCTCGTTATGCTCCTGAGGAAGTTTCAACTGACAAGAAGAAGCAGAACAAGTTCAAGAAAGGGTTATCAGGAGAGTTAGGAACACAGATGACTCCTCACATCTATCCTGACTTCAACACCCTGATGAACCAGACCATCCTGACTGAAGAAAGGATGATAGAAATGTCCAAGGAGAAGAAGCGCAAGTTTGCAGCTCATGAAGTTCGCCAGCAGGAAAGATTCCAGAGGCCTAGGAACTCCAACTTCCAAGGTCAGAAGAGTCAAGCCCCAATGCAGTTCAGGACTCCATCCAATGTCTCTCGTCAGCCCAGCTTTCCTCAGAAGAGTCAGAACAACACCAAGACTCAGCAGTACAGCAGTGGTCAAGTTACCAACCAACCCAAGGCTTGCTTCAACTGTGGTGACCTTAGCCACTTCATTGCCAACTGTCCGCACAAGAACAAGCCAGCTGTTTCCATTCAGTCCAACACTGTGAATGGACCAAGGATGTCTGGAGCCACTCGTGGAACCAACCAAGTTTCCAACCAGCCGGCAAAGACACAGCAATCCTTCGGACGTGCCCGCGTCAACCACATCCATGCTCAGGAAGCTCAGGACGCACCCGGAGTTGTGCTTGGTGAGTTTCTTGTTGAATCAGTTCTTGCAACAGTTTTGTTTGATTCTGGAGCATCGCACTCTTTCATATCATCAAGTTTTGTGGAAAAGCATAAAGTACCTACAGTACTGCTTAAAACCCCCTTAATAACCCGATCACCCGGAGCTGACATCAAGTGTCACTTGGGTTGTTCGCGGATAAGAATCACCCTAAGTGGGGTAGCCTTCCTAGCTAGTCCAGTGCAGTGTTTTAAAAAGCGGACGCCTAGGCCGACTAGGCGCCGCCTAGGCGCTGCGCGGCTGCCGACCGCGTCGCTTTCAGCTACGCGATGCAAATAGGCGCCAAAACGATTAAGCGGTCGAAGCGTCCGACTAGTCGCGCGTAATTGCTGAGCGGGCGGGAAAATTTCACCGGGCGGGAGCGCGAGGCCGAATCGCGCGGGCTCCTGGCCAAATAAATGGATAAGCGGTGCCCTAAGATTCTTTTCCCCACTCCCACTCCTCCAAATCGTGCGCCGCCAGTCTCTGCCCCCGGCCGTCGTCGTCGATTCATCCTCTACCGCCGGCCGCCGTCAGTTCCTCCTCTTCTCCGGCCATCAAATGGAGTCAGCCCTGCAAGAATCGACTGGATCTTGAGCACTTCACCTCCGTTCCCTATTTCTTCTCTGGTTCTACGCAGATTCTCCCGCCTACTGTCCTCTGTTCTCCACTCCGGCCGAGATTCAGCAGGTATTGTTGCTCCCCAGCCCCTTCCTTTTCTCGTTTTATTCCTTGCTCGTACTTGGTTGTGCTCCTGTTACTCATACTACTAGTCTGCTAGTAGGCGGGAGGAGAGGAGCACAGGATGAGCGATGGCGGAGAAGAATATGGAGCAGGGGAGAAGAAGCCTGGCTGCCGACCTGCTGCCATACATTATCTGCTACCAGCAGATAAGGTCAAGGGCGAGTGGGTTATGGGCTTCTTGGTGGGCTTGGCTAGCCCAACACATTTCCTTTCCCTTTCTTCTTTTATTTTCTTTTTCCTTTTCATTTTCTTTCCTTTTCAGATGGTATACATGATTATTATACATCAATATACACTTTGCGTCTCCGCTTTTTCACGAACGCCTAGAAACGCCTAGGCGCCGCCTAGGCGGCCTAGGCGCTAGGCGGTGCCTCTCCGCCCCGCTTTCGTCCACCGCTTTTTAAAACATTGGTCCAGTGGTACTAAAATCCAAGGGGATAGATCTAATCCTCGGAATGGATTGGTTAACCAAGCATGATGGTGTCATAGCATGTTCAGACAGAACAGTTACAGTGACCAACCATGAAGGAACCCGAGTAGTCTGCCAAGCCCTTGGAAGTAAACCCGACCCGATGGTGTTTTCAATGGAAACCAAGACTGTAGAAGAAGTACCGGTGGTAAATGAGTACCCAGATGTGTTCCCTGAAGAGTTACCTGGAATGCCACCAGATAGGGATATTGAGTTCATCATTGACCTTATCCCTGGAACAGCCCCAATAGCCAAGCGACCCTACCGCATGGCAGCCGCAGAGTTAGCAGAACTCAAGGAACAGTTAAGAGAACTCCAAGAAAAAGGATATATCAGACCCAGCTCTTCACCCTGGGGAGCACCAGTTCTGTTTGTCAAGAAGAAGGATGGAAGTATGAGGATGTGTGTAGACTACAGATCCTTGAATGAAGTAACCATCAAGAACAAGTATCCTCTGCCCAGGATTGATGACCTGTTTGATCAGTTAAAAGGAGCTAAGTACTTCTCCAAGATTGACTTGAGGTCCGGGTATTACCAGTTGAAGATCAGAGAGCAGATATCCCAAAGACGGCCTTTGTATCCAGATATGGTCAGTATGAGTTCACAGTTATGTCCTTTGGCCTAACCAATGCCCCTGCATACTTTATGAATCTCATGAACAAGGTGTTTATGGAAGAATTAGATAAGTTTGTCGTTGTCTTCATTGACGACATACTGATCTATTCAAAGAGTGCCGAAGAGCACGAGCAACATCTGAGAGTAATTTTGGAAAAGCTAAGAGCCCACAAGTTGTATGCCAAGTTCAGTAAATGTGAATTTTGGCTTGAGAAAGTTGCCTTCCTTGGCCACATTCTGACAGCAGAAGGAGTTGCTGTAGACCCTGAGAAAGTTGAAGCAGTCACTCATTGGCCTCAGCCGACAAATGTGTCAGAGATCAGAAGCTTTCTTGGATTAGCGGGTTATTACCGCCGATTCATTGAAGGATTTTCCAAGATAGCCAGACCCATGACAGAACTTCTCAGGAAAGACAAGAAGTTTGAATGGACCCAGTCTTGTGAAAGAAGCTTTCAAGAGTTGAAGAGAAGACTGACAACAGCACCAGTGTTAGTCCTACCTGACATTCACAGAGATTTTGTCGTCTACTGTGATGCATCAAGACAAGGCTTAGGATGTGTCCTAATGCAAGATGGTAGAGTTGTTGCCTATGCATCAAGGCAATTGAAGACACATGAGCAGAATTATCCCACTCATGATCTGGAGTTAGCAGCAGTAGTGCATGCCCTCAAGATTTGGAGGCACTACTTAATTGGAAATAAGTGTGAGATCTACACGGATCATAAGAGTTTGAAGTACATCTTTACTCAGCCAGATTTGAATCTGAGGCAACGAAGATGGTTAGAGTTAATCAAGGACTATGATTTGGAAATCCACTACCATCCTGGAAAAGCAAATGTTGTTGCAGATGCCTTAAGCAGAAAAGCCTACTGCAACTACCTCATGACCCACAATGATCACCTGTTGACCGAGATGAAGAAGCTTAACCTGGAGATAGTGCCTCGAGCTTGTGTGAATAATCTAAGTGTGCAACCAACATTGGATGAACAGATCAGACAAGCCCAGCTCAAGGATCAAGAGTTAATGAAGATCCGTAGCCACACTGGAGAAAACAAAGCCCCAAACTTCAGAGTAGATGATAAAGGAACTCTGTGGTATAAAGACAGAATCTGTGTACCACAAGAAGGAAAGTTCCGAGAGATAATCATGGATGAAGCCCACAACTCAGCTTATTCCATTCACCCAGGATCTACTAAGATGTATCTTGATTTAAAGGAAAAGTACTGGTGGAATGGAATGAAGGCAGATATAGCCAAGTTTGTTGCAGAATGTGATGTCTGTCAGAGAGTCAAGGCAGAACACCAGAAGCCTGCAGGATTGCTCCAGCCCTTACCAATCCCTGTGTGGAAATGGGATGAAGTCGGCATGGATTTTATAGTTGGTTTTCCTAAAACAAAGAAGGGATATAACTCTGTATGGGTAATAGTGGACCGACTCACCAAGGTCGCTCACTTTATTCCTGTACGAACCAATTATGGAGGAGACAAGTTAGCTCAGTTGTACATTGACAACATAGTGAAGCTACATGGAGTACCGAGCAGAATTGTCTCTGATAGAGGTACCCAATTTACCTCTAGGTTTTGGAAAAGCCAACACTCTGCTTTGGGAACTAAGTTGGATTTCAGCACTGCTTATCACCCTCGGACAGATGGTCAGACAGAAAGGATCAACCAAATTCTTGAAGATATGTTGAGAGCCTGTGCGCTGACCTATGGCAAAGACTGGGAGAAGAGTCTAGCTTATGCTGAGTTCTCATACAACAACAGTTACCAAGCTAGCCTCAAGATGTCGCCTTTTGAAGTGTTATATGGCAGAAAATGCCGAACACCGCTGATGTGGTCAGAAGTTGGAGAGCGTTCCCTTACAGGACCCTCCATCGTTAAAGAGGCAGAAGAGAAAGTTGCAGAAATCAGAGAAAAGCTGAAAGAAGCACAGTCGCGTCAGAAGAGTTATTCAGACAAAAGACGAAGGGATTTAAGCTTCCAAGTTGGAGACTATGTGTACCTTAAAGTTTCCCCAATTAGAGGTACACGTCGTTTCCAAGTCCGTGGCAAGTTAGCACCGCGCTACATCGGACCTTACCGAGTGTTGAAGAAGATCGGTACAGTGGCATACAGGATTGAGCTACCACAAGAATTGGCAGATGTGCACAATGTTTTTCATGTGTCCCAGCTCAAGAAGTGCTTAAGGATCCCTGAAGAGCATGTCTCTGTGGAGACTTTGGATCTGCAAGATGACCTCCGATATCGGGAAGTGCCGATTAAGATTTTGGATGTAACCACCCGACAGACCAGAGGATCAACAGTCCGTCTGTATCGTGTTCAGTGGAGTCGGCACACAGAGGCAGAAGCTACTTGGGAACGAGAAGATGCTTTGAGGAAGGAGTATCCCCACCTCTTTGAGGATCAGCTTGAATCTCGAGGACGAGATTCTTTTAAGGGGGGTAGGTTTGTAACGCCCTGAAAATTCACCCTGAAAATTTAAATACAAATCGAAACTGTAATCGGAAGTTTTCAAAACTTTTCAAAACCTTTCCCCTCTCGCTTTTCCGTTCTGGGCCGTTTCCAGCCCAACTTTCCGTTTCCCTCCTTTCTTTTCCGGCCCAACCTCCACCTGCCCGACCTATCCCATCGCTCTGTACTGTCCAGCAGCTAGACGACGCACTGACTGGCCGCTTTTCTCGCTGAGCGCTCGCATCCCGTCGCTCCAAAGCCGCACGGCGCGCCCGTCCGTGCCCACTTGCCTGTGCCGCTGCCGCTTCCGTCTCATCGCTCCGCCCCAGCCACGCCACAACGCGACGCACCGCCCGAGCCCCACCGTCGCTGCTCGCCCAGGCGCGCCGCTGTACGCACAGCGACGCCGTCGCCTCAGAGCCACCGCCGCGGCGTCCGCGACAAGCTTCCCTCTCCCTCGCCTCCGGCTATAAATAGCCTCTCCCGCGACCTCTTCCGCCACCGCGCTGCCCAACCCAACCTCAGGTGAGCCTCTCCCTTCTTCCTTCTCTGCTCCCTCGCGGACAGAGCGCCGCCCGGTCGATCCTCGTCTCCGAAGCCGCCCCACCCCACCTGAGCTTCCATGGAGCTCGCTCGTGCTCCACTCTTCCTTCCCTAACCGCTCAATCGCCCCCTCCCTCGCCCAATCGAGCCACCACCGAGCAGCCATGGCCGCCATCCTCTGTGGTCGTCGCAACCGCCGTTCCTCGTGGCCTCTCCTCAAATTGACGCCTCAAATGGATGCGCCATAGCCTCCTCCTTCGATTCCCCCACTTCCCGGCCGCCTTCCTGCCCTCTCCCCGTGTCGATTTTGAGCTCCTGGCGTCCATCCATGGCTGGCAGAGTCGAGGAGGAAGAACTCCTCTGTTCTGTGCTCCATTCCCGTAGCTAAGTTGGGCTGACCAGCTTATCCATCCAGCCATTAGTTAATCAGGCCATAAGCCCATAAACCTCCCCCGCAGGCCCATAAAACCAGCTACGGCCCACCCACTAATCAGGCCCTCCTAATCGCCAACACCACCAGCAGCCCACAGCACGTGTACGTGCTGTTGTTTTCTTTTCCGAATTTATTTTCGGATTTAATCCATAGCCTTCAGTCTAAAATTGATATCTCACTCGTCCGAGCTCCGATTGACCCGATTCTTCCTCCTAAATTCATCTAGAATCGAGCTCTATCCATTCCTACCAGTTTCATCTTTTATAGAGCTCATCTTCTATTTTTTTGTATTTATTTGTGTTTGTTTGCTTGTTTGCCGGTCGCGTAGCTAACGGAGAGTACGAGTACGCGGAGGAGGAGGAGCAGGAACCAGGAGCCGAAGACTTCGAGCAGGAGCTTCCCGAGGACGTCAACGAAGGCAAGTCACAATCCGTTTTCCCTTTGATCATACTGCTCCTATATTTTATAAACACAACCCGTAGAAGCCGTTTTATTGCATGAAATGATTGACCTGATGATTGCAAAACCTTTGTGTAGTATGACCAAGACCACTGAGCCTTATATTACCTGTCCTATATTATTCCCTGTTGAACCTAGGATATCCATGTATGACTATTATTTACGCATGGATGATTTCCTTGTTATAGAAATGCTTAGGACTGCGTATCACTAAGTGCTCTACTTATATCTAGATTTTGCAAATGTGAAAACCGTGATTGGTGTTGTGTGGTAGTAGTAAGGTTGGGTGATAACTAAAGAAAGATGAATGAATGAACTTGGGATAGAGCTGAGGTGATCCTGATGATGTTTATGGAAGATTAAGTGTCGCCTCTGTGGTGTGCTTATGATAAGGGATATGGGAGATGAATGCCGCCTCTGTGGTGGGTTCATATATGTGGAGATGATTGCCTTGGCTCGTTTAAGGACCGAGTTGCTTGTGACATCCTACCTAGCCGTTTATTCAGTGCAACCACACTACCGTGTATGCGGCACGGCTTAGTCTAAACCCCGCCAGCTAGTCTGTTAATCGCCTGGAGGCTGGAGATGCAATGGGAGCCCATGGAGCAGGTGGACGTGATGCAGACGTGTGCGACCCGGTCGAGGCCTAGATCAGAGGCTAGACCCCTGGACAACTCCTATGGCGATTAGTCGGGACGATGCTGTGATGGGTAATGGCTTTGTGAGTCTTCACACCCACGTCGCGGGTGGCTTGTGATGCACTCAGATTGTGGGTACAGCGTACAACCTCTGCAGAGTGTTAAAATCTATTCGAATAGCCGAGTCCACGGTCACGGACATGGCTTTGGTTCGGTCCAAGAACTAGCATGGGATGGGTGCTTATCTCCTTGATGCGTTAGTTGTTTTGAGAATAGGTCCGGCCTTCCGCCGAAGGTTGTCGTGGACGGGGTGTCCGGCAACGTAAAACTTGACCAACCCTTAATATCTTAATTTGATGCTTTTTGCTAAAACTGCTTTACACTGAACCCCTGCATGTGTAAAACTTGCTTTATTGCAATGTTAAGCCTGATGGCCTTTACCTTGCTACTGCCAACTGCATACCTTTATCCATTGATGGTAGGGTAAGGGTTGCGACTTGCTGAGTACTTCTGTACTCATTCTTGCTTGCTGATTACAGAGGAAGATCCAGACTTCGTCGACGCCGACGGTGAGGAAGACGATTGAGCTTGGTCTCGTCCGCACCCGAGCTGCCTGTGGCATTAGTCTACCGCTTAGTTGCTTCCGCTATGGTTGAAGACCTAGATGTTATCATCGGGGTCTGGTTTGTACTTGTTGTTTGTTATCTTTTGATATTCTTGTTGCTTATCGATCGACCCTAGCCAGGTCGCGACTTGTAATATCACCTGTTGTAAGACTTGATTGTACCAGCGACTGATCCAGGGACTGGTATAATAAAGTGTTTTAGCTCCTGGGATAACCGGGGTGCTTCAAACACCATGCCACCGCAGTCCGTGTGGTACAGTGTGAAATGGTGGTCAACAATGCCCTGCACTGCCAGAGGTGATGGCACTCGCTTAATGCTATCGGGTACTAGGATACACAAATAATAATGTACTAAATGTATTTATTTGACCACATTAGTTAGATCTGCTGCACAACTAATTCTAGGAGGATTTGTTATGCAAACCACGTTCTGCTGCCTCTAGGGCCTTGGCTCCACATGAAATTTGGGTCTTCCAATGTGGCTGTAAGAATGGTCTGCTGCGTATTTCCTGTTGCCTCCTATTCCAATTCCTGACCTCTTCATCTCTTTCTCCTATGCAGCCTGTACTGCAGTTGTCTGTTGTAGTTTTATTGGTCTATACCAAAAGGAATTGATTATATAGGAGGCAAAAACTTGTGAAATAAAGTTGGCGCAACCTGAAAGGAATTTATATTCATTCAGAACTCTGAATGAGCCTACCTTGCACGGAAAAGATCATCATTTGTAGCGTCAGTACTGACGTAGAAATTGGTTGATTCAGAAACGTGATGGATGACGGCATGACACCACCCTGTGCTAGAATCCATCAAATATATACTATACGCAAATGCAACAGATAGTTAATAATTTGACCAGCGTTATGCATCTGCTAGCTAAAACGAAACACTTCTCACAACTAATAATAGGCATTCCCTCTGTTTAATTCTCATACTAACATGTGACACTATTATTGTCTTTTACGGTTGTCCAGTTCGTTCCATGCAATTCAGTATTTGTAGCACTTAAATGAATTACCACTAATTAATAGATCAGCAACAACGCATACGGCTGCACAACGGTGTACAAGGACAAAGAAAGACACAACGCACGAAGATCACTCCAGTCTCGGCAAGGAGTCGGACCAAAGAGGTCAGACCTATAGCCTTTTCGTGATGTATGTTATGTGGTCATGACGTTTTTATTCTGACACTAAAACTACTAAATACATGAACATAACCGGACCATCAATGTAATAACGAAAAGATAATTGAGTTAATTAATCTGCAATTCTATCTTTTCACATTTTTCCTTCCTGATCCCAAACTAGTAAATATATGAAACATAATGAGGTCATCAATGCTTAGTCCTGATGTTTTTCTTCTGATCCCAAAAACAAGTTTTTTCGAGCAATGATCCAAAAACTAGTAAATACAAGAAACATAACGAGGCCATCAAAGTAAAAACAAAAAAGAGACATTGAGTTAATTAATCAGCAGTTCTATCTTTTTCCATGGCTCATTATTCTCCTCTGTTAACTCAAGCATCAACAACTTCCATGCAAAGCGCTGGAGGTTCAACCCGAGCCTCGAATGTCTGTATCTATTTCCGAGCACCAGGCAAGGTTTTCGACACTATTTCTGAGGTGACCCGTATACTCGGCAGCTAACTAGATTATCATTGACCCTGGATCTACGTACAACCAAAACACGGCTAGCCACGCGTACCTCAACCAGAGTGTACACGTACCACATCATACATTGGGTCAAGAGACCAACCTAATGCTGGTGTGCAAGGTTGACGAACTGAGAGATGATGTCAGTCCAATGCAAATTTTCCTTTTGCCTCATATTCCCATTACTTAGTGGTAGGCATGTTGTTCGAAGATTGAGAAACAATAACCTTTCTCTCTTCCTCCTATACATATGTGACCCATCACTTTTTTGTGCTGTGCTAAAAGACATTATATATGTAGGACGCAAGTGGTGTATCGATCCCTTGGTAGTAGAAAACATTGCTTGGTGCTCGTTTTATGACTTGAGGTTTATTAATGAAACTATGGTACATGAGGAAACATGCTGACGAAACCTAAGGATATTAAATTATAATAATGAATTGCATAAAGGCCTTAGCTCTCTAATAAGCTGAAAAATATGCCATTCGGTTATCGGGTCACCGACAAGCACCTAGTCGATAATGGCAAAACAAATTGGAGCATCAGGTGCTGATAAGCTGCTCCGGGTTCATCGATCCACATCAAATTCACGTTGGCTATCGGGTTATGTTCAGCTGCGCACAGGCATAGTCTATCATCCCGCTACCAAGGCAACATATCTTTTGGATCTGTCAGCACGCTGCCACACTCACACGGGCCAGCGCACTACTGACACGATTGTGACACGGTTCGCAGAGTATCCTCGGTGCCCTCGACATGCTGGCTGTGCATGCCGGCTTGCAATTCCGGCCCTGCTTAATACGTGGCTCTGCGCCGGCGCAATGATGCCGTTCCGCGAGTTCGAGACCATGCGGGGCGACCGCTGATCACATCACCATCATACAGGGTGCTGCAGCAGCACCAGCTGTCTGGAAGGAGGCGGAAAGCAGCAAAGAAGGCCGAAGTGACAGGAGTGTGCCGCAGTGCCTCCAAATCCTGGAAGAGCTGGCGACAACTTTTGCACTGACTCCTGATGAGAGAACCGCCCAGTGCTTAGTCCACAATGCTCTTTCTTGTTGCCACCAGATCTGAGATGGTGGTGGAGAAAAACCCATGAATGAGGATAGGATGAATCTCTAGTTCCTCTTTCAAAGCAATATCTTCCATGCCCCCTCGTCAGAACGGGACATTTAGTTGGGCTCTGGCTGATTTCCACTTCCCTTTTGCCCCCTATTCCCAATATAAGACCGGCTAGTTGTTTATTCATCCTCTACTCTGTAGCACAGTCTTGACTGTGTTGTTTACCATATATAGCACTTTGCTACGCTTTGCCAAAAGAAAGACATTATATAGGAGGCCTATTGGTCATTTTACTTTTACATTCGTTTCCCTCTGAACCATCATATATGGCATGCGTGAAAGATCAGAACATTAAATTAGCGTTGTGGCATGTAATTATATGCAATGAATTTATTTCACAACAAGTTTATTTTACTACCCTAAAACTTCTATATTAATCATTTTTTAGAAACGGGAATATATTAATATTCCGGCCTCTGTTTCAAAATGATACATATAGCCATAAAGATTACAAATAGAAGAAGCTCTATTCCAAATTGCACACAGGCTAGGAATAAATGAGCCTTAAAAAAAAAGAGCACACTCTCCTGCAACTAAATAACCACCAACAACTAAAGAAACCTCCTCTCGTCTAACCACACCGGGCATAATGAGGATTGGATAGTCACATTTACCACAGAGAAAAGCTATCTCGTTAGCACCATCATATCACCATCTCTTAGGCAAGTCACAATAGAGGCTTAAAAGGGATCACCATACCTCGAACAGTGTCTTACCCAAAGTCTTAGCTGACATCGTGCCTAGATCGAACACCATCTTCTCATCCAACTAATCACTAAGCCACTGTGACCACCAGTCACGTCCAAATGCAGTCACCTGAGTCACTACCATCAAAACTCAGTCATCTCCATGCAAATCTATTTAGCTGAAATTGATCTGACACACCATTTCAGACCTCATCATGTCGCGGAGCAGCACCAGCACAGATCAGCACAAAAATAGACCATGCATTGATTGATCCAGCCAAGTAGTTCTATATCGGGCGCCGTCATGTCCGTGTCAAAAACTGTCACTCTAATAGCTAAAAACACCGGTACCAAAGCCGCCGAAGAAACATAGATGAACGGCAAATTCTCTGACAAGACTATCAAACAACTAGATCGGCAAATCCATCATCCGACACCTCCATCTTACCACTACTAATGTGATCAAATTGGTTAAATGTCCCTTGCAGTACTGCCGTTAGGCAAATCCAGCACATCGTGCAACAGCCAACCACGACAACTGAGACTATCCACTTTGATCATCCACGCTTAGTAGATACAACAGCCATAAACCAATGACAATGTAACTGCCGATCCCATAAAAAACTTCACAGAAATTATCTAAAAGACCGTGTGAGGTACCTTTGATCACTGATGGCAAATTACCACCACAACGTGTGGTTGGCCAGCGCCACTTAAACAGTGGCTTGGATGGTGCCGGCTTTGTCAATCACCCGTCACCATTGGCCTACGGAGTGAGCAACACCCAGCAACCAGATGCAGGCAGCAGCAATGGATGGCTACGTACGAGCAGCATCAACTGCCGAGGCCACAGTCATCATGTGCCTACGGACGGCCGCGTTTGCTCGACGCCCAGCAAGTGCCCCCACGCTGCTGCAATCCTCGATGAGGCCGCAGCCGTTTGCGCCTATGGATCGCTGGACGAAGGTCGCGTGCTCCTCGCCGAAGGCGATGCCGCCATGGCGCCGAGGCACACCAGCGGGTGCTGCCGCCACCCTCGCCGTCGTGACGTGATCCGCCTCCATGGATCCCATCCGGAACCACATCGAATCCTTATTCGTTACAGGAAGAGTAAGGAGAAGGGATGATGAAAGCGATGAGCCACCCCGCCGCCGCCATCATTGCCGCCGGAGCGGGTTGTCCCGTACGTCGGCTCCGGCGGCGGCCGGGGAAGGGGAGGAAGGGGGGGGGTCCGGTTGGCTGCAGGGGAGATCGCCGCCCGAGTCGCCGTGATGGGCGACACGGGGGCTCCGCAGAAAGCGGATCTCTAGAATCCTGATCTCTATATTAATCATTTGACATCTCCATAGACTCTTGTGGCTTGTGATATAGGAAAAATATTTCGGAAGCAAAAAAAAATTCATGCTGCTGGAGTTCACGGGATCATATGATGCTCTCAGCACGCTGCGGCACTTATACGGGCCAGTGCACAAGACGAACCAGCCCGTCCTCCGCACCGATTGAAACACGATTCGCACCGTCTGTGGAGGCTGGCTTGCAATTGCGTCGGTGGACGAAAGGCCCTGCACAATACGTGGCTCTGCGCCTGCAATAGGATGGTTGTTGGTGCAGAATCGTATTCAGACTAAGGAAAACCTTCTCAAGAAACATTGTGTTGACTCCGACACCTGTGAGCTCTGTGGTGCGCACACCGAGAGCTCCGCGCATCTCATTGCTGGCTGCGCTTTCTCCTCTGGTTTCTGGCACCGACTCGGCATCACACTCGGAGAAGATGATGTGGCCACCTTGTGGCAAGTGCAGCCGCCACACGGTGTACCCTTCCTACACTTCAATGCCTTCCTCCTCCTCTGCTTTTGGCGAATATGGAAGCACCGTCATGATGTTGTCTTTAGATCGCTCCCCCATGCTACACCCGCCTCTTGGTTGGATGTCGCGAGGATGCAGAACTTAATTTGGTCCTGCCGACTTCCACCCGATGATCGTCATGTAGCCCAGAGCTTGTCAACGACATTCCACTCTTGTATCCCTGCTGTAAACACCTCAGTCAACATGTAACAACCTGCTCATGTATGCACATTGAATGAAATGAAAAGGTAGGGATGCTCCCCCCCCCCCCCCCCCCGGCGAATTCCTCAAAAAAAATGGCTGACATCACCATCATACAGCGTCCTGAATCTGCACCAGCTTCTGTGAAGGAGGCAGAAAGAAACAAACAAGGCCAAACTGACAGTAGCGATGAAGCAATGTGGTCACGTCTCGAGAGACTGGCATGCATGGATAGAGGAGGGTATCGGAGCGTGCATCAGTACCTCCAGAGCGTGGAGGAGTTGGAGAAACGCGCTCGGACCGACACACCTACTGCTCTGACTCTCCAACCAGCAAGCTACGTACAGCGATGTGGACGACGGCAGGCAAAGGTCCATGACGCTGTTATTAACTAGCCTACAGAGTAAGCACTGGACCTCAGATGAGAAATTCTCTGAGTGCTTAGTCCACTCTCCTCCTATCTGTTGCCACTATCTCCAGTTTCCCTTTCATGGCAATATTTTTCTAGCTCCCTCGTCCCAACGGGACATCACTGTTCCTGCTAGGTTGTTTCCACTTTCCTTTTGCCTCCTATTCCCATTATACAACCGGGTCAGTTCTTTATTCATCTTCTACGTTTCACTGTGTTGTTTGCCATAGCATTTTGTTATGCTGTGCCAAAAAAAAAGACATTATATAGGAGGCCAGAGTGGTAGTGGTGCATTCTGCTTTTACATTCGTTTTCCCTTTGAACCATCATATTTAGGGTGCGTTTGGTACGGCTCCAGATTCATCGAGAATCAGAAACGTTTCAGTTTCAACCCAGAAACGTTTCTCAATCTGAAACAGAATCACTTCAGAAACCGTTTGGCTCGTAGAGGTGTTTCAGATTCTTGTAACAGGAGATAGTACTTGAAATGACCAATATATATCCTTATGTGCAAATATAATCTGTAGTGTTTATTTTGGGATTTTTGTGCCACTGAAAACCTAGTTGGCGTGCTGACATGCAACGAACTTGTGTGCAGAGCAGAAACTATATCGGGTCCCACCTCAAGTCATCTTCTTCCTCTCATCTAAGGCGCAAGAAAAAGGAAAGGAACTGACCGTCATGGCTGCTCTTCTCTGCCCTTCCCCTCTGTCAAAAGATGCCTGATTAAAGTGTGTCAACACTCAAAAAGAAGCAAAATCAAACGCAAGCTATCTCCTCTGCCATTCCCCTCTATCAAAACCCGAAATCATCATCTCTTGTGGCAGGGATGCGCATGGGGATTTTTTTGGAGCAGTGGCAATAGTCTGTAAATAACGCAAAATTCCAGGGAGTTGAGCATGATGCGAAGCGATTCTCCCTGCGGAACACCTAAAATGCCGTTTCGCTTCGCTAGGCAAAAAAGCCGAAACGTTTCTTGCCGATTCAGCCTTGAAATGTTTGGTGCCATTTCAGGTGACTCTGCCTAGAATCTAAAACAATTCAGGCTGCCAAACGCACCCTTAGCTTCCACCTGTGACACCCCATGTCACTGTTACAGCAAACGCTCCAAAACTGAACTGAACCCAAGTCAAATTCTTTTCAAATTTGAAATCATTTATTCAAATAAATGTCAAACCAATGCTTGTGAAGCAAGTTGAAAATTTCCATAACAACTTGCCCAACTAATAATTTCTGCACCAAGAACATCTGAAATGCGAAGTTTGGAGAATTTTCCATGATTTTTGAAATTCTGGAAGTGTCTCAAAAAATTCAGAGAAGTGTATGCAAATATTGCTGTTCCTCGAATTTTTATTCAAATAATGTTGCTCAAACCCACCCGGACCCAAAAGAGAAGTTGGAGCTGGATATTATCCTCTGTTACCAGAATTTCTCATAATTTTCTGATGTCTTAAAGTTCCCCTTTTAAGTCGAAAAAATCTGACAACAGGAAATCCAATATCTCCAAATTTGGGACAGATTTGATCTTTGTGAAGCAATTCCCAGTTTTTCAACGCCAATGCCTCCTTTTAAAAATTCAGAGCAAATTAGAGATCATTAGTGATTTGTCAAATTGTTGCAGGAATTTTGGCCACTGTTTTGGTTTTTAATAAATGCCCAAACTTTCAAAAGTGTCCAACTTTGACCAGCTGCAGTTTGAAATCTATTCAAAATCTTGATGTGCATGTTACACCATCGTGTTCATCATTTCCCTGCTCCTCTCTCCTCTTCCTCATTTCCCTGCCGCCTAACCCTAACCCTAGCCTCCCCAAGCTGCCACCACCTCCTCCATTGCCGGCCGCCAGCAGCTCGAGCTCGCTCGCCGCCGCGACGAAGCTGCTCCAGCCGAGCAGCTTGGCCTAAAGCTTCGTCGCATCTCCCTCAAGCTCATCATGGCGCTAGGTCTGAGATGAGAGAATCGCCAAGTGCTTAGTCCACAACTCATTCCTTGTGGCCACTAGGTCTGAGATGGTGGTGGAGAAACACCCTTGAATGAGGATAGGATGAATCTCCAGTTCCTCTTTCAAAGCAATATCTTCCATGCTCGCTCGTCAGAACGGGACATTTAGTTGGGCTCTGGCTGATTTCCACTTTCCTTTTGCCTCCTATTCCCAATAGAAGACCGTTCAGTTGTTTATTCATCCTCTACACTTCTTCTGTAGCACAGTCTTGACTGTGTTGTTTACCATATATAGCACTTTTCTACGCTTTGCCAAAAGAAAGACATTATATAGGAGGTCTATTGGTCATTCTACTTTTACATTCGTTTCCCTCTGAACCATCATATGTGTCTTGCGTGAAAGATCAGAACATTAAATTAGCGTCATGGCATGTAATTATATGCAATAAATTTATTTCACTACATACACTGTAAATATATGTAACAAGTTTATTTTACTACCCTAAAATTTCTATATTAATCAGTTGACATCTCCAAATGTAATTGTGGCTTGTGATCTAGGAAAAATATTCCGGAAACAAGAAAAAATTCATGCTGCTGGAGTTCACGGAATCATGATGCTCTCAGCACGCTGCGACACTTATACGGGCCACTGCACAAGACGAACCAGCCCGTCCTCCGGACCGGATTGAAACACGATTCTCACAAATACGTGGCTCTGCGCCGGCAACCGCTGACATCACCATCATACAGGGTCCTGAATCTGCACCAGCTGCTCTGAAAGGAGGCAGAAAGAAACAAAGAAGGCCAAACTGACATTAGGGATGAAGCAATGTGGTCGCTTCTGTAGAGACTACACAATAGCGTGCATGGACAAAGGGTATCGGAGCATGCATCAGTACCTCCAGAGAGTGGAGGAGTTGGAGAAACGCGTGCGCTCGGACGGACACACCTACTGCTCTGACTCTCCCACCAGCAGCTACAGTGATGTGAACGACGGCAGGCAAAGGTCCATGACGCTGTTATTAACTAGCCTACAGAGTAAGCATTGGACCTCAGATGAGAAAATCGCTGAGTGCTTAGTCCACTCCCCTCCTATCTGTTGCCACTACATGTCAGCTGGAGATGGAAAATTACCCTTGAGTGAAGATAGGATGAATCTCCAGTTTCCCTTTCATGGCAATATTTTTCTAGCTCGCTCGTCCGAATGGGACATCACCCTTCCTGCTAGCTTGTTTTCACTTTCCTTTTGCCTCCTATTCCCATTATACAACCGGGTCAGTTCTTTATTCATCATCTACGCTTCTTCTGTACGTACTTCATTGTGTTGTTTGCCATAGCATTTTGTTATGCTGTGCCAAAAGAAAGACATTATATAGGAGGCCAGAGTGGTAGTGGTGCATTCTGCTTTTACATTCGTTTTCCCTTTGAACCATCATATTTAGCTTCCACCATGGTTACGTTTGTACATTAATTGTTCTTCTTAGCTGTATCCAGAGCATCTATATATAGATAGTTACGTTTGTACATGTGGTCAGATCTCGCATCAAATTAAGATCTGATCGCTAGCAATTTGGAGAAGTAAAAGTATATGCCGAAGAACAGTTAAACTGTCCCTGCAATGAGGCGTGTACCAGATATGCTGGTGTAACATTGTTGTGCTCCAGCTTTTTCTATTTGTATCGAATACGTGAAACATAACTAGGGGACCAATCCGAAAATGAAAAGAGATTTGAGTTAATTAGGTCTTTTCTTATTTGAATTATATTACAGTAAATAAGGCAAATTTTTTACTAAAGCCTCTCCATAAGCTACACCAAAATTAATGTGTACTGTCCATCATTTAGCAGGTTGAGATTAGAATATGTGACCTATTACCTGTAACCTAATATTGGATACAAATCGAGACATGAAACTTTAGCATGTACGGAGTAGATCACAGTTCTGACCATAAGTATAATCAGACGATCAAAGGTTTTTAATAAAATTCTGTCAAAAAAACTAGTTATTCCGTGTCATGAACAAAATGAAGGATAAGTAGTCAAGAGCATAGATAGACCATTAATGTGGTAATTTCATTGCCTTGAAGCAAACATTGATGCTTCTTTTAACCTTCAAATATTAAGAGCATAGATAGAAGAAGATTTGTTAGGCAAATATATTTGAGGTAGTTGATCTCAAAACTGAAATGCCAGGGAAAGCTGATGTCACATTGGCAAGATCAGTCTATTAGCTGAAGATGTGAAATGTACCACGTCGAAGTGAAAATGAAGAGTCAATGTTTTAATCAACTGGTTCTCGCTTTTCTGCATTTTGGTACAACATATTTTTTTGTTAACGGGGCATGAAAAATCCATTTTTTCCCTCAGCCAAGCCATACTCACCTAGCTCGAGGGTACCCGCAGCCACCAACCTGAAATACCCGCACATATTTGGCTACCACGCTGCTGGCCGTTCTCCATACATGCTGACGCGACAGACCCCATGTCAACAAGGCGTAAGTGACGGCACGGCCATGCTGACGTTCATACACAATGCCACTGCAATTCCATGTGCGTCCACATGAGATGAAGGCGACCAATGCCCAGCTCGGCCACAATGGATGACACTTAACTGCGTGCGGTGTATTTTCCAGTTACCTCCTATTCCAATTCCACCAAGGCTTGCATCTTCATTCCTTCGTCCTCTGTAGCTTACACTACATTGGTTTCTAACATATTGTTGTTCTATGCGGGAAAAAAAAAACCATTTTATAGGAGGCAAGAAGGTTCTGAAATGAAGTTGGCGCAGGGGCAATTTGGTATGCATTCACTTCTCTGACTGAGCATATCTTGCACGGAAAGATATGATCGTTAGTACAAGAGGTACAAGGTTGTTAATTCAAAATGTGATGGATTCATAAGGGTATGAGACAAGCATATGCCTGGTTGATCAAATTTAACTGCTCCGCTCTTTTGAAGGCATGTTACTTTATTTACATAGAAGTATAGCACAATGAGACATATATGACCTCGCAATTTTGCTTTTTATTTCTTCTACATATAGGACAGTTGTAAATTCTAAATTCTAAGAACAAAAAAAGATAATAAATTTATAGTTTGAAATATAAACGTTTTAAGATTCAGAAAAGGGAAAGGATGAAAAGGACAGGAGCGTGTTACAATGCCCCTATTGTAAAACAAAAAACTCACTAATCGTATATAAAGTAAAAAATACTTTAGGGAACCTATTCTTTTTTCTTTTCTCTTTTGACTCAACAGGAGGGTCCAAGGCCCCTACTAATTATAATATATTATTGATGTAAAAAGGGTACAAATAAGAGTTACATGTAAGTAGAAAAACTTAAAACGAAAATTTACAAAATAGATTGTATCCATGTTTCTATCTGTGGGAATTACTTTATCTTAGCCCTGTGCAGCAGGGTAAGACTAATCCATCTTGAAACCGCGTAGACATGCTTCCACTGTGGGATCCACTGCATCAAGCAACCAATTGTTCCTGGTTTTCCAAATGTTCCAGGTCATTAGGATGGTGATCTCCATGTAGAAAGGTACTGACAAGAGTCTTTTGATTTCTTGAGGCGTCACCTGATCCGCGACCCCCTTCCCCTGCTTCCGGCCTGCACCTCAACACTCAGCACCAGTCTCCCGGAGGTAATATCTCATTTCATTCCTTCCGATGAACATGCAGAGTGGTTTATGATTTTGATGTTTAGTACCTCGAATTCAGTTATTTGTTGTTTGACTTTGATCCTCCAACCAGATTTGTTAGATTCTCTATACAGTTGGGCATCGATTAATTGTATCATGTTCCTGAGATTTTCATGCCTTCAACTTGTTCGGCAGAATGCCAGTAATATGGATTTTCGGTAGTATATCAAATAACTGAATAATCTAGGCTCCAGATATATTGCTATTCCATGCTTGAACTTGATCTTATTTAATCTTCTAATTTGTTTAAATATCAGTTGTAAATCAGGTCTCACTAGTTATATCCTACCTTGCTGAATGCTGAGCAAGTGGATAATGCATTATTGTCCTCCCCCTGCTAATTAATTTTAGTTTGTTGGTTCTTTAATTTCCCCAACTTTTGATATGCACGATCAGTTCTCAGTTCTCACCCTGTTATGACCCTAACATACTTTTTCTTCCTGTTGTTGGACTTAGGGGAATTTCTCCTTGTCGCCACACGTTTATATGTACAGATAAAAGAATGACAATACAAAGTACGTGCTGAATGCAAGTTGGATAACGGTGGTGTCATTAATCGTTATCTTACCCATGAAGGTACAGAATATGTTGCGTTGATCTATTCTGGTGTTGTCTATTTGCTGATCTATTCATATTGGAATCATATGGAAACTGGTAAGTGTTCAGCATACAAGAAAACGGAATTTTCATGAGGGTGAGAAACCGTCACGAAAATGGCAAAAACTGTCACGATAATTATTCATGACGGGCAACCACCAGGCAAAACCACACACGAATGAGGCGCCAGGGAAATGAATTTTGCATGGCGGTTAACCATCAGCAAAGATTATCGTGACGGTATTTTGGTGAGAGTGGCTGCCACGAAAAAAGGGGTGTCGTCAGGTTTCGAACCATTCATTCGTGGCGGCCGTGCGACAGGAAATCACGACGGGAAATTTAATCCTGGCGGTTTGTAACCGACATGAAAATGACCATTTTCCTGTCGGTTTTTCCTACTCTCACGAAAATAGGTTCACATTTCCTTGACGGTTCTGTCAGCTCTCACGAAAACAACCTCCATGAAATAATTGTGACTCACAGGAAAATACATTTCAGGTAATGTTTTTCCAAATGCACACACACACATATATATTTAGAATTCAGTCACAGTAATGAGCAGTTACACAGATCCAGCAGCAATTATCAACTTGCAAATCTCATTCAGCTACACATCCGTGAACCAAGTACCGGCCATTACATTAATTTGAATAGATGATAATGTCGTCATAGCAAAAGTAGTCACAGCCATCCAACTGGACAATGTCATGCTAGCTAAATAACCAGATGTCCTCACATACCGAAGTTCAGTCAACTACCAAAAATACTAAATATCACTTCCTAGTTACTAGTTACCAAAATAATTAGTGCATATGCCCAGTTCGAACCAAAAGAGGCCAAACCATCAAGGGGAGCATGTGCTGGTCTAGATTAGTCTTCTATTTATTCGCCACCACCGTTGTCTTCATCCATGTCACTGTGGTCATTATGACCACACATGTCATCACGGCCGTTACCACAAGGCATGTCATCGTTGTCCTAGCAGGATTTGCGGGGGAGGTGGAGGACGGCGAAAATGGCGGCGACTACCGGCGGCGGGGTTGGGGCGCACAGCTGGTTGGAGGTGGGAGCCTGGGAGCCTGGGAGCCTGAGAGTTTAGTGTTTTGCTTGCTGGTCTTGAGCGCGGCACTTGGAAAAGTTTTCGTGTTTGGCATTCATACTAGGCGCGGAAGAGAAAAAGCAGCGCGCGGAAGGAAATGAAAGTGCTGCCAGGTGCGCGAATTTCTTTTTCATGACGAAATTTTCCTGGCGGTGCGCGGTGCCTGTCATGGTAATGACAATTTTCGTGAGGGTGCGTCGCTACCCCTCACGAATATCCATTTCCGTGATGGTGTAAACACACTCTCACGAAAATTATGAATTATCGTGAGGGTTCTTTCATGCCCTTCACGAAATATCATGCCCCTCACGGTAATTCCGTTTTCTGGTAGTGATATTGACAATGCTCTGTTCATCCACTACTATTATATGAGATGCATGCCATTTCACTTACGGATCAGAGGCTACTGCAGTTATATCATAATTCTTCTTGCCTATATGGAATTAAGTATAGTAGCTAGTAATGTAAAAAAAAGATAAATGTTAGCATTTTGTTTGCATGTATTCGCAAGTTTCCTAATAGATACATTTGCTTTTCAGGCCACATAGCATTCAGACCAAGCAACATATCAATATCTTAGCTTCAGAAGTAACTACATTTGCAGAATCTCATTGGCATAATTGTCCAAGCTATAGATGCAAGGTTCTCTTCAGATGTTGCTACGAAAATCTACAAGCAGCTTTATAGAATTCTAAGTTGTATATGTAGAATCCTCTGATTGAAATGCAACCAGTTGTAAGCTTGTAAAAAAATTCATGTCGATTGTTGTACGTTATGCATAATAAATGAAGTATTTTTATGCATCAGTTGCTTATTGATAGTGTATATTTGATTCAACCTAATGAATTGAAAAGAATATTTGAGTGCAACTGTGGCACAGAACAATAAACCTTTTTTTTTGCGAATGCACAGAACAATAAACCGACATAGAGATTAATATGTTTATAATATCAGAATCTGTGATTCCTCTAACATCAGTTTCCGACGCATCGAAGGATTGCTACAGGCTGCTTGTATCTGTTGCTTCCTTGCAACGCTTATTTGTATTAGTTACCAACGGATATACATATGCTGCAGTAGACCCTTGCAACAACCATCTCTCTAGCAACGCATACCAAATGCGTTGGTATAAGTCGTAGCAACGCTTATATGGGTTTCTTGCAACGGATATGTGTGTTGCAAAAGGGGTGTTTCTCTTGTAGTGTTGGACACCATGAGCGCCTTTGCTGTCTTATCAGAAGGACACAAGCATTACAGGTCTGACCGATATGTACTTTCCTTTCGCCTCCACCTCCCGTTGAACCCAAGAACCTGGCAGTTTCTTCCCAACTCTTTATTCATCCTTCTCACTTCTTCTGTAGTGTACACCCCATTTATATTTGCCAGAACTATATATGCTATGGTGTACCGAAGGGAAGACATTATTATAGGAGAGGCCAGTACCTAGTAGTAGTTGAACAAGTTGATAGCGGTTACATTGAGATGCATTTTCTTTTTCTTTTTTCCGAACAATCATATCTTGCACTGAGGGCCTGATCATTATTAATTCACCACAGCACGCAGATTTCAAATTGTCAAGCTTTAGCTATTCGCCTTCTGCGTCCTATATTCCAATTCCGCCCAAGCTGGCCGGCATCCTCATCTCTTCCTTTTATATAACCTATACTGCAGTGATCTCTTCCTCCTATAGGAGGCAAGAAGACTGCAAAATTAAGTTGGCACAAGGGTATTTTGGTATTCATGCATTCACTTCTCTGAACGAGCATATCTTGCATGGAAGATATGATTGCTAGTACCTTCACTAGACCTAGAATCATCAAATATACTTCCTCTATTTCAAAAATACTCCCTCTATTTCAAAATATAGAGATTTGTTTACTTTCAGATATCATTTTGATAATTAATATTATCCAAAATGTTTGTAAAAAAATTATTTATTTTGTTATGGCTTGTTTTATCACCATATATATTTTAAAGTGTGACTTACTTGTTTTTATATTTTCATAATTTTTTTGAATAAAACGAATGGTCAAACTTGATGTCTATAACAAATGTCTATATTTTGAAACGGAAGGAGTACTTGCTTCAACAAAGTCTATTGGCTCTACTAGTTGAAGGAGGCATGATGATCTATTTCCACCTAGAAAAAACACGATTTGACATATATACAGTCTTGCGATTTTGCTTGTGCCTATGATTGAATTCATTATATTTTTTTTTACCAATGTAGTAACTTTTTCCAACTCTTTCAATATTTGTTTATAGAAAACAATTAAGCAATGTAACATGGAACATTTCAAAACAAAACTGTAAAATTAAACAATTAATTATACTGTAGATCAGAACGTCACAAAAACTATGGGATGGATCCATTTTTGTATAAATTAAAATATAAAAGAGGAATCTCATAACAAAGCATCATTGTCTCATCATCACAC
The DNA here is from genome assembly GCA_012490785.1 of Eragrostis nindensis. Taxonomy (NCBI): domain Eukaryota; kingdom Viridiplantae; phylum Streptophyta; class Magnoliopsida; order Poales; family Poaceae; genus Eragrostis; species Eragrostis nindensis. The sequence goes on along the minus strand of JAAXCT010000459.1, from coordinate 348,670 downwards.
ACAAAAAGAAGAAGAAGAAGAAGAAGAAGAAGAAGAAGAAGAAGAAGAAGAAGAAGAAGAAGAAGAAGAAGAAGAAGAAGAAGAAGAAGAAGAAGAAGAAGAAGAAGAACTAGTGGGAATTTTTTTTTAAAATAATATATTTTTTGCTGGGAATTACAGAAATAATATCGAAAATTGAAAAATTACAAAAATAATACCTTGTCGTGCGTCTAACGCACGAAAATAGGGTAGTCATGTGTTGAACGCACGAAAACATGGTAGTCGTGCGTTGAACGCACGAAAATAGAGTAGTCGTGCGTTGAACGCACGACTACTAATAAAAAAATAATTTTTACTAGTAGTCTCACGTTCAACGCACGACTACTAATAAAAAAATAATTTTTACTAGTAGTCTCACGTTCAACGCACGACTACTAATAAAAAATAATTTTTACTAGTAGTCTTAAATTCAACGCACGACTACTAGTAAAAATTTGATTTTCCCGCATGCAATTTTTGTTTCTCAATTTTTTTGGATGGATTGCCATTTATATGAGGTTTTGTTACGTTTTCTTACGTAAGAAATGCAACAAAAAAAATTTGAAGTTGAATTTACTCACCAATAAAACACAATGCAAGTACGATACAATTGCAATACAAATCCCTACGGTTTCATCTTTGTTATGTTTTCTTTGAAATTCCCTAAAGCCTCGCGCCCTTCTGCTTTGCGCCCAAATCGTCGATCCTCGCGCCTAGGCAGCCCGCGCCGTGCCTAGGCAGTCGCAGGCCGTGTTGCGCTCGCTCCTAGCCGCCTGCGCTCGCCGCGCCCAGGCCCTCCCCGCTCGCCGCGTCCAGGCGCCGCTTCAAGTTCAAAAAACAGGACCGTTTTTTGCAGAGTCTAGAAAAAGAGACCGATTTTAGAATTGGCATTCAAAACAGGACCGTTTTTGCAAATGCCCTATTTTTACATTTCTTACGTAAGAAAACGTAACAAAACCTAAAATGGCAATCCATCCAAAAAAATTGGAAAACAAAAATTGCATGCGGGAAAATCAAATTTTTACTAGTAGTCGTGCGTTGAACGTGAGACTACTAGTAAAAATTATTTTTTTATTAGTAGTCGTGCGTTGAACGTGAGACTACTAGTAAAAATTATTTTTTTATTAGTAGTCGTGCGTTGAACGTGAGACTACTAGTAAAAATGTTTTTTTATTAGTAGTCGTGCGTTGAACGTGAGACTACTAGTAAAAATTATTTTTTTATTAGTAGTCGTGCGTTCAACGCACGACTACTCTATTTTCGTGCGTTCAACGCACGACTACCATGTTTTCGTGCGTTCAACACACGACTACCCTATTTTCGTGCGTTGGACGCACGACAGGGTATTATTTTTGTAATTTTTCAATTTTCGGTATTATTTCTGTAATTCCCAGAAAAAAATATTATTTTTTAAAAAAAATTCGAACTAGTGGCCGCTGGGTAACTGAAGAAAACAAAGTCTCGGGCTGTGAGTCCACCACGAGCAACGTCGTTGGCCCATCGTAGTCCCGCGCGGCCTTATATGAAGTGATGAAGATTTCGTGGCGGGCAGGGTCCGAGACCGAGACGTTCACGCCTTCCGCTGGCTGGCACGCGCCCGGTCGACTCGGACTGCATCGACTCGGAGGGGTCCAGCACCGTTGATAAATAGTACGTACACTCCTATATATATATACTAGCAGGAACCCCCGCGCAAATGCGCGGGCCCTTAAATGATCACATAACAATAGTAACAGAAAATATTAAAATATCATAACAAAGCTTTGATATTCTCACAATCTGACCATCAGATCAAAGCACTTGAACAAATCAATGTATTACCTTTGTGCTCAGTCATGTGAAGTGTATCATTTACGTTTGCATTACCAAATTCAACGTGATAGTTGCAATATTGAGAAATATTTGTTTAACTCTTATTTGTATCAATTGTAACTGCAAGTTCCAGCAATATAACTCTAGTGGCTAAGACTCCGGCATTAATGCAATGGCTTCACTACATTGATGCTTGAGACCATGCCTGACTTCAGTAGAAGGGATTAGCATGAACTGACCAGGTAATCGTGAAGATACTTATCTGGATCTGCAATAAGAAGATACAATATATGAACCACCATACCATATTAATATTTTTCACCATAACAGTCCAATTATTTTTATTATATCACTCATTGTATTTTTGAAACAAATTATTAGACCCGTAAAAGCATAGTAACAACATAGAAACTATACTGTAGAAGGAGGAGTGGTTAGGAGCTACGATAGAATGGTGGCATATGATTCAGATACTTGTATTTTGCAGCCTTTCACATAGAAAGGTACTGTTAAATTCCATATCTGTGGGAAGTAAAAGGTCATAGCAAATGCATGTGCTATAGTGAAAAGGGATAGGTTGCTAGTACTTATATTGGACATATGAAAATTATGTTTTAACTGCAGTGGTTTTGGCCTGAAACTTAAATCATCACACTTGAGTACGATGGTGATATTCTTGTACGTTCGAAATAAAGTGAACAATTGGAAAGAGTGGTGCCACAAAGGTATGCTTGATTTTACTGGAAAAGAATGTACAATCAAGGAGCATAGCACTCGGGTAGAAGTAATCGATCTTTACTTTTTGCAAAACAATATAGTGCTTTAACTTTGTACATATAAGCAGATGTATAAGGTGAATCTGAATTGATCATTAAGTACCATGTGATATTACATTTCATTAAACGAAGCCTTGGAAACAATTGAGATGAAAAGAGAAGCAAACCTTATGGAAGCTAGGACAGTGACTCGCTAAGAGGCAGACCATGACAAATAGATGACAACAGTGCCAACCCCGATATTCTTCAAGATTGATGGCCATGGTGGAATACATCCTGCCATCAGAATGCTTTAATCATATTGAGAGAAGGAAATAACCATGCCAAATTGCCAATAACCATTCCACCTTTATTTTAGTGTATTCATATATATATGGGCCGATTGTGTTTCTCTTCAAAGGGATTTTGATTTCAGAAATACTAATTAATCATTTTTCTTGGAGGTAATCAAGCCATGAAGCCATAAAAATAATGAATGGAAACAATAAAGTGGCATACCATAGGATTAAATGGAGCATAGTAAATAAAAACGAAACAATCTTATGCTACCTCACGATGATAAGGATCACTGATCTGCAAGTAAAAATGTATATATAGTATCAGTTAGACGAAATCTGAAATTCAAATACACTCCTATTCACCAAATACACACCTGCTCTAATAGGGCAGAACTCTAGTTTCACAGCCTGGATGGCACAATAAAGCTCAAGACATTTATCCATGGAGGGGACGTAGGTGCTGGTGAAAGGGCCAAGTTGAAGCTGGATGCGATGAGTGATTCACTCAGGTTCTGTTATCTCACATGGTTGTAGGATTCTGAACTTGGATTTTTTTTTTCTGACTGAATACATATCTGTAGCCTAACACCATAGCATGCATGAATGAAATTATTCAAAGATTTTAATAGGCAAACTACCAAATAAAAAGAAAAAACTCACCATCTTTTTTTTTGTGTAAAAACTCGCCGTCTCATAATTGAAGAAGGCGGAGAGATTGAGTGATATGAAGAGCTACAAATCGGATGGACTTGCTTTTTCAGGGCTGTGTGGTCAAAACATTTGAACCTGCATAGTACTGCAACAATCTCAACTAATAATGCAAAAAGCTGAGGAGCCAACGCAATGATTAAATAAACCATAAGGTAATGGATTTACCATCACACTGATCTTGGAAACGAAGTGTACCCAAAGCAATGGTTAGAGGCGCCCTTCAAAAGCGGAAGGATCCAGATTGACCATGGTCGTAGATAACATTATGGCTGCTGGGAACCAATCCGTAGCAAACCTCGCCAAATCGATTAAATCCTACCTGTGTTTAATAGAAGAGGAGAAATTGAGGAATAGGAAAACGGCTTTGTAAGCTAAGGAGATATCAAGGGAGAGGAAACAAATTGGTAAGTAACATCTTACCGTTTGCCGTCGCATGTTAGAGCCGCAGCGCGAAGAGGAAGGAGGCCAGGCACCCGCCGGATTCAACTGGAGGCGGCGGCGGAGGAGGAGGAGGAGGAGACGGTGAGGAACCCGGTCAGGGAGGAGGGGCAGAGGCGGTGCTGCTTGGCGCCGCCATCGTGCTGTCGGCGCTGCTGTGCTGGTCTGGCTAGCTGGAGGTTGGAGGTCAGGTGGGGCTCGGCGGCGGGCGCGCAGGTTGGAGGTCAGGTGGGGCTCGAGAAGGGGATGCTCGAGAAGGATCGCGAACCTGGATAGGAGAAGGAACCGGACGGCTGGGCAAGAGGCGCGGACGGACGGACGGATGGGGGTCGTGGGGAGATCGGACGGTCCTCTGATTTTTGAACAGTAGAGCACAGTGATTTTTCAACAGTAGAGCTGTGGGTCCCGCCGGGGAAAAACTAAGAATCTATTATGATTATGATATATATATATATATGCATCTGATTACAAGGAGAAGGAAAGCCCATTATACGTCGCTTGCTTGAAGTTGAAGATCGACAGCTTGCAACGCCGAGGTCAGGTGGATAGAATATATAAAATGGCGGCGGCAGGAAAGAAGAAGAGGCCGGCCGGTGGGTGAGGTGGTGCCGCCGGCGTTCGTGGCGCAGGAGGAGAAGGACGGCGGCGCCTACGACATCACCGAGATGCCGAAGCGGTTCGCGCACCGCTACCTGGAAAACAAGTCCCGTGTGGTCTCGGAACGGATGCGCGTCTTGGAAGCGGAGGACAAGTGGCTCAACGCCGAGAGCATGCGCGTCCTGAGCAACACCCGCGCCCTCATCCGGAAACTCGACGCCGAGGCCGAGGCCGCCGCCCGCGACGCCGCTGCGGCTGTGCCGGCCGGACAAAGCTCGTAGTTAGTCAGTGATTTCATATTGAGCCTTAGATTAGCGTTATTACTAATCTAGCAAATTAGATGCAGCCTGCATGCATCATATCCGTACTTGAAGCGTGTATCTATATAATACAAGTACTATTCCATTATACAATATGTTTTTTTATCGTCTCGGCCTGTCTTTGTAATGCAGTGCGTTCCGTATCTTGGCACATACACAAGAATTTCTATGGAAGAAAAGCTATGAATTTCATGCAAGGGAAGCTGCAGAGCTCCCGGCTGGATATGTATCCGGATAGATTATATTCAGAAGAAGAATCAGATATTTTTTAGGTTTCAAAGATTAAGCACTTGTGATCCGAAATTTGAATTTCCAGATTGCCATCCAACACTCACATTCCATCATTTCAATCATTCAGTCAAGAAAAGAAAATTTTGCAGGAGCCAATACGTGCCCCCATCTACTTTCAGACTGACAGTGAACACTTTCCACAGCAAAGCACAACAGAACTTCTTCTGTAATCAATTCATAGTTTTGCGTAACAAGTCACCAAATATCCAACAATTACGCGCCACAGAGTAAAGCATTTTTATTTTGACAAGGAAAAAAACTAAGAATGCAATAGACATGGGCCACACCCCCACACGACAATATCAGAACGGCTGCTGCGCTTCCTTCTTCATCTCTCGACGGTGCATGCGGCGCTGGAGTGATGGCGGCAAGAGATCCTCCAGTCGCCGCGGTAGAAAGGCAGGAGGGGCGGTTGGGGTGACACCTGCTTCTGCCATTTCGGCTCTCAAGTCACGGGCCATGCCGTCAATTGCGTTGTAGCTACTAAGAGCAACTTCGATGGAGGCTCCTACTCCAACCCCAACTCAACATTTAGGAAGGCCAAAATTTAAGGGCTAAAGACCAAAATCCTCACTCCAACAAGGCCCCTACCCAGGTCCCTACCGTAGGGAGGCCCCCAGATTTTTTCCTCCCAGCCCTTCTCCTACGGGTCTGCTGGCCGGCCCCTACTTGGCCTCGCGCGCACTCCCCCGAGGCTCCCGTCGCCGTGGCGCATCCTCCGGCTGCCAGCGCAGCGGATCCGGCCGTCCCCGCGTGGATCCGGCCGCCATCGCCCCGGACCCGGTCACCCCACCTCCAGCTCCGGGAGGCGAGGTCGGCATGGAGAGGCAGGTAGGTCGCGGGCAAGAAGGCAGGCAACACTTCCGCCAGAGACCGAGAGGGAGAGGGAGAGGGAGAGAGGGAGAGGCGGCGCCGGCACGGCCGCCGGAGAGAGAAGAGTGGCGGCAGAGAAGAGAGAGAGAGAGAGAGAGAGAGAGAGAGAGATGAGAGAGGAGAAGGAGAAGAGAGAGAAGAGAAGGAGGCGGAGAGGGGCGGAGGAGGAAAAAAGAAGGGGGGCGGGGGAGGCGCGCAAAGAAGCAGGGGAAAGGGGCGGGGTGCCAGGCGGGAAGGCTGGGTGGCAGGGGCAGGGGGGGGGCGGCGGCGGCGGGGTTGACCGAGGGAGAGATTGAGAGAACGACGGGGTGGGAGAGGAGAAATGAGAGATCGGTGGGGAAGAAGGATAATAAAAACAAAAGGAAAAGAAAAAAAATGATGGGAGACTGACCGGTGAGCTTTATTTGTGAGGAAAAAAAAGTAGGGGCCAAGTTCTAGGGGCCTCTGTTGAGGTGAAGAGTAAAAAACGGAACCCTAATTTTCTGAGGCAGCCCCTACTCAAGAAGTCGGGGCTCTGATTTAAGAGCATCTCCAATGGAGGCCTAAATGAAGGCCCCTACTTCATGAGTAGGTGCTGCCACAATTTTCTGATTTGCCATCTACTCCAATAGCAGTCTCTAAAACTAAAGCCCCTATTTTTGAAGACCCACATGTCAATCTCTCATATTTTTTTCTCTTTTATTCTCATTTTTATCTCCCACCGTCCCACACGTCTTCATCCTCTCCACGCTGCCGCTCTCCTCCCGAAATCTTCTCTCTCTCTTCTCTCTCTCTCTCTCTCTCTCTATCTCTCTCTCTCTCTCTCTCTCTCTCTCCCCCCCGCGCATCTCCCTCTCTCTCTCTCTCTCCCCGCGCATCTCCCTCCTCGCCGGCCTGCCACGTGCCCTCCTGTGCCGCACCCAGATCTCGCCCCAACCTGGCCGGATCTGGCCCCAACCTCGCCATCACTCCCTCTCAGGTCGCCCCAACCTCGCTGGATCAGGCTGCACCTGGGGCCACGACGAGCAGGCCGAGCCGCGCCGTCCCACCCCGCTCCCTCCGGCCTCGCCGTCCTGCCCTGAGGACGACGGATCCGACGGATTTGGGGCGGCGGCGCCGGATCTGGCGGAGTTGGAGCGGCGGCGCCCGGATCCGGCGGGCGGCGCGAGATGGCGAGGCGGGCGGGAGAGGTGGCGCAAAGACGTCCGGAGCGTGGAGAGCGGAGTTGGGGCTGGGCGTCGGGGGCCCGTAGGAGAAGGGGCGGGAGGCGACAATTTACGTGCCCCGCTAGAGTAAGGCCCTGGTAGGGACTCCGTTGGACCGAGTTTTTTGCTCGTCGGCTCCTAAATCGCTAGTTGGGGCTGGAGTAGGGGGCTGGGTTGGAGTTGCTCTAGGGCCTCGATTGAAGTTGCTCTAATGCATTCTCGCACGACCTTTTCTATCTTATCAACGGCCTTGCCAATGGGGGAGTCCTCACTGTGAGTACCAGTGCGAGCGCGCATCTCCAGGTCTTCTAGGCTCTCGAGCTGCTCCTGCACGCATTGGTACCTTGTCTCCATTTTACTGTATAGCTCGTCCAATTCCTACTGCATTGAGGGATGGCTACTGTCAGGATGTTCTTTACTGTTTTCTCCCTGCTCCTTCCTAACAGCTGCTACAGGTTCTGGATAGCTCAAGGCTAACAGAGCGTTTTTGGCGCCTTCGCTGCCGGCGACCTGGGCCCTGTATGTATAAACCAATCACAATCAACGATCCCAACAATGTTAGTAAACTATTTTGGGGAGCAGTTGAGAAAGCCAACACAACTAAATCTCGAATAGAAGTGTAATAACACAATGCTGTTAACTTCGATTCCTAAAATAGACTTCCACTACTGTGCTCTTGACAAATTCTGATCCTTCATTTGGCAAGTGGTATGTGATTCTCAAACAAGTCAAACCCATGCTGAGAAATTTTTGTCAATCGAAACACCAAAAGCACAGCAACCCATGCAGCTATCCCTTTCAGATCCTGAATTTACCTCATGATCCTAAGTTCATGTGTCGACCTTGGCAAGTGCTATCATATTATGCATTGACAAAACAAAGAAAATCTTACAGATAATTGCAAGTCAAGACAACCAAATCATTCATATGCAACCTGGTACCACTGGAGCACGAACTCAGCATCGAAATTCAGCAATTCGCAGTACACACGACACATGTGGTACCAAATTAAGAATTTACAAGGCAAAACCAATCTGACAAAGCATCTTCTGTTTCTGATGAACAAATCATCTACTGAAAATCTAGACTACAAAATCATTCATTTCACAAAGTCAGGTCAGCCATTCATATGTTAAGCAGGAAATTCAGCAGTTTTGCAAGAGTATGAATTCAGCAATTCGTTGTACACCACTACAGACTACACACGCATGGTACCAAAAAAGGAAAGCAGCAAATCTTACAAATAATATACCGTTTTCTGATGACCGAATCAGCCATTGCAGATCCACAATCCGAAATCACTCAATTGAGTCGCTTCCCAACTCAGCCATTCGCATGTTAAACAGGAATTTCAGCTATTGTTTTTCTTTCAGCATATAAATTCAGCAATTCGTTACAGAGGCATGCCGCGCAGAGGGGTGGCCGCGGGATAGTTACCTCGGGAGCCCGAGCACCACGAGCAGGGCGGTGGCCTGCAGCTTCCCTGCAGCCATCCTACCAGCCCGAGCAGCTGCTTGTCCGGCACCTTCCACTGCTGCCGGTGCGCAGCGCACAGCACTTCTGACGCCGTGGAAAATCTGAGGCAAAACGAATCGAAACTAGAGCAATTTGAACATCATGAATGAAAGAAAATAACTCATGCGGAAGAGGAACAAGATGGGAAACGTAAAGAGTTGAAAAGACAAGCAATTCCGTCGGACTCGGACCTCGGGAGCGGCAGGAGGAAGCAGCTGGACGGGTAGGTGGATGACCCTGCGTTCCAGCTCGCTACCCGCCTCCAAATCCACGACCGCCACGATTCTTCCTCCGTGAAGGTCCCGGCCGCCATGACGCGTGAGCCAGCTTGTAGCAGCAGCGGCGTCTACGAAGACCCCCTCGTCCGCCGCGGCGGAACGCGTCAGCCAGACCTCGGACGACGTGTTCTGGGAGGTGGCCACGGAAGCGCCGGTGGAATCCACGAAGGGGAGAAGAAAGCGCCGCCGCTGGTGGCGGCGAAGGTGAGGTTGGGCGTCAAAACCTGGGCACGCGGAAGGCGGGGCATCGCGCGGCTGGGCAGGGGGCGCGCCGCCGTGCCGCGCTCCCTCCTGGTCTCGGCGCGCGTGCGGAGGGCCAAGCAGGGGAGACGGGTGCCCGCCGCGCCGGGCGCCAGCAGGAAGGTCCCGCAGCGGAGGCCAGAGTAGTGGCGCTTCCGCGGAGGGAGGGCGGGCGTCGCGGCCGCGGAGCGTGAGGCGCCTCCGGACGACGGCCGAACGCGCGGTGCAGAGCGGAACCCGGCGCGCGGCGCCTCGGCGACCCAGGAGCGCCGTCCTGGCCGTGCGCGGCCGTCGCGGCCGCGGAGCGTGAGGCGCCTCCGGACGACGGCCGAACGCGCGGTGCAGAGCGGAACCCGGCGCGCGGCGCCTCGGCGACCAGGAGCGCCGTCCTGGCCGTGCGCCGCGGCTGGACCGCGCCCGCGAGCCGCGGCGTGGTCGGCCAAGAAAGCGCCGCCGCCCCGTGGTGGTGCAGGCGAGCGTGCGCGGCGGGGGGCCTGGCGAGGCTGGCCGTGGCGCGCGCCGCCGCGACCTCCTCGAGCCCCGCTCATGGCTTCGTCCATTCGACGGCAAGGAAGTTTTCGGTTCGACGGCGAGGGGGCTCTGGTTGGGATGGAATTCTGGTTCGGGGAAGGATTGTTACGAATCGGTTATGGATTAAGGAGGGGAAGGCGTCGATGAGGCGACAAGTATTTGTAGGAGAGGCGGGAGGCAACAAGGCACGATCCAATGAACCTGGCCCGCTTCGAGGCGCTGCCGAGGTGATGAGTCGGTTCGGCAAGGAGCAGCGTGCCCGCTGGCGCGCGCTCTCCAGCGTCCACCCGCCGGACCGAAGCCGGTCGAGGCCCGGGCCGCGGCGTCCGGACCCATCGATCCCACTTGTGGGTGGGGCCGGCACGGCGCTGCGCCGACGGCTTGCAGTAGAGACGGCGCAGGCTTCATGGGATTGGAGGTCTGAAGCGCCATGGCTGGGGAAGAGGAGCAGAGGGGATGCGGGTGGAATTGGGGAAAGGAGGAAGCGTCCAGTCACCTGACCGTTGGTAGGCTGGCCGTGCTGGCCATTTTGAACGTTTGGAACAAAACGCACGGGTGCCCCCGGAATAACCCAGATATTCTGAATGACTCCTCTTCTTGTATCACTAATTCACTATTTGTTTCGAAGTTGTTCAAACGTTGTCCTTTTTGTTTGCTTAAATGTTTATACTGAATAATAACATGGTCTCACCTATTTTTCAAGACTAACTTTTCGAAAACTTTGATGACGGGTTGAAAAATATTTTTCAGTTTCCAACTCACTAAATATGCACCAAGATACAAACCCCACTGTTGCTCTTTATTTTCATTATTTGTTTATTAAATTAAGTGTTACTTGTAGAAGATTTCTCAATACTTATTCAATTATTAAGTTTGTTCGCAACATTTGGCTGAGACCCCTTAACAACAAATTTGCAAGAAACTTGTGAACAGCTGCTCTCCTCCTTGAATCTGAAGAACAGGTCACGGAGAAATATTTGAACCATTTTATCAATTGCTCGAAAATGAGATGGGTTAAATTGTTTGAGTCGGTCGAACCAGAAGTTTTTTTTTTTTTTTTTGAAAGGGGGAATTGCTGATTACTTTTGAATAGGGTTGCAGTCACCAGAAATCAATTTGATCAATACACTATTATAACTTCTGGACCTTCAAAAAGAAAAAACCTTCTGGCAACCCCTACATAACTGACTTAATTTTTTTGCCTCTATAAAATGAAAAAGAGGTTGGAATGAACATCCACCTTCTTATTCTGGTCGGTGATGACTGACGAGCAACTCGGCTCTAGGATAATCTTCACCGGGCATCAGCCAGCCCCCATTTCGTTGTAAAATTCCATAATGCCCTCATGGGCTACTGACGAGCAACTTGTTCCTTTGATGATGGATTGAAAATATAAAATAAATATTGCAAAAAAAAATATTAGCAAACCCATGAAGCCCTTTGTACAATGAAAATCAAGGGCACATTGTCCCTTTGTCACACAAAAATAAATTGGGAAATGAATGCGATAGAAATGAACATGAAAAAAATACTTATAAAAAAGTTTATATACTCCTTTTACTATTGATACAGAAATTATAAAGTTGGAGATTTTTTTGTTCCTACTGGCTTCTTGAGAAAAATATAAAAATAATAAATGCAAATGGGAACCGAAGCAGCCGTTCTTACAAATATGAAAATGAGGCGTGCAAGCACATTTTTCCTTTATGATACAAAACTTCAATGAAAAATGAAGTCGATAGAAATGAGATGACAAAAAATAAAAAAAATAATGTCAAAATTGTATATACTCTTTTTACTATTCATACAGAAATCATAAAGTTGGGATTTTTGTATTCCTACTGAAAAAATAATAAATGCAAAAGCGGTAGCAAACCCAGGATACCCTTTTTATAAATGAGCGAGCAAGCACATTTTTCCTTTGTTATACGAAAATAAAGTGAGAAATAAACGCGATAGAGAACATCGCACACAGGTCCGCACGAACATCGGACACAGGTCCGCATGTTGAGAGCCTGATGATCAAACCATCCCAAGTCATGAATACATTTTTGTATCCTGCAGCCCATAATTTATAAAAACAGTTTAGTCACAACAACAACAAGAAAAGTTAGGAAGAGAAACCCGTGAAAAAGCATGAAAACTTCGAGCATAACCCGAATGATTGAAACAAATACAACTAATTATGGAAATACTTGAAAGACTCAAAACAAATAGAAAAAACACCATTTATATTAATAATACTCGAAGTCTTGCAAAAGAAAAGATGCAAGAGGACTCATGCCAGCACTTCCGAAGGAAACTTCGAACCCTGCAAAGCTCTCGATTGGACTCTAACTCCCATCCTAACTACTCAACTCTACTACATATCACAGGTAGTGGGAAGCTTTCTAATTGGAGAAAATATTCAGTGGAAACCACCTATTCGGTACGTGAAAACCCTCTCAAAAAACCTATTTAGAAGTTTTGAAAAATTATGAAATTTGGCATATGAGTAGAGGACACGGTGAGAAACACGCACATAAAATTTCAGATCCAATCATGAAGAATGAGGAGGAAAAGGACAGAACAGTGATTGTATCCCTGGGTTGTCGTAAAACCCTTGCCTGCACCCCCTATTTATACTAGTTTTGGACAGAGGGATTTATGTAGAGGCTGTAGGAGGTCGCTGGCAGGAATTGGCCCTAGGAGGTGTTATGCTTTGCTGTGGAAAGTGTTCACTGTCAGTCTGAAAGTAAATGGGGGGCACGTATTGGCTCCTGGAAAAATTTCTTTTCTTGGCTGAATGATTGAAATGATGGAATGGGAGTGTCGGATAGCGATCTGGAAATTCAAATTTCGGATCACAAGTGTTTAATCTTTGAAACCTGAAATTCCTGATTCTTCTTCTGATATCCCAGATATACATGCCGGGAGCGCTGCAGCTTCCCTTGCATGAAATTGATAGATTTTTTCCATAGAAATTCGGATGCGTACGTGCCGAGATACGGAACGCACTGCATTACAAACACAGGCCGAGACGATAAAAAAACGTTGTATAATAGAATAGTACTGTATTACATAGATACACGCTTCAAGTACGGATATGATGCATGCAGGCCACATCTAATTAGCTTGATAGAAGTAACGCTAATCTAAGGCTCATTATGAAATCAATGATCGACTAGCTACGAGCTTTGTCCGGGCGGCACAGCGGCGGCGGCGTCGCGGCGGCGGCCTCGGCCTCGGCGTCGAGCTTCCGGATGAGGGCGCGGGTGTTGCTCAGGACGCGCATGCTCTCGCGGTGAGCTACTTGTCCTCCGCTTCCAAGACGCGCATCCGTTCCGAGACCACGCGGGACTTGTTTTCCAGGTAGCGGTGCGCGAACCGCTTCGGCATCTCGGTGATGTCGTAGGCGCCGCCGTCCTTCTCCTCCTGCGCCACGAACGCCGGTGGCACCACCTCACCCGCCGGCCTCTTCTTCTGTCCTGCCGCCGCCATTGTATATATTCTATCCACCTGACCTCGGCGTTGCAAGCTGTCGATCTTCAACTTCAAGCAGCAAGCGACGTATGCTGGGCTTTCCTTCTCCTTGTAACCAGATGCATATATATAGGAGTGTACGTACTATTTATCAACGGTGCTGGACCACTCCAAGTCGGCGAAGCAGTCCGATTGAGTCGATCGGGTGCGTGCCAGCCAGCTTTTTTTTTCGGACTCGGACCCTGCACGGCCGCCACGAAATTTTCGCATAAGGCCGTGCGGGACTACGATGGGCCAACGACGTTGCTCATGGACTCACAGCGCGAGACTTTGTTTTCTTCAGTCAGCCAGCGTCTTTTTCTTTTTTTTCTTCCTTGTGTATGATGATGAGACAATGATGCTTTGTTATGAGATTCATCTTTTATAATTTTCTTTATACAAAAATGGATCCATCCCATAGTTTTTGTGACGTTCCGATCTACAATATAATTGTTTTACAGTTTTTCTTTGAAATGTTAAATTTTTCTATAAACAGATATTCAAAGAGTTCGAACAAGTTACATTGGTAAAAAAATATTTACTGGCAATAACCTTGCTCTTCTGGGCACAGTGGCCAAGGCTGGGCACTACCAGCTCCGGCCTTCTCCGGCAAAACTTGGTTGTAGCAATGGGGTAAGAGATGGAGAAAGAGATCGAAGGGCCCTTAGCTTGAAGAAAACATGGGATCAATTTCCAGTTCTTTCATAGCAAAATTTTTCATGCTCGCTTGCTTGGTTTCAACTCTCCTTTTGCCTCCTATTCCCATTAGAATCTGCTCTGTGCTGTTTGCCATAGCATTTTCATATGTTGTGCCAAATGAAAGGCATTATATAGGAGGCCATAGTGGTAGGGGTCCATTCTGCTATTACATTCGTTCCCATCTGAACCATCACTTATATATATCTTCCATGGAAGATCAGGTCATTAAATTAGGAATACAGCGGGTAGATATATGTAATAAATTTTGGTATCCGGAACAATCTGTTTTATTTTCCAAATATAATCGTGGCTTGTTTTATTATCCTGAACACATCAAACTTGTTCAAGTTACCCCCAACCCCCCCTCCTCCCTCCCTATTGAGAGGTGTCACTACTACAGAGAAGGGCTTTAGAGACGGGTCTTTTGGGCCTTTTGTGGCATATGGCTCCGTCGCTAGTGATACGTCGCTAAAGGGTACCCTCTAAGGACTGGTTTTTCTGTGGTAGTGTGTGTTCTTTGTATCTTGTTTAAGTTGAACATTAAATTTAAATTTTGAGTAGTCAAAGAAGAAGCTGGTTGATCCCAAACGGTGGACCTATGTATAACCAGCAAGTTCATGTCACATTGTCAAGCTCTAGCTTTACGAACTGAACACACGTAATAACATGGGGACTAACATCAAAAATGAAAGGAGACATGAGTTAATCAGCTGCCCCTTTCTTTTCTCCTTTTCATTCAAACACGTTCCTGTTAAATAGTCGTTTAGAAACAAATATCCTCCTCCCCTCACCAAGCTGGAGGTGCCTGGCTCACAGCCATTGCCAACAGAACTATGTGCACTTCCGTGGCTATGATGTTGCGGGCCTCGACTCCACCCGTTTAGCTAGCAGGGCGACATCACAAGCAGCAATGTCGTGCTCAACTTAATAATTTTCCCTTCATTATAGAAACCAGTTTTTTAATATTATCTGGTGGTAGAATACAAGAATATACTATTAACAATTGTATGTTTTGATTGCACAAGGAGTCATACCCAGAATTAGGTGTTTTCTTTTATTTTCCTGATTTTTTTTTTAAAAAAAGTCGGTGCATTTCATAACCCATGCTACAAGGTAGATTAATCTATGCGCACTTGTCTTCGTGTGGATTCATGCATTGCATTCTAAGATAAATTAAAAAGTGTGTGTGACTCTTTCAATGAAAATTATTCAAGGATTGGCACTTTTTGGCAACTTAATGGAAGCATGATATGCTAGAGAGTTTTGAGATTGTGAAGTTGCTCGTACGATGGTGCGCACGCGTGCTCTTGGTGGATGACGCTAAAGAAATTGACCAACAATACAATCAGCAACTTCCAATCAGTGTGGCTAGACGCTCACTTATTTTGGCAAGTAAATGGAAGAATTGCAAAAAAAAAAAAAAGGACCTCATTTTGATTCAACAACATGCATGAATGTTGTACAAGGATAAACTGGTTTCGAGAACCACAGAGTCAAGTGTGGTATCTACAGCATCTTCAAGTAACTAGTTGGCCTTGGAATCATATATATGACCACACAAAAGCACCGAGGCTAAAACTTTTGCTCACTATCCGCATTGTGGTGTGCTTATTTCAGTAGTGATTATATAAAATTTTCTTGATTCTATGATAAACTAGGTGGACCTTTTCAAAATCCTTATAAAAAATATCGCACTATGAATTACAACTATTCTGCTAACAGTAGACTGTAATTAACATGACTGCCACAAATTGATTGCTTTCTTCTACCGCACGGTGCAACCCGTGGCCCAAGACCAACACTAATTTGTCACAATGCACGATATGTAACTCTGTTGGAAAGATAACCCTTGGAACTTGGAAGGTTTGCCTCCATATGGCCTCCGCTGTGAAGCTTGTGCCTGATGTGCATTATCCTGTTGCCTCTTCCTATTCCACCCAATGCGGGCATCGATCTTATACCACATCTCTTAATCTATCATCATCCTTTCTTGCTCCTCGGCATGTATATCCGGTACTACTTTGGTTGCTGATACTTTGCTGTACCATACCAAAAGAAGTCCACTATATAGAGGAGCCATGGTGGTGAGAATTCAAGATGACGTGCATTTCGGTATGCGTTCAATTCTCTGACCCATAAGATCGGATTGTTGGGACCATCAATATATACATGTGGCAGTGATTGATTCATTCACAAACTAAAATGAGGGATCAATAAAGGTATAAGCTTGATTGGCTAGTTAGAAGAGGTACATGCACGAAAATTACTTGCTAACACTACCATATAGAAACAGAATTTACATGAGGTTAAGATACCGTCCTGAAATGGAAAAAAGGGAGAGAAAAATGTGGCGTTGGGGCGAAAATGCCTGATCTTGTATGACACCTGAGAAAAAACAGTACTGTTGCCAACGACAGCTCCGTCAAGAAACTCAAGAACTCTTCCCTGACGCCAAGATCCTCACCAGCGTTGGCGCCATGTTGGAACGCGGCCGAAGCTGAGCAAGCGGAGAATGGGAGGGAAGAGATGACGGAGGATAGACTTAGTTGAAGGCTTGTAGCGTCGAGAGATGATCGATGGTGCCGGACAGCCAGATACAATCTAACTTGAGTAGCGAGCGCAATGCTGCTGCGTTCCCGGCCCGCCATCATTCGGATCTGCATTTTTAGCTTGCCGACGTCTTGCGACCTGGCACTGTACGTCACCTTGCTCTACAACGTGGACGTCAATAGAACCAGACGGGACGTCACCGTGCATAGAGAGGCTCGCCGGTCACGGTGACATTATCTGCCGCTCGTTATAGGAAATTTGCTTTCACGCCTTCATACACTTTCTTCTGCGGGCCGTTCTTAATGGATTTTAAGTCAATAATTAATATATTTTTATTTGTCCAACACAACCCATCTATTTTTTTTTTTGAAACGAACAGCAGGGGAGCCCCCTACTTAATTTTTATTTTTTAAGGTTTATGTACATGTGTTACATACACAGAGGAAGGACGTCCATTGCAGCACGCCTTTGTAAACGTCCTGCAGCCGAGAGTGCCAAAGAAAACCGAAAATAACAAAGGGAGGTCCCTTGTCTTCTTCCTCTCACGCAGCCACGCCCACGCGTATAAAGAATCAACCGCACACCACGCCGGCGCTTAATTTCTGGAGCTAGCGAAAGCTTGTAGAACATTCGCAGCGAGCATACAAGACGATGATGATGCACATGAAATTGCCTGCCGTACAATCCTCACCGTGGAGGGGACGAAAGATGGAGTTCCTCTATGACAGCGCTACAGTTACGCATGTACGCGTAGGGGCCGCTCCACTTGAATCGACTTCTCTTCCCTCTCTTGCGAATTCTTGGGTGAGAATTGAGACCTCTTTTTCATGGACCTGCGTCACAACTTTTCATCTATTATATATATAATTGACGAGAAAAAGAAGCCACCACGTTCGCTCTCAAGGCTTATAAGCCACACGTTCACTCTAAAATGCTAGAAATTCCCACGTTAATTCGAGAAAATAAGAAGAGAAAATTACCCACCACTGCCATTATTAAAAAAATTAGTCACAAAACCCCCTATAAATATTTATAAAATAGCTAAATTCGGAATAATAAAAAATAGCCAAAAATACCCCTCGGACCTATTTCTAAATTACCCACCATGCCATTATAAGTCAAAAAAAGCTAAATTTGAAATAATAAAAAATAACAAAAAACACTTCACACTATTTCTAAATTACCCGTCATTCCATTATAAGCCCAAAAAATAACTAAATTTGGATTATAAAATATAGTTAAAAATATCTCTAATTCTTATTTCTAATTTTTCCATCATACCATTATGAGTCTAAAATAGCTAAATTATGACGTGATGAGTAAGCAAGCTGAAAAACAAGCTATGAGAATGAAAGAGTAAGGATGAGCGAGAGAACCAAAAAACAAGTTACAAAGGAGGACGGGAAGAGCCTTGAATGAGAGGGCGACGAGTAGTCAATCTGAACAACAAGGTGACCAACCTACCAGTAGGAAGTCAAGAGGGGAAGGTGACGCGTGAAGGTAGTACCCCTTGCCGAAGTGGGCAACAAATATGCGAGACAGATAATGAGTTGGCAGAAAAGCTAAAAATTGCCCAGGCAATCCCTTGCTTTCTAGCGCCTATAGTTTCTTTCCTTCATATTCTTCGGTAAGAAAATAAAATTCAGGTATTTCTAAGGCCTGAAATACCTAATTTTTTTCTCACCTCGAGTTACACCCAATATATATCAAAGTTACACTCATTGTATACCATATTTACAGTGATTATTTCGGTGTAATTCTTGAGTATGAATGATGTAAATATAATTCAGGCGTTAGGATCCTTTAAAATGCCTGAATTTTGTTCTCTACCATGTGAGACTAAATCTCATCCACAAAAGATAGATCTGATGGTTGAAAATTCATGCATTATTATCCTCTAGAATGCCTAGCCAATGTATAGACGGGCCATGTACTAGAGGAACAAGTGACCCGGACAACAAGCCAAAGCGACAACTAGCTGAGCA
This sequence comes from Eragrostis nindensis, assembly GCA_012490785.1. Classification (NCBI taxonomy): domain Eukaryota; kingdom Viridiplantae; phylum Streptophyta; class Magnoliopsida; order Poales; family Poaceae; genus Eragrostis; species Eragrostis nindensis. The sequence goes on along the minus strand of JAAXCT010000459.1, from coordinate 330,073 downwards.
TCATTACGAGCAGGTGATGAGCAGGCGAGGGATGCGACCGTAGAAGAGAGCATATAAAATTTTATTATGAAATACCTACATACAAGTTTATAAATTTTATACTATTATCGATATGTGAAAACTATCAACTCTAGCAGCGCAAATGCGCGGGCAGACATACTAGTTCCTTGAGAATAACCAGACAGTTTTTTGCCTGGTGGACTCAGGTTCAAAGTTTTGCTTTCCATGTGTCCCCTCAAATATGGAGGAGATCATAACACTATTGGAAACCCGACATTTGCCTAATGTCGAGCCCTTTGCCAAGTGTATTTTTTCGGGCACTCGGCAAACAAGGTCTTTTGCCGAGTGCCAAAAACACTCGGCAAAGAAGTCTTTGCGGAGTGTCAAAAAAAAAAAAACACTCGGTCGCCTGGTGGTTTTGGTCGATGACCATTACAACGCGAGCTCCCACATGCGGTCGCCTGGTAGCTTGTTCCAATTTCCAAAGTAACGAAAATGGCCTTCAGCTCATAGCTTTGTTCTCCTATTCCTATTGACAACAGATCAGCACCATCCCACTTCTTGTCATTTCTCACATTTCCCACCTCATCCTGCTTTGGTTTGATGTGTTGGGTGTGCCAGAGTGAAACGAAAAGCATAATATAGAGGGCATGTAAATGACTGTAAATTATGGTAGATGCGAATTGACATCAGTGTACTTTGTCTAGTTATTTTTTTAATAAATGATCTTTTTTCTTACTTTAATATTGATCTATATATGCCTGAGCATTATGATTTTTTTTGCAAGGAGAGCATTATGATTATTTAAAGAACATATATACAAATGTGCTACATTTTCACCTAAGAAATGTGTAATCTGTGTTACTAGCCAGTGGGAAACATCTCAGGAACCAAATGAATGTGTAATCCTCTACCGAATTACTAGGAGTCTTTTACCTGTACGCCATTATAAAAGATCGCAGTTACGTGTATGCCACTAAAAAGTTTGCTGGCACCTGTATGCCATCGCACGAACTTTCTTTTACCTACACGCCATTATGGACGGATTTACCACTAACAGAGGTTAACGGAGATGCAAAAAGATGATTTTACCCCTCCTTGAAGCACGCCAAACAGAGAGACCGGTTGAGTACCGGATGGTCCGGCCTCCAAACAGAGAGCCCCCACCGGAGGTTCCGGAAGACTTCCGGACGGTCCGGCCACCGGATGGTCCGGACTTTCTGCCTTCTTCTTCCCACGGAAGCAGCCCGCAGCACCTCCAGCAAATCGCCACCAAATCCACCAAATCCCAGCACTCTCTTTCCAAATCCACTACTCCAAGCACTCTCTCGAACCCTCTCTCTCCTTCTCGGTGCTACAGGTGAGAGAAGGGGAAAAGAGAGTTTTCGTCGCCGCCGGCAGAGGCCACGGGCCTCCTCGCCTCCGATGGCCTTGCGGGGGTCTGGAGGTGGTCGAGGCCGGGGTCCTCTGTCCGGTCGGTGTCTTAGGTCCTAGGTTAGGTTCTAGCTCTAGGGTTAGGTTTCGGCGAGGTTGTCGAGGCGGCGGCGGAGCAGCGCAAGGAATAGGTCCTCCCTAGCTCTTCCTCGCCTCGCTGGTGATCTGCTCTGTCATCGGCGACGAGTTTGTGGAGGGGTGCCTCGTCGCGGGGCGCTTGTACAGGAGCAAGCGCGCCGGTTGACCGTCCTCTGCATTTCGACGAGAGGATGGGGTTGCCGGCTTTTGGTTCGAAGGATGCGGAGGCGGTTGGGGTTCGTCGGTTGGAAGGTGGTTGGTCGACCTCGAGCTTCCCCAGACGGCGGTGTGCGTCGTCGACGGCGAGGTCGATTCTAGGCGGTTCGAAGCTCGGGGCGTGGCCCCGGCCGATGGCGCGTTCAGCTATGGCTCATCTCGTCTCCGACGAGTGTCTTCTTCCGGCTTTCTTTGAAGCCTTTGTGCGAGGGGCTTCTTTCCGCCATGGGGAAGTGGGCTCCGGTGAGGTTTGGCGGCTCCGGCGGCGGCCGGCGTCTTGGATCTCGTCGATTTGGTCGCACAGGAGACATAGGGCTCTTTCTGTAATTTCTTTGTTTTCCAGGGTCTGTTGTGTGATTGAGGTGGGACAACTGTCCTCCGTATCCTTGTACGACATACTCGTATGTCTCCGTATCTTTGTACTCCTTAACCTTTAATACAGGTATGTTCGATAAAAAAAAAAATCCACTACTCCATGTACACGGCACCTCACTTCTCTCTAATCTCCACACCTCGCCTCGCACCCTGTCTTCTTTTCCACTTTCCTTTCTTTTCTTCCTATCGCACACCACGGACAGCAGCAGGTTGCCTCCCGCTCGTCGTGCTGGTCCGCGCAGTCACGTGCTCGGCCCAGGCGCCGCCAGCTCCCCAGCCGGGCGTTCACACCGAGCAGCCAAGCGAGCCTGCTATTGACGGCGCTCGTTCGGTGCCTGCGCCGTCGAAGGCCGAGGCCAGACGCGCAGACGCCTCGCGGCCTTGGCTCAGCGCGTCTTGCTCGCGGTCGTGCACGGCGCGCTGGAGGCGAGTCGCGGTCGCATGGGCTGGAGACTTGAGGCGGCGGCGCGACGCGTTGGCGGTCCTGGGCTGGGAGACTGGAGGACGGCGAGGCGGCCGCGGCAAGTGTCGCTCGTGGACTGGTGAGTGAGATCTGAGATGGGGACGGTGGGTGGGCGACAGCCGACAGGAGATTGCGGGCGGCGAGGGGGCAATTGGGCAGGGCGCGGCGATTCAGCCCTGGCGGCGGCGGCGCTGGCCCAGCCGGCCCTGGCGGCGGCGATTCGGCCCTGGCACGGCGGCGGGCGATCGGGATCAGAGGGAGGAGGCGCCGGTTTGGATGGAGTTCCTGGATCGAAGCTGGTGCGAGAGAGAGAATAGACCGGAGAGAAGATGGAGGCGAGAGAGAGAATAACCGGTCCCACATGCAAGAGACTCAAGGGCAAGATTGTCAAATCCATAGCTCGGTCCCATATGTCAGGACTCCTGAACCATCAACTGCTAACGGAATCCGTCCATAATGGCGTGTAGGTAAAAGAAAGTTCGTGCGATGGCATACAGGTGCCAACAAACTTTTTAGTGGCATACACGTAACTGCGATCTTTTATAATGGCGTACAGGTAAAAGACTTAGCCACTCACAAGCAGTGAAACAGCCACATAGGTTGAATATCTCTCACCACCCGTTCCTGCTAGTTCGTCATCAGATTCAGAACTGGGAATTGCATATTCGTTGTGAGGGTTCTTCTCCTTATAAAAGGACATACTCACATTTGTTTGGAGTTTATACGAGTCGGCAAACATGACCAGTTACTGAATGGAGACTAGTTATAAGCCTCGAGCTTACCCTGGACGCCATACTTCATCCACTTCCATAGTCTTCCGTGCTGTGAATGCTAATCTTGCGATAGGATTCGAGCCTATACTTCTTGTGTACTTCCCTTTTGCATCCTATTCCCAATATACGACGGTAACCTCTTCCCGAAATCTCTAGTCATCCTTTACCAAATGCAGGATGTCATATTTTCCAGTTCGTGGAGGTTGCTGGTGAGTGTATTATATTTTCTTGCTATGCATTCCCTCACTTCCCCTGCCCAAAAGACTATGTCTTTGCATGCAGCGAAGAGAGTGGATCCCATCCAAATATATAGTAATACGCAGAAGGTGGTGTCAAACACGAAGGGCTGATAAAAGCGTGTGATGGACACGTACTGGACCCATCTCCTGAGATGCACTTATCTAGACAAATTGAACCTCAAATTTTATTACACTGTTTGAGCCCCAGAAAGAGTGACATAATCACCACGTAATTTCAGACACACACCTGAGGATTCCGTCATAGGACTCGGATTTGCCGCAGTGGTGGGGCCAGAGGAAAATGTGAACGTGGTATGTGTTCAGCGTTGCAGGAGACGTCACCAGTGACCTTAGCATGGAACGTTGTATGCCAGCATCAAAGTGCAAGAGGGGCACAGCCTGATAACAGCACAATTACCACACCGTTCTACTCTTTGCTCGCCGCTGTTCCCGTGCAGAGCACCACATGCTGCCCGTAAAAGCAAGGGAGAGCATAAATGAACATCTTAAGCTTCGTAAGAACAAGAAGAACGGCCGCACCAGCCGCTAGGGGCATATATCTCGCCGATGCCATTGATTGGTAGGAGCTCGGAGCTCCAGGAGGCTACCAGTATGGAGAACGTGAGGGAAGAACGAACGGATCGAATTGAGGGAACGCAGCGGCGTTACGGCGAGCAAGCTGCAAGCAACCGCACACTGACCACCGCACACTGACCAGTCGTCTTATCTCAGGAGTCAGGACCTAGCGGCACCGTAATGTCATACAGGAATTGGCTCTTATCGTCCCCAAACAGTGTAGTGACAGTCTTGGTCGTATTTTGATAGCTAAAACCTTGTCATTATATGTATATAGTGACCAATAATTGTATATGTTGGTCACTAAAACTATATAACAACCACACACCTTAGTAACTACATATAATATTGGTTACCAAAATCGTATATCCACCAAAAAAATCTCAAAAAATGGTACTATTAATCAATTTTGAGTGACCAACAAAGAAAATTTTTCTTTGACACTTAAACTTGGTGACTAAAACTCTGTTTTCTTGTAATGCTTTTATTTAAATATGATTAATTGGGTGCAAGGTCTGAATGTTATTACAGGAGCAATCCGTCAACTTGCGCGACTAACAAACCAACAAATAACAAGCAAGAAGCAACTAGAGCTCCAACGTGAAACATCAGAAGAAGTAAAATGCATCCAGTGATGGACATAGAACAAACAATTATTCTCCTCCAGTGTAAATAAAATAAGAGACACAGATATTGCCGCTCATAAATCAACAAGCACACACATGGCAATGTGCTAGTCCTACTATTCACAAATACTATTCAACTAGCTTTCCTAACCATCCCACAAATACCGCTCATCAATAAATTCAACGAGCATTTTCACTTGTGTTTTCCTTCTTGCTCATGCTTAATTTTCCTTTTTGTAAAGTGCTCATACTTAATGTTTGTGTTGAACAACGATTGAACAATCAACCAGCTCTTCTCGCTTTTGTTGCACAGAGCGAAACAAAAGTACTTCCCGGAGATTCAGTCATGGCCAGATTCAGTTTCATAACTCTTTGTATTATTCTTGTTTTCTTGGACTTTCTAAACTTTTCTTTCATATCAATATATATTAATCAGTAGGGGCTGCTGCACCTCCTGTTGTATAAAAAAAAAAGATGGTGTGATCAAACAAGCAATCAACATTACAGGTGAAACAGCAAGTCCCGGTCCTTCGATGCTCTCTCGCCCTTCGCCGCACCCTGCCTGTCTTCACCGCCTGCCTTCAGGTTGCAACGAAAATGATATTTTATCTGATAGCCTGTTCCTCTGTGCTTCCTATTCCCATCCAACAACACATCAGCCAAACGTTCCACTTGTTACCATTCCTCACCTTTTCCCATGTCTTCATCCTGACTCTGTTTGTTAGCGTTGGGTGTGCAGAATCAGACGAAAGCATAATATAGAAGGAATGACAATCGTGGCGTAAATAATGGTAGATGCATAGTACAATTAGATGTACTTTGGTTTATTTCATTTTTTAAAAGAATATATTTTTGCTTACTTTACTGTGGATCTATATATATGTGTCAGCATGATTATTTAAGACCACTTTTATGGTCGTCCCATATCATTATGGATCGCCCATACATAATTAGACCTTTGTGATCAAAACGTTATCTTAGCTAGTGCTGATAGTTGTAACAAAAACAAATGTGATTATATCGGATTCTGCAGCCATGCATGTCCCATGGCACATGATCTACTTGTAACAAAGGAAAAACGTGCTAGGAACATATATTTGTTAACAAAACATCGTGACACATTACTAGCTTAACAAAAATTAAAGACGCGAACACGTTTGACACACGCCTCTAACATGATAAACCTAAAATTATTCTATTTTTTTTTAGTTTTTTCTTTTGGAAATCCAACTGGTGTAGGACCACAAACCTAAACTTATTCTTTTTTTTTGTATTTTTCTTTTGGAAATTCAACTAATTTCTTAATTAGGACCGGATTTTGTTGACACCAGATTTTGGTTTGGGCCCATTGTCAGTGCCTATGTATACGCGCCGGGTGTAAAAGAGATTTCGTGCGTAAGGAGGTGGCCCGCAGGTGATCATGAAGCCGGAGAATTTCGCGAAGACGTATGCACATGTGGGTTTGTGTGTCCGTTTTTAATTCTTTTCCTAGATTTAGAAAGTTTGACCTAATCGTGGTCGAGTCGGAGTCTTGCCTCTGGTGTATAAATATAGACCCGTGAGTATTGTAAAGACAATCAACCAATACAATCACTTTTCGGCGCATCGTCATAATTTCTCGACGAGATCCCCGTCGACATCGGCGTCCATCGGGGCTCCAGTTTCGACTTGGATTTCGTTAGGTAAGCGCATCGATCTTCATTATGTCGACTTGTCCATGATTAAGATTGATGTGGCTGCTGGTTATCCGGTAATTTAGATCGATCTAGGGTTCGACGTTATGCATCGACTACTTGGAATTGTTTAAGACCTAGTCCAGTTCTTTGTTACGGTTAGTTAACTTGTCCTAGCCGCGACCTTGTTGCCGATTGCTGATGCTGATTCCCTGTTCTTTCTAGTTATTCGAGTCACGGTTAAGGTGCTTAGTTGATTAGATCTGTTCTTAGCGACTGGGTAGTCAGTTTGACTTATCCTGTCTGCTTCGCTTAGTTGACATGTCCTCGGCGAAACAGTTGCTAAGAGTAGATTTAGGTTGCAAAGTATCTGGGACTGGTAGTTGCCGATTATACTTGTGTTTGCCGATCGTGTAGAACAGTTTGACGTGTCCTGTTTTACTTCACTTAGGTGACGTGTCCTCGGTGAAACGATCGTTAGATTATGGGTATAGTTAGTTGCTATTGGTTTAACCGTTCTTTCAGGGTGTTTAGCCGATTGTTTATCACGTTTAAATCTATGCTTGCATGCTTTAAAATATCTTATTGTTCCTGTTCAAGTAGAGGTTTGAACCATGTTTGCCGATGCCGATTTACTGTATCATGATGCTTGCTAATAGCTACTTGTCGATTACATGCTATGCTATCCTTTGCCGATTGCCGATTCTGATGCATGTTTTTACTTTAGCTATCATGCGAGTATTTACTTTTGCGGCATGCCGATTCGTTTCTAGCCAACAGCCGAGCATTCATTATGATCTTTTATTATCTTTTATTTATTAACATCGGCTGCGGTTACGCATCGGCCTGTCTGGGGCCGATAGCCCAGGAATTTTACACGTTTTTTCTTGTCTTTGTCGATTTGCAGGGAAAATCGACTGGCACGCTCCGGAATTCACCGCGTTCCATGTTTAGTCCTGAACAGAGTGAAGCAAATCTCTCAGGCCATGTGTGCGAAGCAGTAGAAGTCACATTTTACTGTCAACAGATTTCTAGGTTCATTTCTTGCTGCGTAGCGTAAAAAAAAATTGACACATATTTATTATGTGCCTAGCCTGACTAACGCATCGGATTGAGTTGAGCAAAAACTTGTGACATGGATTTGCTTAAGAAAGAACGTGACAGATTGTATATTCAGTATATGCATGACAGCTGTGATGTGCGAAACATGTTGATGCTCATGAATACGCTCCTGCGCAACCGGTGGTACGCAGTCGACTAATAAGTTCGAACAACATGCAGACACCGGCGTCTCGCCAGAGGCCACAGATTTGGTGCGGACGTGCTGGCACCACTCCGGCCATCATCATTGCCAACGGATCTCCATGCGTCCGTGATTTGAGGAACAAGTGATCGAAGGAAGCAGAGTTTCTCTGGAAAGGGGTAAAAACAGCACGGAAGGCGATTGGTTTTGGTTAATCAATTTGCTTTTCTTTTTTATTTACTTTCACCTATTTAGAATTAATGAAGGGCTAATATTGGTTTCTTATCTTGCGCCTATGTGGCGAAAGAAATTATTGAAATAAAAGTATGCTTCGTTTTCGCCTAATAAACATGCAAAACTGTGTTACTAGCAACAAGCATACATGGCAATACACTTGTTGGGTTTTCAATATCGAGACAGATGAGAGTGAACAACTGATAATACTAGCAAACTGATAATGGTTGGAATCAATATGGCATAACAGAATTACACAGGTCCCGACCCCCTTCATTGTTGAGGGGCGGTGTATTTATAGAGTAGGTGAAGGGACAATCACAACGGACAGTTTTGCCCCTACCTTTTTATCGAATCCTAGAGATATGCTGTACAAACATGTCCAATAAGCATTTGGACCTACTAAACAATATTTATTTTACACTTTGTTGACCCTCGTATAAGACATGTGGGCCTATGTCTCGCCTTGGGGCCCACATGGACTTCTTCTTATCGAGCTGCCATTTTCAGCTCGAGCTTGAACTCCCGCGAAACGATCTTCTCAAACTGAGACTCTTTCCATACGAGAACTCCGGCTGCGTGCAGCTCCCGGATTCTCGGCTCCAAATATTGCAGCGAGCCGGACGAAGGTCATGGCGCTTGGGTTATCCTCCTCCTGGAGCCTGCTGAGACCTTCGTTTGAAAATCAACCTGCATACGACGCACGAAACAGAAATAAAGAGTTACGAGAGGAATCAGCGAGGTTGTTTTGATAACGCTGACCCTTGAAATACTGCCACGCCCTATTCTCGGGACGTGCCAAACTGAAACAAGATGTGGGGTGATTGCTTTTCGGTCGAGAACCCCAACACTGAGCCTGTACCAAGTCTTTAAATTCATGAGTTAGTCAATAACTCACGTGTCAATATCTGAGAACCCATAAACTAATAATAGGTTGTCTAAAAACGTGCAAACCCATATCGGGTAAACTAATAATGTGCTAAACGATAATGTGCGAGGGTGGCCTCCCGAATGTCAATCCCCGACAACACTACTTTCCAATTTTCAAAATAAAAGTCCATCTACCAATCCTGACCATTCCAATAATGTCGATCATCATCAACGCCTAACTTTAACTTAAATGTTTGGATAATTGAACAACCGTTAATTAAACCTTACACAAATGAAGGCTTGGCATTTTGTTTTTTAAGTCCGGCCATAGAACAGGTGCATAGCGAAGGTTGTACGATCCTCAGCTACACCTAGACAGTTAATTGCACAAATCTTAGTGGTCTCTCATGAAAAACCTTCTAAATCTTTTGACGCAGGTATGCCAGGCCACGCAGCTTTCCACGCCAGCCAGCCACCATTTGCTAGATCAGACATTGACAAGCCCTCGAGTGAAAAATGTGGCGAGGCTCTTTCGGCAAGGGTGAACAAACACGTCAGCAACAGTGTAGGTCGAACTCGAAGCCCAAGTCCTTCCGTGCCACTGCTGGTGATGTCTGGCTCTTTGCCGCTCCTGCCTGCCTCCGTTGATTGCTTTCTTACTGTAACGAAAATGGCATTTTAGCTCATAGCTTGTTCCGTAGTACCTCCTATTCCTATTGGCAACACATCAGCACCGTCCCTCTTGTTGTCAATTCTCCCATAATCATCCTTCTTTGGTTTGTCGTGTTGGGTCGTCTGCTATATTGAGGGCACGTAATGGTGGTGTAAATTATGGTAGATGCGTATTAATTAGATGTACTTACTCTTTTTTTTTTAGAATACGATCTATTTTTCCTAGGCAAAATTTGCAATAGCACATTGGAAAAGGCGTGGCTTTAGCCACAACACACTCTAACTCTCGTGTTTGGCTGTAGCACACTCGAAAAGTGCGGTTTCTTAGGTGCAACACACTAAACAGAAAAAAGTTTCAAGTTGTAATGTTTTTTGGGTCATCGGATAAAATAGTTTAAAAAATCACTTTTTCCTTGTTTAATGAGCAGTGCCCATTGCCATCTAAACCTTGTAATACATACAACAGCACCAACATATATAGTAAACGGCGTTCCGGAGAGAAAGCGAAAGTCCCCAAATGACGACCACCCCCCGGTCCCCAAATGTGACGGCGTTCCCTTCCTAGGACTCGGAGTCGCATAGCCGTTCGATTCGATATTTGCTGCTACAATTAGCATTCTGCAGGGCCCCTTCTCTCTCCTTCTTCGCCAACACTGATGAGAACACGGCGACATGTCTGTAAATTAGTCCCAATCTTTCACGGTACCGACAGCCAAAATAAACTTTCTCGGAATTATGAAACTATTTTTTTTTTTTTGAGGGCAAGGAATTACGAAACTAGCTGACAAGCAAGTAGGGCAGCACAGCTTTCTCTCAGATCAGAATAGGGTGGCAGATAATTCTCACGACAATAGAATAATATATTGATTTCCAATTGCCGAACAAGAAACTAGCGGGATGAAGCCTTCAACTGATCAAACTGAAACTATTTATTTAATCAAACAAACCGTGTAGCAGTCCCACGAAGGCACCAGTAAAGTAACAGATCAAGCTCAGTTTCTAAGATAAAGATGTAGCACTTGCGCAGAATTATAATCTCAAATTCTCACAAGAATACAGGAGATAACTAAGAAGTCGGCTTACAACCAGATCAGCAGCACACCGAGACCTGAATAATTTCTCCACCCGTGCCTAGAGAAGAACACGATCAAAGAAAGGGACCTCCACCGAGATCAAACACGTACCCAGGAAGATAGAATCCCTGGTCACGCCTTCGCTCAATCTTCAAGATCGATACTTGCGGCTCCACGGCAGGGACGATGGCGGCGCCACCGTAGGTTCTGGAGGAGAAACTCTCGATAAATAAACTCAACAAAACCTAAACCTGATACATGGCCAACCTGGCCCTTTTAATGTGCGCGCAGGCACCCACAAGCCGGACTCAAACTGGACCAACCTGACTTGTTCGACTCGGCCAACTTGTGTACACGTAGGAACTCACACACGTAAACTACTTGGACTCAACTCAAATGCAACTCACGCACAAGCATAAATATTATAATATTCCGGCACCGTGACTAATCCTGTTACTTAATCAACGTGAGCAGCTCTCTCGGGGAAAACCACGCACATAGAAATCACCTTGGCGCCTTCTCCTTGATCTCAATCTGCATGCTACCAAATGCAGACATATTTTCTTGATATCTTATCTTCTTTCTCGAGCAATGCCGCACCTTCAATAGTTATGGACGACGTCATGCCAGCGACAGTAAATATTTCCTTCTTTGTACTATATTTTTCAGCAAAAGGAGTACCAAACTGAAGAACATTCTTATAGAGAGAATTGCCATCCTCAATAGTCGAAGCATTATGAGTATTTTCAGAGTTTCTAGTCAAAGCATTATGGGCTCATCAAACACACAGAAACCGCAGCCCGTGCCGTACGTCGCTTCGCGTCCGGAGATTGTAAAAGCTTCTAAGACCTCCTATGCAGCAGGCGCCACTCAAGATGGTGGCGCCGCCCATGAAGTCAACGGTTCCTGACATCATATCCTCTCTACGGAGGAGATTCCTCGCGCGACCATGCAGGTTACATAATCCCTCCGTCCCTAAATATAAGGCTTTATAGCTTCAAATACGAAAATATTCAAAGTGTAAAAATACTACCATGCCCTTCATTTTTAACTCAACCCATCGCTTCACCAACCTCAGAGTTTGTCCTATCTGTACCCTATATTTGGGGAAAAAAAAAATTCGAACTCCAAAACACCCTACATTAAGAGACGGAGGTTTTGTTTTTCTAAACTCTGTACTTGTTTTCCCTTTTTTTAATATATATTAATCAGTAGGGGCTTCTTGCCCCTCCTGTTCCCTCAAAAAAAAAAAAGAGACGGAGGTAGTATGCTGCAGAAGCCGTGCAGTGTTTCTTCTCCAAAGATCGCGGAAGCTTATAGAACATTCTTGATGTGGCGCGCGAGAAGGCGATGATCACCCATTTCCTACTGTTGAACAAACAGATAGGCCATGCATGTACGTAGATCGAATGACGGAGTCAATCACCAACATCTACACACTAAGAGTTCCAGTTTAGCGCCTGATCAATGTCACAATATGTGATGGCCCTTTTTCCTCGCAAAATAAAATAAAATAAAATGTCATGGCCCTTTCTTCCAAGATAAGTAGACGAGCTATAAAAAGTTTTGAGATAAATCCAGTGATGAACATAATGAGTAAAATATATTAAATAACCAAATACAAGTATATGAACATGTCTGTTGGATTATCCTATCGAACCAGCAAATTTCATGCACTTGATGGTTTGCTACAATTTTTTTTCCTGTATTTCTGTAGAACAGAACATAGACGACATTGATCTGTTGGCCAACCTGCTTGGATGGGAAAGCCCACAACTCCCTGTCACCCGACTCACCCATGAAGATTTCGTTCCTTGTTTCTTCATATGTGAGGCTAGCACGGCACATAAGCCATATACGTATATAGGGGCTTTGCCGAGTGTTATAATTAATACTCGGCAAACCCTTTGCCGAGTGTATAAGGGGCTTTGCCGAGTGCCCCAGGCACTCGGCAAATAAGCGGTCTCCCGTAGTGTACATCCTCGATCTCATGTCCTTGCCCATCCGAATTGCCAAATGTTATCAACTGTAATGAGCCAGCACGCGCAGGCGCTAGCGCAGCTCTAGCAAATGAGTGGATCAAATACGAAGCCCATGTCTTAAGCTGCTGATAGTTTGTTCCCCTGTGCCTCCAATTCCCATCAGACAACATTATTATTAGCACGTCACAACTCTAGCTCTCAATTTTCCACCTTATATATGCTAACGTCTGGTGACCTGATGTTGGTTGTGCCACGGTTCAAAACAAGTGTTATATAGAGGGCAGTTTTACGGTCTAAAATAATGGCCATTAGTTTGATCCGATGGTGTAGATCTGATATTAGAAATTCACTACTAATGACCATCCTTTCTTGATGCCTTGATATATATGCCAACGCGGGTCGGCCCGAGTGGCTAGCACCGCCAGCTCCAGGAGCGTTGGCTCCTGTTGACGCTGGCTGGTGGCCCGGGTTCGATCCGCCGCGGCACCTGCACTGTAGCGACTATTTCCTGCGATATGGCTCTGGTCGCTGCAGTGCATAAAAAAATCCCTTCGCTCCTCCATTGGACCAAAGCATAGGTTAAGTACTCGCGCCGATTCTCACCGCCTGCTGAGTCCCTGTGTATGGTGCGGAGGAGGGTTCGGAGGTTTTCTCGATCTGTGTGAGACGATCGTTCTCCTTAAAAAAAATGCCCGGGGGCCGTCATACCCCCCGCAGGTCGAGTTTTGATGCCTTGATATATATGGGTGAAGACATAAGTAATTACAGTTCATTTTTAAAGCCAGAACATGTTTAAGCAGAAAGGAATACGAAAGTAGAATTGTGGGAATATCAAATGGTGTACCAATATGATTGCGCAACAGACAATCAAGTTCAGAACACCTAATATTAGAACTATCAATATGTCAATTCCATATAGCTTTGAGTGTTAATCAGCATGGCTATCTCTGTTCCTCAGTGCAGCATCGATTAGCTGACAGTAACGGCAATGACAATTAATAAAGAGACATATGAAGCATGGTAAAAGAATATGGAGGACGACCGCACGGCACAACAGCACCGCCGGATGGGCGCCCGTTGCCCTCTCTTGGCGCTCAATAATTAATTGCTTCTCAGATTTCAGAGGATGCCCTCTGCTTGGTTCCTGTTCTACCTGCCATCAAAGGAAGCCAATCGTGTCGCATCAGCGTTGCGTCTACTTTTCCATCCGCTTGTTCTCTGCTTGACCTTCCTGCTCCGTCTGCCAGCAATGCAAATCCTCTCTTCGTGGAGAAAATAATCGATGCTGAGATAGCGCCGCGCCCATCGCCCTTTTCGTGCTCAATAATGGCCGGCTTCTCCCATTTCAGTGCATGTCCATTGCTCGGTGTCAGGCATCAGAGGAGAGGGCCCCAGCAGCCCACCGGTAGAGGGAGCCAAGAACAAAGCAACAGTGCTGGTGGAACATGAAGCCGAAAGTCCCACCCTAGCACCTTGAGCAAACTATATATCGCTCCTCGCTGCACCTTGCATCAGTCGTTTGAGTTATGGCTATAGAGAAAATGGTATTTGAAGCTGTCGAGAGCCGGTTCCTGGTGCCACCTATTCCCATCGGACACCACACCAGTAGCACTGCTCTTACTCCATCCATTTCTCTCCCGCTTCTTCCTGGTTGAGTGCGTGTGTTCAACAAATGGAAGGAAAAAAGCGTTATATAGAGGGGAAAGGCAGGACGAGTGGTTGCTAAACGAAACAAAAATGAACCGAGTCAGTAAATGAAACAACAATACTAGAAGTTTTGGCAGACGTGCACAACCGCAAAGCCCGCAAGCGAAGCAAAGCTGATGGGATCAAAATCCCCAGAAGCTAAACAGCAACGCTGCTATATCTGTTCCCGAGTTCATAACCCATAGTGCCTGTAAAAGCATATATAGGTGAAAAACCAAGAAATAATAAGCTTGGTAAGAACAAGGAGAACGGCCGCACAACGGCGCCACCTCCAGACGTGCACAATATATGGTGTTCGTGGCGATTCAGAACGGATTCCCAGACTTCTACGACGTGCCGGAGCTCCACGGAATGCAGGGCGTCCTTTACCATTGAGGTAAGAACGCCATGGAGTTGCGGGAACAGTGACCATCCCAAGGGCGTCGTTCGATTCGAGTAGTTCGGCTACCAGTGTCACTGAAAATACCAAAGGAGGGCTCGTAATGGCCGCTCTACGGGATAGGAATCACCTTCTTTCTTGCTTGCTTTTTTTTTTTTTGCTGAGGATAGGAATGGGGAATCGCCTTCTGTTCTCTCTACTGCAAAACCAGAGGTCAGGCGTTCTTCCTGCTTTTCGTTTCTTGAGAATTAACCAAACAGTTTTTGGCCTGTGAATTTCGCCTGTGCTTCTAAGAAGGATCATGTGACTAAACAAATAACTAGAGCGTCAACGTGAAAAAAAAGAAATAACAGAAAAAAAGAAGATTTTTGCATTCCACCATAGCTTGTATTATGAAGACAATACTAGATAAGTATTTGCAGGGTAGTTTAGAAATAGGATTTGAATTTTTTTTTTTTTGTGGCTACTTTACATTGTGCCATAGAGGTATCAATTCAAGCCAACCCATAAGTCTACCAGAGTTTGTTCAAAAATAAGTCTACCGGATTAACAATGTTAGATGTAACATTAGAGATAAATGATGTGACTATGTTACAAAAAAATTACTAATTGGAAAATCCATTCTACTCGCTAGTATTATGGACATTAAAGTCCTCAAAAATTGGAAAATCGATTTCCCTTTTGGCGCTGATAAGGGACATCGTGGCGTTCCATCTTGGTTTGCCATCAGTATGCTGCACCAATGGTAACAAGCCCTCGACTGAAGAAGCTGGTGAGCCTCTAGCGCAGGTGTGATCAATGGTCTGAGCAACAACTCTGGACAAACTTGAACAACAACTCCTTTTGTGCCACTACTGGTGACATCCGCTCTTGCCGCAACAGCATTTCTTTGCCTCCTGGCTTGTGTTCTGAGGAAAATGGCATTTTAGCTGATAGCTTGTTCCGTTGTGCCTCCTATTCCCGTCTAACACCAATTAACACCGTCCCACTTCTTGTCATTTCTCACATTTCCCATGTCACCATCCTGCTTCTGTTTGCATAGCATTTGTTGTCCCAAGAGTGAAACGAAAGCGTTATATAGGGGCATGTCAAATGAGGTGTAATTTACTGTAGATGCATACTATGATTAGATGTACTTTCTTTCTTTTCTTCCCTTCAGAAATAAATCTTATTTTGCTTTAGTATGGATCTATATATGTCTCGGCATTATGATTATTTAAAGAACACGTACTATTTCACCTAAGAAATGTGCAAGCTGTGCTACTAGTGGGAAGCATTAAAAAAAAAAAAATGCACGTGCGGTTTTTTTAGTGAATGACTAAGCTACTCGCAAGCTGTGAAATAGCCACACAAGGTTGAATCAAATTTCCTCTCTCACCCATGCTATCTCACCGTCATATTCAGAGCGCGAGGGACCCTTCTCCTATGGCTATACTACGATTCTTCGATGCAACTGACCTACTTGTGACAAGTAATCTATTTCGAAATTCAACAAATTGCGTCTCTAACAAGTAATAATCAAATTCGAGATTGTTTTCCTGAATATAACTCAAAGGATGCCCGTTTACAGTAGTCCCTTCTCCCTATCCGTGCAAAAGAACAAATTAATTTGAACTAGTACTGATTTTGTGAAATAGAAGTAAATAAAAATTAGCAAATAAATGAATTTCCCCCCAAAAAAGTAAATAAATTATTTACTCCCCCAATCTCCTCCATCAAGCCAGGCTCCGTCGCGAAGCAAAGCAACAACGTTCACCCCGATCGCTAAATGAGAGAGCGTCCACACCCTGCGGGGATCGTTCAATTCGATATTTGCAAGCGATTAGCACTGAAAATAACTGGCGGGGGCCCTTCTCGCCTTCCTCGCCGACCATGGAAACCGCACCCCGCGCCGTCGCTTCGCCTCCGGAGATACAGTAAAATTAAGCTTCTAGAACATTCGCGGCAAGCACGAGAGACGGTGGTGCCGCCCATGAAGGGCCACAGTGCTTGGCATGGTATCATCCTCTCCGCTGAGGAGATTCCTGCTCGCGACCATACATGTACTGCAGCAGCGCCGCACAGTTGTTGTTCATCGATCTCCAGAGATCGCGGAAGCTTCTAGAACATTCTTGATGCATGAGGAGCGCGAGAAGGGCGGTGATCAGTCACGTCGAGTGATGTCTGCTGCGCCCTGCTCTCGATCCTCTCCGTGGACGAGGTCGCTGAGATGCAGTTCACTTTGATATGTCCATCTACCTTGGCACACGCGCACCAATATTGTTATCAACTTTGCAAATTGGCTTGTGCCAATTTGCAAAGACACATGAGAAACTCATTTCTCCTCCAATGTAACTATAACAAATTGCTCGAACAAATTGGCTTGTGCCAAACCCAAAACAAATTGGCTTGAACGAGCACGACAATATGCTATTCCTACTACTGTTCCGCAAATATCAACCATATATGCATTTCCTACTGTTGAACAAACAGATAAGCCAATAGATCGAATGACGGAGTGAATCACCAGTTCACCACCATCTACACACTAACACTTCCAGTTCCGGGCCTCAATGTCACATATATATATATGATGGCCCTTTTTCCAAGATAATCAGATGAGAAAAGCTTTGAGGTTATTCAGTGAGAAGTTAGAACAATCGGAATTTCTGCTGTAAGTATCTTTTTCCCTTTGCCTCCTATTCCCTCATGTGCCAGCATTTTCATAGTTCTCATTCCTTCATTTCCTAATTTTTTTCCCTGAAAATGCTACTTGTGCTTCTATCACTTGCGGTGCGACTGGGAGAATGAAGAATTGTAAACAAGGCAAAACATGCATTCTAGTTATGTCCACCACAACATTTATATGGGAAAACTGGGTTCTCAACATTGAAAGATCCCGGTTTTAGAAATTTATCATCGAAAGATTTAAGTTCACTTTAATACCAGCGAAAGATTCTCGTTTAGAAATTTACTGACATATGATTCATGAACAGCCATGAGTGTTATATGCTTCTTAATTTATTTCTTTTGGATTTCTTTTTTTAATCAGAACAAGAAGAGAAGAGCTCCTACTGATTAAAATATATTGAATAAACAAATATTAAGTATATGAACATATCTACCTGGCACATGAGCTCCTACTGATTCGAACCAGCAAATTTCATGCAGTTGATGGTTTACTTCATTTTTTTTCCCCTGTATTTCTGTAAAACAGGAACATCCACGACATTGATCTTTTGGCCAACCCGCTTGGATGGGAAATACAGCCTACAACTCCCTGTCTCCGATGAAGATTTGTCATTCTTTCTGCATATTTGAGGCTAGCACAGCGCTTAAGCCATATACATCCTCTATCTCATGAATGTGTGCAGGTATCCTTGCCCATCCAAAGTGCCAAATGTCATCAACTGTAATGAGCCAGCACGCGCAGGCGCTAGCGCAGCTCTAGCAAATGCACGGGTCAAACAAGAAGCCCATGTCTTAAGCTGCTGCTAGCTGGTTCCCTTGTGCCTCCTATTCCCATCAAACATTACTATTAGCACGTCACAAACTCTAGCCATCTCTCATTTTCACCTCGTGCTACGTGGTTCCCTGGTTACCTGATATTGGGTGTGCCTCGGTGATAGAGGGCATCCCAGTGGTGGTCCAATTTAAGTTACGTGCATACTACGATAATATATGATTGACCTTTAAATTTATTGATGGCTTGTTATATAGGTGTATGGGTGAAGACATAAGAAATTATAATTCATTTCTAAAACCAGAACATATTGAAGCAGAAAGGAATGCACAACAGATACTTAAGTTTAGAAACACCCAATATTATAACTCTCTATGTCACTTCCATAGCTTCGAGTGTTAGGCAGCATGACTATATCAACTTCAAATAAGAGTTCGTTCCATTATGTTATGGTCACCACGTTGGATATTATCTAGAATTAGGTAGAGTGATCCCATCTCAACATGTAACATGAGGTTTACACAAAGTTGACAAATCATCATACTCGTCAGGGGAAAGAAAGGAAATTACAAGTACTATCTCTACCTTAGTACACACACCAAGCTCATAAATCACACATCGCAGACATAAGCAACTTCCTATGACATTGACGAATATGGCTACAGTCCGAGATGAAACAAAAAAGAACAACAATGCCCTGGCTTCCCTCCCTCTTGCCCATTGCTCAGTGACCATTATGTAGAGAACCAGATAGGATCCTGCCATTGTCCACCCTCTTGCCCATCTTCATATCTGGTTCCTGCAGACCACACATTTTTACGAAAGGCAAAGAAGAGGTGAGAAGGAGAATGGTAAATCCTGATGGTGAAACAAAGAGGATGGTAAAATACTTCAGAGTTACATATTCAGGTAGCATATAACGCACTGGCTTCTTTCAGTGACGTAGAGCAAAGTGAACAAATTCCAGAATTACATATGGAAAAACTACAATCAACAGTTATCTAGCATAACACTATTAACCAAATTGCAATGGTAATAAGTTTGTAAGACAAGGTAAACTAAACTGGAATAACAGGACCTGAGATCCCTAGAGTCTAGACAAAAGAAAGCTGCATAAATGTCAACTGTATTGATAAATAATAATATAGAATTCTAGCACCATCTACAGCACAGAACTTCCCACCTCTACTTGGAGTTGATATTAGTACATGCGAAAATAAAACCTGTAAAAAGTTGGAAGGAAAAGCACTATCAGCTCACAGGAGAAGACCTTTTCCATATAAATGAAAAACTCATTGGCATGGAAAGAAACTTATAACTACAGAAATCTGTCCTTAATATTTTCCTTTTGAGGGTAAAAATTTATCTTTAATATCACAAAGTCAGATGGATATTACCAAAGTCCAAGGATAAGATATTTTGACTACTTATTCTATGTGTGTTGGTGAATAAGTGCATCGATGGACATATACCAGTGCGAGTAAAAGGACATAACAGTGTAATAGAAAAGTATATTCCATAGTCCATACAGACACGCAAGCATAAACACAGCTTGACCAAAAAAATCAGGTGTACAAATATTTTTTTGTATGCGCAGAATATGATTGCAAGCAAATTCAGTGAAAATGGCCTGTAAACTTGGACAATTTGCATGCGGAGAAAGATCAAACATTTTTTTTGTATGCGCAGAATCTGATTGCAAGCAAATTCAGTGAAAATGGCCTGTAAACTTAGATAATTTGCATGCGGAGAAAGAGAACATTAACAAAATTTTCAACAGATAATGCCAATCTAATAATGTAGCCACATATAAACTTAGATACTCAATGCATAATGTAAGAAAACATAGAAGTTGCACTATTGATCATTGGATATGCTAGGTTCCATAACACATATTTGCAACTGCACATATATAATTATGAGTGCTCATAGATAACTCACCGCCAGAACATTGAATGCTGATTTTCTCAAGGGGTATGCCGTTGGCATTCAAGATCTTCAAAATATTGAGAACTATCCCATCAACTTCTTTACATATGACTGCAACGAGCTTAAGATGGCCAGATGCAAGTGATTGCCCTGATGACTTGTAACTTCCTTCTCTTTTGATAAAATTGTTGGGTACCTGAAGCAAACAAATACCTTCATAAATAAATAAATAAAACCTGAATAAAAATCTGGACATGCACAACAGTACTACCTTTGAAGGAATAAGAGTAAGATTCTCTAGAAGAGGTGTGTTGTGTAGGAACCAAGTTAGCGCCCTGAAGTCAGCAGTCACAAACCATTTGTGAAGCACCAAAGTCTTTAACTTGGAAAATGTAGGGCACCACTTTAAATCCCTGTTGAAAACATACTGGAAAAATGCAAGGGAACAAGATCAAATAATTAACATGCTAGCCAAAATGTGAAATACAAGAAACAATCATATCCTGATCAGTATATACATTTGATGAAATGGTTTAAAAGTCACATCTTCCGTTAAGGTCCATGTAATCCATACAAAAGTTCATATGTTTGATAAACTAAATATCCAGTTCTAAAATTAGAATCCTAGAGCAACTGAAATACATTTTATTTTATCAGATAATATCAGGAACTGCAGAAGAAACAAGCACTTTCAATGATGACATAGCATGGAGGTCTTGAACAAACACAGGGGATGTTTGATCAAAATATGATGATTTGAAAGGAGCAACTGAAATACAGTTTATGCATGAGGTTGTATGCCATACGCCATTTTAGTTGTAATTGTTGTCATGTAAAGGATACTGCAAAAGATATGGTAAAGCTGAAGCCTATATTGGTCATAATGCGGGGCAGGGCCAGGGGGAGGCTACTGAAGCATACCATCTCAGGAGAAGCTGACAGATATAATTGACTAGCTTCTGTCAATCCTTCAAGAAACAGACATTCATAATCGTCGGGCTCATAATAGTAGTAACAACCATCACAGGCACCATCACCACAAGTCCCACAATCATCATCAAGACGACCATTTCTAAATTTATCGTCAAAGAAATGATCGAATCTGACTTTCGCCATTGCTAACGAAGGCATGCTTTCAAGCACAGGAGCTCTTCCAACATTGTAATGAACTTGAACGAGACGAGGCTTGGAATGACAAGCAAGTGCGGCGGTTGGTACCGAAGATGCAATACTTGATGCTCAGACGCTTCAAAGATGGGGAGTATATATCAGCGAACTAATAGCGCACTCCATCATCTTGAATTCCTCCAGCGCCGGGCACCCCGAGAAATCAAGAACGCCGGCGTTACCCTGACATGAGCAAGCTCTAACCTTGCGAGGTGCCGTGAGGAGAAGGGCCGATCTGACGTGAGAAGGGAACCCGCATGGTGTAGGTGAAGACTCGGAACTGGAGCTCACGGACATGGCGCCGCAGGGCGCGGCGGATCCAGCTGTTGCCATGCCGGCCAAAGGCGGGGACGTCCGCAGGGTCGAGATCGAGATCGAAGTCGCAGGAATCCAGGGGCGCGCCACCGGCGGCGGTGGAGTGCAGATTGTCGACGAAGATCCCGAACGCGTCGATGCCGCCGGCCCAGCCTCTGCAGCCGACGATGTGGGCGGCCGGCGCCGACAGCCAGAGGTCGCGCCAGCGATGGGCGAGCACGGACGTGCGCACCGCTTCCTGCGCCGGAAGCAGGGAGAGGATGTGGTGGAGGACGCCCTCCGGGAGGTTGCTGATGTGGTCAGTTCCGCTCGCCATGGATGGCGCTTCCTTGTCGGTCGGGCACTCCGTCGAGCAGGTGGCGTGCGCCGTCACAGCGACAGGGAAGTGTGCCGCTCAGTCAAGCTGGAGTGGGGAGGGACTTTTTTTTTTTCCCGAATCAGTGGGGACTGGGGAGGGGAATTTTTTTTTTTTTTTTTTTGACATGACTGGGGTGGGGATTGAGAGAGAACAAGTGTGTGATTCTGTGCTTGTCACGTGACGGTTCTTCAAGCGACAGAGCAGTGCACTGTTCCCCACATCCTTCGAGTGATAACTTCAGGAGAGTCTTGTAGAGGAAGTTGCATATTACTCTAAAGGTCACTTCTTGTTTGACTTTCCCCCTGTAATCTCGATTTTCCCCTTTCTATTTGCCACGTCCAAAGAGCTTGATTTTAAGTGATGTGACTGAGCGTAAGCTGCTTGCTGCTTTCTGTTTAGATTAAGCTCGTTAAGAGCCTCGTATAAGTTTTAACATTCAGATAACAAAGCAATAACACAGCTCCAATGTTAATTGCTTCATTTCTAATTGCTCCGTCTTCGCACCCTGCCATCATTGCTTATGTACTCATCTGGCAAAATTGGCATTTTAAGCTGCTGGCAGCTTGATATCTCTTGCTTCCTATTCCCGGGTAACAACGTGAACTTTCTCCCAATCATGCCATTGCCCTCATTTCCCAGCGTGGTGACAATCAAAAGGACATTGTTGCCAATAAACCTGACTAGTGATGGCACTTTATTGTGCTGCCACTTTCGATCTAAATTATCATAGATGGAACAAACGATCTTATGACCACAATGGATATATATATGGAATTCTGTATGTCATCCCAAATTGACCAATAAGTGTATAAGCAATAAATAATAGAAGGTTTGCACTAAGTAGGCAACTATTGTACTGGTCAGGAAAAAGAAAGGATACAACTAGTAGTATCTCTACCTAGCTTAGAGTACACACCAAGGGCTCATATACATTACCATCAGCGCACAGAAGCAACTTTTTGACTTTATAGAAATTAACTAATTGTCCTGGACATTGATAGGGTGGTGGGTTTGTGACGTTGACAAAGAAGACGAAGAAGGCTCAAGACGTAATGGTAGTGGATCAGAGACCACTCTGTGGAGAAGCTGACAATCCCGCCAATGTCCACCATGTTGCCCATCTGCATACCTGGTTCCTGCGGACCATGCATTGCCAAAGCCAAAGAAGATGTGAGAAGGAGATGCCGGTCCTGACAGTGAAATGGGCAGTATGGTAAACCCACTTCATCCTTGCAGATTTAGGTGGCATATAAAGCAGTGGGTTTCTTTCAGGGATACAGAGCAAGACTAGGCATCTTTCAGCAGCATAAAAAGTATAGGAAAATTAAGATCAACAATTATATTGCAAAAACCCATTTATCAAGTGCAATGGCAATAAGTTGTCAGTCAAGGTAAAGTGGTAAACTACTCGCTGCGATCCTTTTTTATGGACTTTGGTTAAATACAAAATTGAAGGAACCAATGTCAATAAAAAAAAACAGGATTGAGTAAACTGAATTAACAGGGCATGAGATCCCTTGAGTCTACACAAAAAGCCAAGTGCCTACATGTTTATTGTATCAGTAAATAACAATAGAAGAAAGAACCATCGAAAGTACAAAACTTCTCACCTCTACTGGGGGTTGATATCAGTACACACGAAATTAACCTGTAAAAAATGGAAGGAAAAGCACAATCAACTAATAGCTAGGAGAGGTCATTGTTTACAAAAATAAGAAATGCATTGACATGGGAAGCAATTCATAAATACAGAATCTTATTTTAATATTAAAATCACATGAGGACCAGCATGCAACATTATCTAGATATCACAATGTTAGATGGATGTTGCTAAAGTCTGAGAATAAGACAATCTGATTAATCATTTCACAAGTGTGTGACTAATTAAGAGCATCCATGAACAACTAAAGTAGCAACGGAGTTTGCATTCGAATTTAAGGGAAAAAATACGCATACGACGACCAAACATTATAAGAGAAAAACGTATTCCACACAGACACACAAGCGTAAACAGAACTGCACAACATAATCAGATGTACACGTGTGATTGATTGACCAATATCTAGCTATCAGCAAATTCAACCAAAACGGGCTGCATAGAGATCTATAGTCGCCCACACGGATGGTTTGTATGAGTACAACAAGGAGATCATTCACTATAGTTTCAATAAGTAGGAAAAAACCTAATAATGTCTGACACATGTGAAACTTAAATATTCAATGCATAATGTGAAAGAACATAGAATTGCACTATTAATCAGTGGAAACTTAAATATTCAATGCATAATGTGAAAGAACATAGAATTGCACTATTAATCAGTGGATATACCTGGTTCCATAACACATATTTACAACTGCACAGATAAAATTACAAGTGTCACAGATAACTTACGGCCAGAATGTTGAAGGCTGATTTTCTTCAGGGGTACGCCATTGGCGTGAAGGATCTTCAAAATTTCAAGAACCACCCCATCATTTTCATTACATATGATTTCGACAAGCTTAAGACAGGGAGGTGAAAATGATTGTTCCGATGGCTTGCAACTTCCCTCCATGTTGATTAAATTGCTGCATCCCTGAAACCAACAGATATCTCACTAGATAAATAAACAAAATACAAACAACACTAGACATGTAGAAAATTCAGTACTACCTTTGACGGTACAAGAGTAAGTTTCTCCAGAAGAGGTGCATTGTGAAGGAACCAAATAAGTGCACTGAAGTCAGCAGCCACAAACCATTTGTGAAGCACCAAAGTTTTCAACTTGGTAAATGTAGAGCACCACATTAAATCCCTGTTGAAAACATACTAAATAGATGCAAATGCACAAAGACAAATAATTAGTATGCTACCAACAACGTGAAATACAAGAAACAATCATAACCTAGTCAATATACATGTTTGATTAATAAGTTTAAAAGTCACATCGTTTGTTCAGGTACACTTAATGAATAGATAATACACATAAGTTTGACAAACGGAATAAGCTGTTCCAAAATAAAATCACAGAGCAACTACTAGTCATCCCATTATTTTTCGTTGGACATCACAAGGATTTGTCCAATAAATAGCATGGAGGTTTTGAACAACAAGATGTTTAATTGAAACATGATGATCTGAAAGGAACAACTGAAACAGTTTATGCATGAGGACGTATGTTATTTTTGTTGTAATTATTGTTATGTTGAAGGTTGCTGTAAAAGAAATGGTAAAGCTGTACACAACACTGGCTACTGGAAGTAACAGGAGAGCCAGCTGCAAACATACCATTTCAGGGAAGGCGGACAAATACAGGTACTTAGCTTGCGTCAATCCTTCGAGAAACACACAATCATCGTAGTCACCAGGCCCATAATAATAATGACAACCATAACAAGCAAAATCCTCACAATCATCATCAGTTCGACCATTTCTACATCTGTCATCAACGTGATGACGGAATCTAACTTCTGAAATTGCTAGCGACGGCATGTTTCAAGCACTGGAGCTCTTCCGAAATTTTTGATGAACTTGAAAGAGACGAGACTCGGGAAAGCCAAGGCAGTGCGGTAGTTGCTATAGAAGATGCAGTACTTGATGCTCAGATGCTTCAAAGAAGGGCAGCGCATATCCAGCGAACCAACAAAGCACCCCTCCATCTTGAGTTCCTCCAGCGCCGGGCACTCCGAGAAATCAAGAACCCGGCGTTGCCCTGGACACCGAAAAGCTCTAACCTTGCAAGGTGCTGTGAGGAGAAAGTCTGATCTGACAGCGTGAAGGGAAGCCGGGGGTTGGTGTCGAGTCGAAACCGGAGCTCCCGGACATGGTGCCCCAGCGCGCGGCGGATCCAGATGTTGCCGTGCCGGTCAATGGCGGGGACGTCGGCCGGATCGACATCGAGATCGAAGTCGCAGGAATCCAGGGGCGCGTCCCGATGGCGGTGGTCCAGTAGGCCATCGATGAAGGTCCTGAACGCGTCGATGCCGCCGGCCCAACCTTTGGAGCCGGCAATGTTGGCGGCGGGCGCGGACCGCCAGAGGTCGCGCCAGCGATGGGCGAGCACGCACGTGCGCACCGCATCCTCTGCCGGAAGCAGGGACAGGATGTGGTGGAGGACGCCCTCCGGGAGGTTGCTGATGTGGTCAGCTCCGCTCGCCATGGATGGCGCTTCCTCGTCGGTCGGGCACTCCGTCGAGCAGGTGGGGAGCCGGGAGGGGATAAGGACGCAGAGGCTGAAAGAGAACGACTGTTGTTTGTCACGTGACAGTTCTTTATTGTCACCAATCATACGGCCTCAGGGAACAGTGCACTGATCTCACTTCCTTTAGCTTTAGGTGATAACTAAGGATAATTTTTAATTAATTAAAAAGTAAGGGAACTTGAAATGAAATTGGCATAAACTTGTAGTTCAGTCAGCATAAGTCTCTTTAGATTCACAACGATATCAACTTGTCATTACATATGGCACCCACATCTCTTACTATCCCAACGCCGTCGCGTTCGCGAGCGATGGATATATCCACGTCGACCCGTTAACGGTTACCGTCCGATACGCCATCCTAGCTATATGGATCGTTGGATACGGCTGGGTCGGGTCTTCTCCTCGTTTACTGGCGCCCGATTCGTCCCGGTTCGTCGCGAACTCTAGCGACCCCATTTTCCGTTCCCTTCCCGTACGCCCAGGGGCACCTGCGGCCGCGCCGCGCCCCTCCGCTTCGGCCCCCGCCGTCGCATCTTTCCACCGGATCGGCTCCTCCACATGGATCTTTCCAGCCTCCCGCTCCCTCCATCTTCGTCTCCATTCGAAGCCTTCCGCTCCGCTCCCCGCTGGCATGCGTCACCTGTCCTCTTCTCCGCGGTAGAGCCGGGAGGTGGCTGCATGGAGCTGCATCATGTGGCACGGGCATGATGCCACAATGTGCGGCAACCAGAGAATGCCGAAGGTGGCCAGCAACATAGAAAATGCCACGCCGGCGGTGCATACGGTTTCTCTGATCTTGGTGAGTGATCTAACGCCAAACGTCCTCCATGTGTTTGATGGAATGCCTCTGTGGTGAGTTCACAACTCATATTTAAAATCTGCATATGAGTTGCTTCCAGGGTCAACAAACTGACGCATGTATTGAGAACTTTTCTTCACACCTCATGTAAATGTTTGTTCTTTTATCACTTGTACGAACAAAATTACTGGGCACAGCAATGTGTGAAATACTATGTGCATTACCTCCTTCCTGGTCCTGCTCACAAGTTATCTGAGTAATTAGGGGAGAACAAGACGATAAGCAGGAATTGAGAAACACCAATATTTCTGATTTGGTCAATGTCAGATAGCCCTATGCTCATTCATATTGATACTGATATAGGTGACAACTAATAAATTTAGAATAGTCTTTAGATCATAGTTTCCCTTCTTTATTTGAAAGAAAATGTCATGCTGGGGTTACGAGTCCAAGATAAAGATCCACGACAACAGCACATAAATTTGGAATAGTAATGGAACAGTTAGAGAATTCTTGCTGGAACGTGATACTGTTGTGACTACAATCAGCCCAAAATCTAGCTGAAGGCATCGATTAGCTAACAATACAATTTAAAATTGTTGCCTTTTGAGTGAGAGAAAAGAATTGTCCCATGTGCCTGTAAAAGAGTATTGTTTGATCTTTCTCTGCAGTTGCAAACTTAAATTATCACACAAATATTTTTATAATATTTTGTGGTATTCATAATGATTCAATCACATGTCTGCATGCCTTCCACTTTATTGATGTTGTGTAATTATTTTAATGTCATATTTCAATCTGAAATGGAATAATCTGTTTCGTAACATAACACAATAACTATTTGTGATGTGTTTTATTCGCATGTCCTCTTTGCAAAGTTTCATTGATTTCAGCAGATAGTGAATCGAGTGCTGCTAAGCCTGGAACTATGCATGGGAGCAATCCCAACAGGCCCGCAATTACAGGCTGCATCACCATGGTGTCGCCAGATTCTTTTATAACAGGCCACTAGATTTTTATTTTTCAAAAACGCAGGAGAGCTGCGCATCTTTGTATTAGAGAGAAAAGATGGTCCCCATATAATATGACATCGATTCACATCCAAACAGACCACTAGATAATGTAGCTTCCACTATAAACTCCTTCATGTTTTGTTATATATGGCATACATAAGTAACCATTCCATCCTTCCCCATCATTTTCTGGAAATTGTTTGGTTCTTGAATTACATTGCATGATTCGGTGAGACTGAGTTTGCCTTGCTTTGATTGTCTCGCCACTTGACCCTTCTACGAAAACATTCATATTCCCAATAGCAATTTTGTATTGTCTCTTGATGGTCACATATTAGAGGCAAAGGTACTTAACACTCTGATCAAGTACTGTTGTACCAAACACATAATGTGTCGCCATATCTGTTACTATGTGCCTTTTCCTTTTAAGAACTCTGCGTTATTTGTGTTGTTTGTACTGCTTGAGTTTATTGTAGAGTTAAGACTCATATGTCACTGCTTTCCCCATAATTTTTATGTCTATTAGCACCTTCATCTTAGCATCTTTCATATGGTTGGAAAATCAGTGATACTGACATGTCATCATTTGTGCACAAAAAAGAATGACACTGAGAAAATGTTCAATTCAATATTTCAATGTCGCCTCATCCAGTTGATGAGAACGTTCTGTAAATAATCACGATGTGACAAGGAGGTAATTATAGTGATGGTTAATCTTTCCTGTTATCTTAGTTCTCCCTCTGGTTTTATTTGATATCCTTAGGACAACTTTCTTATGACTATATTGAATGATACTTGTATTTCTGATGAAACAGTCAGGCTGCTTCCTCTTATGCTGCCTGATAGTTCAACTCTCAGTTGCCACGATGCAACATCTAGAAATTTTAGAGCTTTTATTGACATTTCTAGAAACCAATTTTATTGAATATTAACATCTCGGATCTCAAGTAATTTTTCCATATGAAGTGCCGCTAAGCTTCCTGTTCTTCATAAATGATAGCTTCTTTAGATTATCCTGAAAGAGTAACATCCATAGTGTGTGCAATTATCAAATAGGACATATTTTCCAGGATAAGAAACTTAGCCAACCTACTAACACGTGTTTTTTTTGCCGCTTAAGGGAGATAAACCGACTGAAAAGCCACAATCGATCAATGATTAAGCATTACTAGACAAGCAGTACAAGCATGTCGGACATTCAGTCTAAGCCCCAAGTCTGAGCTTGAAGTTGTGACACAAAACACAGATGAAATTACTGGAATTTATGGAAAAATTTATGCAATTTATGTTGTTCTCATATTCATGAAACTTATCTGGCTTTTTATATCAATTTATGATGTTCTTAATTAATTAACGATGATGATTGCTTAATGTAAACGATCAGATGAACAATTTATACATACCAAGAATAGTTCTTGGCTTGAAGGGTCGAAGCGTGCTAACAATGCACCATGTTTCAATTACTATGAGTCATGATCCATATATGATTATGTAAAAATGTTGCCTCCTTTTATTGGACAGGATTTTTGCACAAGCCCATGGTTCTGCTCAAAGTATGATAGATGTGTAACATATGTTTCTTTTTTATTTTCCGGGTAACATATGTTTCTTTAATACTACATAACCTCTATACATCTAAACTCTTAAAGTTTATTGTTAGCAACGATTAAAATTTATCATAATGATCACATCGCACATGAGACGGCCAGCAGGCGCGGCAAGGGCGCCACATATTTCTAGTATCATCGAAACATGTTACGTGGCTACGGGTCCAATTCCTCAAGCAAATCGTTGATACATAAGCTTTGCCCAGGATAACTATTCTATTCGCATCGGCCCATCTCATGATCGGCTCGAATCCTATGATTTAGTGGCAGCAGCTTCTATGTCTTACAAATCGTTGACCTTGTTTTCGTGCTTAACCTCGTGTGCTTTGATTACGCATGCGTTTGACAATTTATCTCTCCGACAATGGGACATGTTGGAGCCTAATCAGATTGAGACATATGGTAGCATGATTTTGTGTTGCTGGGCATGAAGCATAGCGCCCGTAAGCCTCTGCACGCCATAGAGTTTAAACACATGAGACAAAATATGGAGCTAGCTGACCAGGAGCCGAGCCGAAGTATCGTGTTGAACGGAGGTAAGGTTAGCTTTGACCTATAAGTATGCCACGTACAGTGCTGGTCTTGAACAACGAACTGCCCCACTATATCTGCTTGATAGGATGTTAGTAAATTACGATAACACAGAGCACTATTGTGTGGCTGGCTATGTACATACGAGGACGAAAGTATAAGAGAGGTGCTATGTGCATGCGCGTGTCCGTCCCGCGTGGGGGCTGGACGGTAAGCGGATTTTAGACGAAGGGTGTTGCACCAAATTACGGGAGTGTTTTGTAAATATACCAGACCAAATCGATGGTTCTTGTCAAATTGTCCTGACCGTCCACCCGGCAGCTGCCACACATCCTGCGCAAGTCGCCGTCCACTCTCAACCCCATCTACGCCAGCGTTAAATAACTTAATTACACTCTTTCGATACTTGCTCGATACCGACACCGGATACTCCATAAACATCACATTTTGAAGCCAAATAAAAAACAAACCATTATCTCAATCCTAAAAGTAAACGTGAAGTTGCTATGTTATGTAATGTTGTACTAGCTATGAACGTCTCAGTTTATCATCTATCACAACATCTAGCACATTAAGTAAACTTTTTTCATTTTTAACAAATTTAAATGTATTTATATATATACTCGACGCATCAGCGTGTCCATATTCTAAGGCCGCCGACGTATTCACGTATCGCCATTGTATCAGCGTACCAGAAAAGTTAGATTTTCCATTTCATTATTGATTGCATGGAACGGTAGAGAGGAACAAGCAGAGACAACAAGATGTCATGTCACGGAACACATCATCAGTTCCACGCCATTGTAGCAACAAGCAGGTCGCATCGATCGCAAGGTCAATCTCTCCACCGGTGGCCGCAGCTGGGATTGCAGCACACGAAGAAGAGCACCATGCCTTCCTCGCCACGCGCCGTCCTCTGCACCATTCGATAACCGATCTTTGTCAAACCTGTACTCTGAACAAACTGAAGAAACTCGGTGGACATGGCAGCACTGACCTGGAAGAAGGCGGCCTCGCCGTGGCCGCAGGTGGCGCAGCAGACGGACTTGGTGCGGGGCAGGGTCGGGTCGGAGGCGACATCCTCGTACAGAACCTGCGTGAACTCGCCGACGGCGTGGTCCACTACGTTCCGGTACACCAAGTTGGTGTCCAACGACACCTCCTGCAGTGCAGAGTGCAGAGTTTCAGTTTCAGAAATTCAGATAGTTGCAGGGTTATCAGAACGAAGTTCAGAACAGGAAGCTGAAAATTCTTCCCTTTTCCCCTGTGATGCAGTTCAAAAAAATTTTCTTCACAGATTTTAAAAGTGGCATTTCAAATCTGTTGGCAAATAGTGGGATAAAGAAAGGCCGATGTGGAGGGTGAACCTTATGATCACAGTTCCTGCAGGCAAAGAGGAGAATCTTGTTCGCCCTGTCTTCCTTCGGATACAGTATGTTGTTGCTGCAAGCATACCACAGTGATTAAAAAAAGAGAGAGTTTGTCCTTGAATTGATTAATTTACATCTTTGGCAAAGAGAATTAAGAAATGAAAAACTGAATAAGTGTGTCAGTCAGCCATTAGCTCACCATTCACGGCAGAATTTCATGGTGCTTGTAAGTGAATAACACAAAGGACAGTGAACGCGCAACGATGGCATCCTATTCAATGGTCCTATATGTAGGCAATACAACAAGTACATGAGCGGTGGAGAGTCCATCCGCTAAACACTCAGGTCGTGGTAGTGCACAATTGTGATCCGGTAAGTCGGTAACTACGGAGCGTCATGCAGTCGTATAGAGCCGGTCAATAGGGAGTCGGTTACGCTAGCAGTGCTCATGGCTACCTGCTGTCTTTGTGCCTTCCTCTTTTTTCTTTTCTCGAATGGGAAGTGTTTCTTGTGTGTGGACGCGCGCGCCTTTCTCTGCTCGCTTTTTCAGTGATGCAGCTGAATCCGAAAAGGAGCCAACTGTGATTTTTATTTTTTGAACCTTTAATTGTGAATGTGTTTGCTAAGAGACAGTAATATATCATAAAGAACAAAGGGCAGTGCTACACGTACGAAGAAACCAGTTATGAAGACCATACGAAGCGATCTGCCGACGTGACGTTGTCTTCCAACGCAGCAGGCCCAGCAATGCATCCTCCTTGCGGGCTGCTATCACCTCTAAAATAAATACAAAAAAACTAAAACTAAAACCAAATAAAAACTTTCCAAGCCTCATATTATCGCTACCTTAGTACATACAAAAATTTGTCTTTGTGCTTATGAATCCATCCGTTTGTACTTTTGTTCATATCGTCGTCGAGGAAAGAAACTACTAGTATTATCGAACCTCAGAACATACAAAAGGCTCATACATTCACATCAGCAGACAGAAGCAGCTTCCTGTGACGTTGATGAATATGGCTAGAGTTGGAGTCTTGGAGACCAAACAAAATAGAGAAGAATACCCTCCCTCCCTCCCTCTTGTCCATTGCTCAGTGACCATGATCTAGAGAAGCTGACAAGATCATGCGATTGTCCACCCTCTTGCCCATCTTCATATCTGGTTCCTACAGACCACATGTTTTTATCAAAGCCAAAGAAGAGGTGAGGAGGATGGTAAATCCTGAAGGTGAAACGCACAGGATGGTAAATAACTTCACAGTTACAGTTGTTTCTTTCAGTGATGTAGAGCAAAAGTGAACATAGACAAACTACAATCAACAATTATCTGGCATATGACTATGAACCAAAGTGAAATGGTAATAAGTTGTAAGACAAGGTAAACTAAACTGGAATAGTAGGAATGAGATACCTCTAGAGTCTAGACAAAAGGAAGATGCATAAATGATACATGTATTGATAAATAATAATAGAAACCATCTACAGCACATAACTTCTCACCTCTACTTGGAGATTGATATTAGTACAAGTGAAATCAAAACCTGTAAAAAGTTGGAAGGAAAAACACTGTCAGCTCATAGGAGAGGACCTTTTCCACATAAATGAGAAACTCATTGGCATGGGCAGCAATTGACAACTACAGAAGTCTGTCTTTAATATCAAAAAGTCAGATGGATGTTACCAAAGTCCCAGGATAAGATATTTTGACTAACTATTTTATGTGTACCAGTGAATATGTGTACCCATGAACAACGACACGGTGCAATGGTGTTTGCATTTGAATTAAAATAAATAAACACATAAACCAGGTGCAAGTAAAAGGACATAATAGTATAATCGAAAAGCATATTCCATAGTGCATACAGACACACAAGGATAACCACAGCATGACCAATTGTTTGTATATGCATAATCTGGATGCAAGCAAATTCAGTGATAATGGGCTGTATAGAGGTCAATAATTGCCTGCATGGATGAATTACATGAGCAGAAACCGGAGAACATTAACAAAAGTTTGAACAGATAGTGCCAACCTAATAATGTAGCCACATGTAAACTTTAGATAACGCATAATGTGAGAAAACATAGAAGTTGCACTATGGATCATTGGATATGCTAGGTTCCATAACACATATTTACAACTGCACAGATATAATTATGAGGGCTCATAAATAACTCACCGCCAGAACATTGAATGCTGATTTTCTCCAAGGGTATGCCATTGGCATTCAAGATCTTCAAAATATTGAGAACTATCCCATCAACTTCTTTACATATGACTGCAATGAGCTTAAGATGACCAGAAGCAAGTGATTGCCCTGATGGCTTATAACTTTCTTCTATTTCATTAAATGGTTGGGCACCTGAAGCCAACAAATATCTTACTAAATAAATAAATAAAACCTGAATAACATACTAGACATGTACAACAGTACTACCTTTGGAGGTATAAGAGTAAGCTTCTCTAGAAGAGGTGTGTTGTGTAGAAACCAAATTAGGGCACTGAAGTTAGCAGCCACAAACCACTCGTGAAGCACCAAAGTCTTTAACTTGGAAAATTTAGGGCAGCACTTTAAATCCCTGTTGAAAACACACTGGAAAAATGCAAGGGAACAATATCAAAAAATTAACATGGTAGGAGAAAATGTGAAATACAAGAAATAATCATATTCTGGTCAGTATATACATCTGATGAAAAAGTTTAAAAGTCACATCTTTCGTGGAGATCCATGCAATATATTCACAATGTCCATATGCAATCGATTCAACATATCCAGTTCTAAAATTAGAATACTAGAGCAACTATTATTAATCCAATTCATTTTTATCAGTTAATATCAGTAACTGCGGAAGAAACAAGCACTTTCAATGATGAAGAAGCACAGGGGATGTTTGATTGAAGTATGATGATCTAAAAGGAACAATCTAAATACAGTTCATGCATGAGGCCGTATGCCATTTTGGTTGTAATTATTGTTAGGTAAAGGATACTGCAAATAAATGGTAAAGTTGAAGACAATAATGTCGTAATGGGGGTGGCTGTTGAGTGATGAAGCATACCAGGTCAGGAAAAGCTGACAAATACAAGTGAGTAGCTTCTGTCAATCCTTCAAGAAACACACATTCGCAATCATCGGGCCCATAATAGTAGTCACAACCCTCACAGGCAGCATCCCCACAAATCATCAAGGCAACCATTTCTACATATATCATCACATAAATGATCGAATCTGACTTTCGCAGTTGCTAACGAAGGCATGTTTTCAAGCAAAGGAGCTCTTCCAACATTTTTTATAAACTTCAACGAGACGAGACATGGAAATGACAAGCAAGTGCGGTGGTTGGCATAGAAGATGCAATACTTGATGCTCAGACGTTTCAAAAATGGGGAGTGCATATCCAGCGAAGTAACAGAGCATCCCACCAACTTGAGTTCCTCCAGCGCCGGGCATCCCGAGAAATCAAGAACGTCAACGTTGCCCTGAACACCGACAAGCTCTAACCTTGCGAGGTGCTGTGAGGCGAATGGACGGTCTGACAGCATGAAGGGAAGCCGGGGTTGGTGTGGAGTCGGAACTGGAGCTCCCGGACATGGCGCCGCAGGGCGCGGCGGATCCAGCTGTTGCCGTCCCGGAAAATCGTGGGGACGTCGGCCGGGTCGAGATCGAGATCGAAGTCGCAGGAATCCAGGGGCGCGCCTCCGCGGCGGTGGCGCAGCAGGTTGTCGACGAAGGTCCTGAACGCGTCGATGCCGCCGGCCCAGCCTTGGAGCCGACAATGTGGGCGGCGGGTGCCGACCGCCAGAGGTCGCGCCAGCGATGGGCGAGCACGGACGTGCGCACCGCGTCCTGCGCCGGGAGCAGGGAGAGGATGTGGTGGAGGACGCCCTCCGGGAGGTCGCTGATGTGGTCAGCTCCGCTCGCCATGGATGGCGCCTCCTTGTTAGTCGGGCACGCCGTCGAGCAGGTGGCGTGCGCCGGCCACAGCGAGAGGAAAGGGACCAAAGGGTGTCGCTCAGTTGACAAGCTGGAGTGGGGAGGGGACTGAGGGAGAACAAGTGTGTGCTTTTTTTTTCTTTCTTTTTTGATAATCAGAACAAGTGTGTGCTTGCGTGCTTGTCACGTGACGGTTCTTCAATTGATAGAGCAGTGCACTGATCCCCCACGTCCTTCAAGTGATAACTTCGGGATAATTTAAAAATAAATTGGGATAAGTCCTAATATCATGAATTGAACTAGTCCACCTGATTTCTCGTTAAAAATGAACTTAAGTTAAGCAATATAATCTTGTGGCATTTTGTATTATACATTATGTCAATCAATTTAAACCATAACATCAAAAGCTTAACCCATCATAACACGACAAACACTACCCTTTATTGTGATTAATGGGGCTGTTCGGCAGGTTGTTTTGCAGCTGTTTTACTATAACTGTAACGGCTGCAGAAGAAATAACTGCGAATATTGTAGCGGCTGCAGAAGAAATAACTGCAAACACTACTGCTGATAAGCAGCAGGCCAAGCGAACAAGCTGAATGTGAAATCTTATGGGTTTTTTTGTTACATTTATCTGTTTTATTTTAGATTTTTTTGGGTGTCCATGCACTGAAATTGAAAATGTTCTTTGCGTCTTTATTTTATGATGAATGAATTCGACAACATCATTTTTTTATAATGATAACTTTCTTGGTTCAAAAATAAACTAAAAACCTTTTCTTAACTATATTAATTAAAAATCGGATGGAGTATGTCACCTTTTGTTACCCTCGAGATCATACAAAATGACCATCGACAATGTTAAAAATTAGTGAGTTCGCCTCTATTCCTGCTGAGTGCATGGCTGCCTGTAAATTGAATAAATTTGTAATAGCAAAGCAAAGGAGAAAATCAATTAACAGTTGTAGCTTGGAAAGAACAAGAAGAACGGCCGAACCATGGCAGCGGCACCAGACACGCAGCTTCCTCCTGGGGTAGTGGAGAAAAGATACGCCGCACAGTCCAACGCATCAGGGTGCAATCTATGCATCTCGGAGTTCTCAGCGATGGACAACTGATTCCTGGCCTTGTATGACATGCAGCAGCTTCACGAATGCCATGGAGACAGTATCCGTCTTGTAGTCTCCAACTCTCCATGGATGCCCTTCCCAGGGAGGACGGTGGTAGGATTAACGTGAGGAAAGAAAGCAGTGAACGACGGGAACACGGCGGCGCTCTGGCGTGGAAGCGATGCCCGGGGTGTTCCCACGACCACCCCTGCGGCCCTGCCAACGCTGAATGGATCAGGTTTGTGCTGCTATAACAAGGCGGCCCCGTCCGTCTCTTCTTCCTCTAGCGACTCCTTTCATTTCCGAGATTGTGGAAGCTTCTAGAAGATGAGTCCACAAGATGGCGGTGGTTACGTGATGTCTCCAACGCTGCTACGATGCCGCCTTCGCCTCCGCAGCTGCCCCCACAAGAATGACGTTTCTCTCATAACAGCCAATTCCCAAAGCATGATACATTGATCTAGGTCGATGTAAATCAGTAGCTACATAAACTATTCTCCAAATAACCTTAGCATGGTGACAATCAAAAGGAAATTGTTGGAAATAAACCTGACTAGTGATGGCACTTTATTGTGCTGCCACTTTCGATCTAAATGATCATATATGGTACAAACGATCTTATGACCACATTGGATATATATCGAATTATGTAGTGTCATCCCAAATGACCAACAAGTGTATAAGCAATAAATAATAGGAGGTTTGCATTAAGTAGGCAAACTATCATCCTACAACTTGTAATATCTCTACCTGACTGAGTACACACGGAGCTCATATACATTACTATCAGCGCACAGAAGCAACTTTTTGACTTTCTAGAAATTAACTGATTGTCCTGAACGTCGACAGGGTGGTGGGTTTGTGACGTTGACGAAGAAGGCTCAAGACGTAGTGGTGGTGGATCAGTGACCACTCTGTGGAGAAGCTGACAATCCCGCCAATGCCCACCATGTTGCCCATCTGCATACCTGGTTCCAGCGGACCGTGCATTGCCAAAGCCAAAGAAGATGTCCTGACAGTGAAATGGGCAGGATGGTAAACCACTTCATCGTTGCATATTTAGGTGGCATATATAAATGGGCAGGATGGTAAACCACTTCATCGTTGCATATTTAGGTGGCATATATAAAGAAGTGGGTTTCTTTCAGGGATGCAGAGCAAGACTAGGCATCTTTCAGCCAAAAAAAAAAAGAATATAGGAAAATTAAGATCAACAACTATTTTGCAAAAAAAAAAACCATTTATTAAGTGCAACGGTAATAAGTTGTAAGCCAAAGTAAACTACTCCCCGCGATCCTTTTTCATTTGGACTTTGGTTAAATAAAAATTTGAACGAACCAACGTCAATAAAAAAAACAACAGGATGAAGCTGAATTAACAGGGCATGAGATCCCTCTAGAGTCTACACAAAAGCCAAGTGCCTAAATGTTTAATTTATCAATAAATAACAATAGAAAAAAATTAGAACCATCAAAGGCACAAAATTTCTCACCTCTACTTGGGGTCGATATCAGTACACAGGAAATTAACCTGTAAAAATGGAAGGAAAAGGACAATCAACTAATAGCTAGGAGAGGATATTGTTTACATAAACGAGAAATGCATTGACATGGGAATCAATTCATAAATAGTTAATACATAATATTTTTTTAATATTAAAATCACATCTGGACCAGCATGCATGATGCAACAC
This sequence comes from Eragrostis nindensis, assembly GCA_012490785.1. Classification (NCBI taxonomy): domain Eukaryota; kingdom Viridiplantae; phylum Streptophyta; class Magnoliopsida; order Poales; family Poaceae; genus Eragrostis; species Eragrostis nindensis. The sequence continues at coordinate 292,011 of JAAXCT010000459.1, read as the reverse complement.
TATCTAAATATACAATTTTAGATGAACGTTACTTAAGTCTGAGGATAGACATTCTGATTACTTATTTCACAAGTGTGTGACTGATTAAGAGCATCCATGAACAACTATAAGTAGCAATGGAGTTTGCATTTGATTTTTTTTTTAAAAAAAAATAAGCATACGATGGCCAAACATTATAAGAGAAAACATTCTACACAGCCACAGCCACAAACAGAGCTCTACAACATAATCAGATGTACACGTGTGATTGAATGACCAAGATATGGCTATCAGCAAATTCAACCAAAATGGGCTGCATAGAGATCAATAGTTGCCCACACGGATGGTTTGTATGAGTACAAACAGGAGATCATTCACATAATGTCAACACATGTGAAACTTAAATATTCAACGCGTAATACGCGAGAACATAGAATTGCAGTATTAATCATTGGATATGCCTGGTTCCATAACACATATTTACAAGTGCACAAATATAATTACTAGGGCTCATAATAACTCACGGCCAGAACATTGAATGCTGATTTTCTCAGGGTATGCCATTGGCATTCAAGATCTTCAAAATTTCGATAACCACCCCATCATTTTCTTTACATATGATTTCGACGAGCTTAAGATGGCCAAAAGCAAGTGATTGCCCTGACGGCTTATAACTTTCTTCTATTTTCATTAAATGTTGGGCACCTGAAGCCAACAAATATCTACTAAATAAATAAATAAAACCTGAATAACATACTAGACATGTACATAGTACTACCTTTGGAGGTATAAGAGTAAGCTTCTCTAGAAGAGGTGTGTTGTGTAGAAACCAAATTAGGGCACTGAAGTCAGCAGCCACAAACCACTCATGAAGTACCAAAGTCTTTAACTTGGAAAATTTAGCAGCACTTTAAATCCCTGCTGAAAACATACTGGAAAAAAGCAAGGGAACAATTTCAAATAATTAACACGGTAGGTAAAAATGTGAATACAAGAAATAATCATATTCTGGTCAGCATATACATTGATGAACAAGTTTAAAGTCACATCTTTCGTGGAGATCCATGCAATCGATTCACAATGTCCATATGCAATCGATTCAACATATCCAGTTCTAAATTAGAATACTAGAGCAACTATTATTAATCCCATTCATTTTATCAGATAATATCAGGAACTGCAGAAGAAACAAGCACTTTCATGATGAAGAAGCACAGGGGATGTTCGTTGAAGTATGATGATCTAAAAGGAACAATCGAAATACAGTTCATGCATGAGGCCGTATGCCATTTTGGTTGTAATTGTTGTTAGGTAAAGGATACCGCAAAATAAATGGTAAAGTTGAAGACAATAATGTCGTAATGAGGGAGGCTGATGAAGCTTACCAGGTCAGGAAAGCTGACAAATACAAGTGAGTAGCTTCTGTCAATCCTTCAAGAAACACACATTCGCAATCATCGGGCCCATAATAGTAGTCACAACCCTCACAGGCAGCATCCCCACAATCATCATCAAGGCAACCATTTCTACATATATCATCACATAAATGATCGAATCTGACTTTCGCAGTTGCCAACGAAGGCATGTTTTCAAGCAAGGAGCTCTTCCAACATTTTATAAACTTCAACGAGACGAGACGTGGGAATGACAAGCAAGTGCGGTGGTTGGCATAGAAGATGCAATACTTGATGCTCAGGACGTTTCAAAAATGGGGAGTGCATATCCAGCGAAGTAACAGAGCATCCCACCAACTTGAGTTCCTCGAGCGCCGGGCATCCCGAGAAATCAAGAACGTCAACGTTGCCCTGAACACCGACAAGCTCTAACCTTGCGAGGTGCTGTGAGGCGAATGGACGGTCTGACAGCATGAAGGGAAGCCGGGGGTTGGTGTGGAGTCGGAACTGGAGCTCCCGGACATGGCGCCGCAGGGCGCGGCGGATCCAGCTGTTGCCGTCCCGGAAAATCGTGGGGACGTCGGCCGGGTCGAGATCGAGATCGAAGTCGCAGGAATCCAGGGGCGCGCCTCCGCGGCGGTGGCGCAGCAGGTTGTCGACGAAGGTCCTGAACGCGTCGATGCCGCCGGCCCAGCCTTTGGAGCCGACAATGTGGGCGGCGGGTGCCGACCGCCAGAGGTCGCGCCAGCGATGGGCGAGCACGGACGTGCGCACCGCGTCCTGCGCCGGGAGCAGGGAGAGGATGTGGTGGAGGACGCCCTCCGGGAGGTCGCTGATGTGGTCAGCTCCGCTCGCCATGGATGGCGCCTCCTTGTTAGTCGGGCACTCCGTCGAGCAGGTGGCGTGCGCCGGCCACAGCGAGAGGAGAGGGTGTCGCTCAGTCAAGCTGGAGTGGGGAGGGACTGAGAGAGAACAAGTGTGTGGTTTATTTTTTCTTCTTCTTTGGGGGTGTTCGGACTCGGAGGCTCTTTTAGCGGAGAGAGAAAATGTCGGCACCGTTTAGGAGTACTAAACAAGGTCTAATTACAAAACTCATGTCACGACCTTTAGGCTAATTCGCGAGACGAATCTAATGATCCTAATTAATCTATATTTTGGAATAGTGATGCTACAGTAACCATCTTCTAATCGCGGCTTAATTACCCTCATTAGATTCGTCTCGCGAATTAGCCTAGGGGTTCTGCAATTAGTTTTGTAATTAGACTTTGTTTAGTACTCCTAAATGGTAAGAATTTTTTCTCTCTCCACTAATTTTTAGAGTCTCCGAACACCCCCTTTTTTGAGAACTAGGTGAGACACGCGCGTTGCCGCGGCGTCCAGAAGCAATAGTATAGATGGAAGGGAAAATCTGGATGCAAAATGGTACATGAAGTAAATTTTTCGTGCTGAAAAAGATACTTGCACCGATAAATCTTTCCAACCAAGGGCGTTAATCTGTTAAAAGCACCAGCAATTCATGCCTCCACTAAATTGTAGTAAGTTCACAATATAAATCTAAATGTTTAATCCTTCACTTGTTTGTTTATTTTTCAACATTGGCATCCGTATCGATCTTCTTTAGGTAACATAAATTTGATTCTAGAGAGGCATTCAACTTCCTAAAACAATATACGATAAGAAAATAACCTTATGAGTGGCTGTGAATGAACGAAACAGTAGCTACATGTTTAAAATAGCTATGTTTTACACAAAATACAATGCTCACAATATGCTATTTTATCATGCTATAAACATTTGATTGAGGTTAACGGTGCAAAGTTCGCTCTCGAAACGTCTCGGCTCTACAGTAGAGAGAGGCGAAGAGAGGCGATCCGTTTCTCCGGCGGCGGCTCTGCGCGATCTCCTTCTCCTCCGGCGGCCCGTAGGGCTCCGGAGGACCGGGAGATCGCCGGAGTTGCCGTCCGGTCTTTTCTTTAGCTACTTGTATAGGAAGTAGGCTAGGTTTTGCCCGGTTTTGGGCTTGGTTTCCGGCGTTGTTCTTCGTGGATGACGGCTGGATTTCTTTTCTCCCTCCGCGGATCCGGTGGTCGAGGCGTCGGCGACGACGGCGACAGATCCGGTGAGGTGGTGTGGAGTTTTGTGTTCCTCTGCTCTTTTGTGAAAGGGCGGGTGGATGTTCGGGTACCCCTGGCCGGCGTTGCCGGCGTAGGTGGTTCGTGGTTCCGGGGGGTTGTCGTCGAGCTTCGTCGTCGATCGCCCTGGTTTTGTGCTGCCTCTTGTTCGTTGGTGCTTGATGATGGAGAGCTGTGCCTCTTTTCCCCCTTCCTGATGATGCGTTGGCCGGCGTGGTGCCTTCGTCGTGCTATCCGCCTCTGGGTGGATCTAATCGGCTTTTCCAACAAGGTTTGGGTGTCGCTGTCATGGAGGAGGAGGAGGTTCTGCTGGATTCATCGAGCGCCGCCGCTGGCGAGAGGAGATGCCGTCGGGAAGGATCGTGAAGAAGAAGAAGGACTTCTTTGTATTTTCTTTTTCTTTAGGGTCCTTTCTGTAATTTTGTTTCAGGGGTCTGCCTGTAAAAGGACTGGGTGTACTGTTTCACTTTTTTTATATAATACCCTGCCCTTTCGCAAAAAAAAAAAACATTTGATTGAGGTTACACAGAGGTTGTAATCCCCAGGATGACTTCAAAAGCAAGAATCATGGGACATAAACCTCAAGAAAATAGAAATAGCGGTTCACTAAATGCCCGTGTCCTAAAAATTACACACCAACACATCACAGGAGGATAACCGGTAGTATTTGCTTGAGAGGGCATAATCGCTATAAATTTCTACAAAACCGAGATAATCTTTACAAAACCTGTCAGGATCATTTGGATGAAGTTTAACTAACCAAAGGCCACGAACAACTGGTTCCTTCGGCATCTTCAACTCCTGAAATTTTTCACCTGCGATGAAAGGCAGCATAAATAATATATCTGATATTTTGTAAAGTAAAATATTGACCCATGGTCCACTTCTGATTTTTGCTTTAGGAAACTATGAGCAATAACATCCCTACTATATTATCTCACTCAGGTGATTGTTTTATTGATGGCATTAGTGTGAACAGGATTTTTGTATATATATATTTTGTACAAAGGAGAACAATTTTTCATATTTAATTTAACAATGTCAATAGGATATAGGTTCTGCCTAGCAAGTAAATAGTATTTGTTAGATTATTTGATCAGTTGAAGCTAAGCAATAGAAACGATGGGTTCCTTGGAATTCTCTTCTATCGTGCTGCATACTAAGTTATTCCATAGAGCAGCCGGTATCCAAAACAGGTACTTGCAGTATAGCACATCGATTAACAATCTATGAATAGCCAGGGTGGCTGCTAGTAGTATGTATAAAATTCCAGGCTACTATATGGTCCAGGATGGCAACACAAATTTATTTACCAAATGCGAATGCGAAATGGTGTGGTACAATGTTGAACATGCCGAAGCAAATGGAGAAGCTTACCCGGTAATTGAAACTTTCATTATGCTGACTCCAATCCTTACGTTTCAACAGCAGCATGTATCATATCACCATGGACCAAAAGAACTGTAAACTGTGAGGCAAATGCAAGAGTAGTGATCAGGGGGTGAAAAAGAAAGGCTTAACTTAATTAGGAGAGAAGGGGAGAAGTCCACACTACAATTTAACAGCTCGAAAAGACAGCTGAACATGCACTTAGCATGCTGCCCTCAAGTTTATGAAAATACAATCATATTAAAAACCATGGCAAGTGATAATAGGTACTCAGCCAAGCTTGGAGCGCCCGAGTGGCTAGAGGCTGTTGCCTCCGGGAGCTTGCTCCCGTAAGGTCCCGGGTTCGAGCCAGCTGAGAGCACGAGTACTGTAGCAGTGAACAGTAACGCGAGTTACTGTTCATTGCTGCAGTTAAAAAAAATCCCCTCGCTCTCCCCGGGTCAAAGCACATGGTTAAAACTCGCGCCGAAGCTCACACGGCCAGCTGAGTCCCTGTGTAGGATCGGGGAGGGGGTTCGGGGGTTTTCTCGGCCTGCGTGAGAGGCTCTTCTCCTTAGCAAAATGCCGTCGGGGGCGGTCTTACCCCCGGCAGGTCGAGTTTTTGATAATAGGTACCTCAAGAACGAAAGCATTCCAACAATGATTTGCAGCATTGCACTACCTAAAAAAAATGTGGTTGCAAGTCTTCTACCTTGCAGACTACATGTAGATAGCAAATGCTTTTAGAAACTAATATTAACTTCTCTTACAAATGGACATTTTGTTAAGACAAAGATCCAATTTTAGCCAAACAACATACAGCTGCTAATTATTTCTGGAAAATAGCAAAACAAAAAATCTGTGAGAAAGTTGAATGTGTGAATGTACTAAAATTTTGAAATTCTGTTATGCGCACTGGCACAACTGACCCTGAAATGAAAGATCAAGATGTGCTCATATGACTAAAAAATTCGTCAACGTTCACAGGTACCCAATCTGGCATCGAGTAAAACACTTTGCTACTAATTATGAATTATGTAAGCTGATCTCACCCATAATCACGCTGAAATCCTCAGCAATAAATCATAAGACCTAAAAGCATAGATCACCCAAAAGGATCGAAAATTCATACATTGATCCTTGAGGAAAAAGAAGGGAAGAGTGAGATGCGACTTGAAAATACATACATTGCCCCGGCCGTCATTATTCAGCAACAATTGACTTCAAGAAAGAGGCATGTTGAACCAAAAGGGTATGAGAATACCACTCTTAATGAAATAAACATGGTTGTTTAGTACAATGAAAATGCCCATCATGGAGGCTTTTGTGTTGTGACATCCCATGTCACGACAGCCCAGCTGCTGAAAACAACTCAAACTGAAAAGAGCTCAAGTCAGGTCATTTTCAAGTTCGAAATCAATTTTTTCAAACATTGTCAAACCAAGGCTTGTGAAGGAACTCAAAATTTTTAGTAACGACTCGAGCCAACAAAAATTTCTCTGGATAGCTCATCTCAAATGAGAATTTTTGGTGATTTTCAAATTCATTTGGACGCCCATAAATCCCCAAAGCTTAGAAAGTACTCTACTTTGACCAGCTGCCATTTGAAATCCCTTTGGAGTTCAGCTGTGCATGTTGGCCAGATGATAGAACTTTTCATGAGCTTTCCAACGGTACCAAATTTTGTAAATTTTGGAGTTCATTTATAGTCCATTGGGTGTGCCAAAGTTCCAGGGAAATCACAGTTTTGGAAAATTCGTTGGAAAAAGAAAGATGCTGCCGGTCCCACCTGTCATCCTCCTCTCTCTCACTGGGCGCGTCGGAGCCTTTGATCCACGTTGCCGCCGGTGTACGGCCGTGCTCGCGGCGCCCTGGCCCGCTCCTCGGCCTCGCCTCGGCGTCAAAACGTCGCTCCGCGCCTCCCCGCTCTCCCTTCCTCTCTCATTTTCGTCGCTCCCGGTCCGTCAAACCCTAGCCACCAGCCGCCGCCACCACCGAGCTCGAGCTCCGCCCGATTCCGGCGCCGACGAGCCACCTCTGGGTCTAGGTGCTGAGCGAGGACTTGCGCTGCGACGCTGTGAGCTCCCCTTGGGCCACATTGCCCGTGATTCGGGTTGAGGGGTGCGGATTGCACCTTCGTTTCCAAGCCCGGCCGCGCCCACGTCCCGAGCCTCGCCGTCGATTCCGCTCTTCTCGGTGCGTTCCTCGGCTTCCCGTTGCGCGCGCGGATGCACCACTCAGTTGCGCCCCTCCCTCACTCCTTTTCTCTTTGGATCTGCAGCTCGTCGCGACGAATTTCGTCGTTTCCCCCACCGCCGGAGTTCACCGCCGCGACCACCTCCTCGACGAACCCCCTCGTCCCGGCTTCCTCCTCATCGAGACGCCCCACGCCGAGCTCCACCACGTCGCCGTGAAGCTTCCCGGCCCGCATCAACACGTCCCCGTGCACTGCAACGACGCCGTGACCCCGCCAGAGCTCCGCCACCCGCCCGTCCTCGTCACCGACTACCTTCCGGCCCTTCCCGCGAGCATCATTCCGTCCTAGGTGAGCTCGCCCCTCCTCGAGCTAGCTTCCCGTGCTTTTCTTTTCGCCAGAGGCCGCCGGAACCGCCGTTCCGGTGATGCGCCGCCGCCCCCCCGGCGAGCCGGTCGCCGCACCGGCCGGATCCGGCGTGGCACGCCCAGATCCAGTGCGGCCAGGACCCGTTTGGTCGTTTGTGTTGCCTGAATCTGATTTGCCGCGCAAAAATTCCTTTTTCCAATTTGTTTCAATTCCCTGAAAATCACAGAAACTAAAAATCAATAGAAAAATAAATACACATCAGAAAAATACGAATCCAATTTTGTTGGACTCCTTGGGAGCAGATCTATCCAAAAAAATGTCAAATCACATAAAACACTTTCTCTGTGTTCTGTAAAAATACATTTATGCAGATTTTGTTTAAATCATAATTAATTATCTGTTGGTCCATAAATCATAAACTATTGCATGCTTGTTAAACTCATGATTACACACTTACAGCATTTTTCCACTATCACTTACTGTATAATTATTTTCTTATGATTTAAATTGTGTGCTGCATGGTTTAAATCATTATAAATAATCCATACAACAATAAATCACCAAACTTCACTGTAAATTACTTTCAGTGGTGTGGATCCTTAGAAAAATACCACTGGACATAAACTAATTTTCAAAAATTAATTAAAACTAATTAGTCAACGTAAGTTAATTTAAGTAATTAACTTAAACAAGAAGTCAATGAAGAAAATAATTCAGACGAAGATAATTAATTAAGTCTTGCACTTACAGTGTAAATGACTGTCCCATAAATTGTATTGCATCATACCATTGCATCTGACATGCATTATTTCCTTGTCATGACGTGTAGTGATAGAGACGACTCCGGAGCCCCTGGACTTCCAGCTGCCGGAGCAGGTTCAGGAGGAGCAGCAGACTGACACCACTGACTCTGCTAGTGTAGACCCCCGAGCCAGGCAAGCCCCGGTGCATGCCTTCCTGTTTAGATTTTTATTTTCTCACTTGATTGGGCTAGTATTGTTTGTGCGTTAGGTTTATTAGGAGTTGATGTGAAACCTTAGAACTGCATTAGGACTACCCTTCCAGATCCTACCTTGTTCTAGGGTAACGTTAGAACCTTGCTATGCTTAGTGGCTAGTGGACGGTAGAAGACGAGTGGTAGGTCCCACTCGCATGATAGGAATTACTCTGGATTGTACTTGCAGAATTTAGGATTGCTGTAGACGCGGACGGGATTGTTTGTGTAGGATGGTTGGAGAAGGCTGGGCCTTCACGATGGTAGCCCGTCTGTGTCGGTTAAGGACCGTTCGTTGTTGGCCCTGTTGAGCAAGTTTGAACGTATTGATTCACATGCTGGTGTTTATGGGCCCAGTAAGCCGATGTAGCCTGTGTCGCTCTGGATGTCTGGTGGTAGCCTACTCTTTCTATCATGGTACAGTTGGGAGAGAACGAATCACTTCCCGAACGGGGCTTACGTCTGGACGGGGACCGTGTCGGGAAGAACCTTTCTCGGGAGGAGTTGGATCCGGCCAGCTCTTGTGGTGTACAGGTGAAAGGTTGTCATATGTGGTCTGTTCGCAGGCGCATATGTCGTGTGGTCAGGTTTCTCCTGCAGGATGTACATCGATGCCACCGCTCTCGGAAATGAGCACCCACTTGTTCACTGAGTCACCTTGTAGTGTGATTATTGATGATGATGATGATGATGATGATGATGATTTTATTACTGCTATACTTATGTATTATTACTGTACTTACTACTGCACTGCTGATCTGATGTATTGTTTATACCTGCTGTAGAGATAAGTGTCTTGTCTCAGTCGAACCAGTTCATCAATGTCCTCCTGTACCATCTTGGGTTGAGCTAAAACAAGTCGGAAGCGTGTCAGAGAATCAAAAACCATACTGAAGCACTGGTAACACCTAACACCCGACTCGTTCCATACCTGAGATAGTCTGCTGAAGAGCCGCGTTCTCCTCCTCCTTAAGCGCAGCCAGCTGTGTACTCAGCTCATCAAGACTCTTTCTTTGGGTCGCTATCAATGAACTCTTAGCCGACAAGGCAGCATGCCACAGCAGGGTTCAGGACCTTCAGGAACTCTGTCTTGGCCTTATTGGCGGCAACAATTTTCTGACAGAAATCAAATACTGTTAGCATTCAGTCTACAGACTGGTAAAGACGTAAGAGCAAGAGCCTACCTGCTGAAGCGCTAACATGTCGAACATCATGTTCTCTAGCGCGTCATGTCGCTCTTCCTCCTTCTTCTCATTAACCTTGACCTGTGTCCCTTTGAAGTCAAAGGAAAAGGCTCCTTTAGGTATCCTCCTCTCGAAGTTGAACTGGTCCGGCTGGATCTCTTCTTCAGGAGAGGAAGGAGTATCACTCGGGCCCGCAAGGAATCGGGTGTCGAGTTCCCTGGCTACTGACTCGGGATCAACCGAAGTGATTTGCTGACTCGGACCTTGCATCTCCGCAGCCGACTGATGAGCCGTGTCACCCGTTGGAACCCCTTGTGGAGTCACCATTTGCGACTCACCAGTCAGGGTGATTTGCGGTTCAGGGATTGCCTCTTCGGCCGTCTTATCACTCGGCGCTTCAGTCTCAGCTCCAGCACTGGCAGAGTTTGGGATGGGGGGCTGTAGAAATCAAATGAATGGAGTAAATATCAAATTACCAACATTCATTACAACAATGACTGTAACAGTACTTACATGTCAGACACCCGGATCCGAATCACGGGTTGTTTCTTCTTCTTGTACACCTCCTTCAGGGGTGATGTTCGAGGAGAAGCCTTATCGCCTTCAAGGCTTGCAACAAGGCCCTTCTCAGGGTTCGACGCATCCATGGCTCCTATGCCAATCCGACTAGGGGCTGCCGAGACATTTCGAGTCTCTAAAGGAATTTCATCCCCCCCCCCCCCCCCCCACTAGTCGGCATAGCTTGATTAACATCCGACTCACCGGATTCACGTTCTGCAAACAAACGAAGGACTTCAGCAATACATAACATAAAGAAGAGATATCAGCACATGAATTTAGTACTTTGGTTGTTCTTTGTCCGTATAACCCTGGACGCCGGACCTGATCCTTGGTCTTGTTGACCTTCTTGGGCTCTGGCTCCACGGCTTCTCAGGGACCCATCTCTCCCCCTCGGCGGGTCGAGAGCTTCGTCATCACTCTCAGAGCTGGAGAGAACTAAAGCTCTCTTCCGCTTCTGAGCGTGTCACTCATCAGCGACTGCTGGCCTCTTAAAGACTGACCTGCAGCATGTTCCAGCCTAGCTGACGAGCGTAACGATCTTGATTAGCTTTGCTTCGCCTTTCGGTGGTGAAGTAACTCACCGGCTGGGTTCGTAGCGACAGCGGCGTCAAGGATGTCGGATTCGGCAGGAGCGCTACCATCATCCACGGGCGTGTCATCTTCAGCTCCCCTGTCGCTCTCTGTCGCCTCATCGTCCGAGTCGTTAAACGCAGGATCAGCAAAATGGCGTCCCAGTCACCTTTTGACTCGTCGTCGTCTACCAGGACTAGTCCTGGTCCCTTGCAGGCAAAGCTCTCAAAGAGCCGTCATCATTTACCGGGGGCTCCAGTCCCCGACTCTTATACTTGTCCATTTCCTGCAAATAAGAGACATTCACAGTCGTCAGCTGATATTCCGAGTTATATATACATTATTTAACTCGGGGAATATAACTTACAGCAGGCCTGGGAATCTTCCTCCAGTATCCAACCCACTGCACTGTCCCATCAGGTTTCAGCATGGTCACGTTGCAGTTCGCAGTGAAAAATGCATCACCTGAGGCATTACTCGGAGCTTCTGTGCTTCTTGGTAGCCTCCGGGAATTGGTTCTTGGTCTTTGTCTTTAGGACCTTTCCAGGTCCAAGCAAGTTGATCCCTCGCCTTCAATGGCTGGAACTTTCTGATACAAAAGTTGATGGTGATTGCAGGACCAGTGACTCCCATCTCGGGCTTCTTCAACTCTGCAATGGTCCTCATCAGCACATCAAGCTTAGAGGCCATCTCCTTGTCTGGCTTACTCTTCCATATGGGATTGTAAGTCGGGGCCTTGCCAATGAACTTAGGCAGAGCCCGGCAGCACATTGGTGCAGTAAAACCACTAATGATGCCAGCCCTTATTGGAGGTCTTCAGCTCGTAGTCGAAGAACTTGTCTTTCCTACGCAACTGAATTCCGGCTCCACCCACGACACTCGGGCTATCGGCTGAAGGATGTGGTTTCAAGAAGAAAAGGTGCCTGAATAAATCAAAATGGGGCTCAATCCCCAGATACACCTCGCACAATGTTACGAACATTGACAAGTGCAAGATCCCATTGGGATTCAGGTGGCACAGCTCTATGCCGTAGAAGTGAAGCAAGGATCTCAAGAACCTGCTTGTTGGCAATCCTAGCCCGCGGCGGAAGAATGATTCAAACACAACGATTTCACCTGGGCCAGGAGATGGATAGATCTTGTCCTTGGCTGGTCTCCAACCAATGATCTCTTTGGGAGGAAACAGACCCATCTTCACCAATCGCTTGAGCCTTGCATCAGTGGTGATCGATTTTGGGCCACGCAACAGCGACTTCCTCGCCGGCGGCAACCCCCACACCAGAATCTGCGGCGGCCACCACCATCACGTTGGCGGCCCTCTCTCTCTCTCCTGCTCATTTGCATCATCTCCCCCGCCTGAACTGCTCGCGCCTGAGATCAGGGCGGTGGTTTGCTTCACGCGAGCCATCTCGTTGATCTCCAGATCGCGATTTGGTGGTGGTGAGTTAGGGGCTCGAGGATTGAGACGTGGATGTGGTGCGAAATGGTTTAACAGCGGCGAGGTAGTTGTTTTATTTCCAAACCGATCACGCTTCAACGGCTCTCATTTGTCATATCCTGCCTTTGCGGCTCAGATTTGCCGAACCATTTGGCTTCCGTGGTACGGAACCCTATTAGGGTTTCTGTGAGCGGGAAATTTGACGCCAGACAACTACTCGGGCAAAACTACTCGGCCAGTCCTTGATATTTACTCGGTTGTTATCAGCAAACAAAAATCAGTCTAAAAAGACACTACTCGGCTAACACAACTGCTTGAGTCGCTTTATTTCACTGAAACAGAATGCATTACAATGCAGACACATTGATGCAGCATTACAACACAGATGCAAACAACTACAACATCATGCAGACTAGAGACTCCTTCATGGACGTCATCAGCAGCAGATCTTCCAAGATCCGGGCGCCCGGTACAGATCCGTTACCCTCCCGTGGATTCAGTCTCCGCGACGGCTCCTGGTGCGGTGAGCCACGCAGGATGACTTGTCCAGGCGGTCGTTGCGACCTGGCAGGAACCTCCGCCGGTTCTCGTCATCTTCCTCATCATCAGACGAGCTGATGACGATGAGCTCCGGCAAGGCAGGCGCCGTCGGTGGCGGCGGGATCATGGCTAGCGGCGGTCCCCCATAGTAAGGCACCAAGTCCATGACTGGCGGCATCATCACTGGTGGTGTGGAACTGGTGGCTCGGGGGCTACTGGCGGCAGTGGGTTTGGTGCTGCTGGTGGCGACGGGGCGGAGGATGAACTTCTCTTACTCACCTTCTTACCGGCCCTGGTGAAGTGCTCGAGTTTGTGTACTGCTTGTGCCCAATTGCATTCCCTTTTAAAGACGAGATGGAGAAATCTGGAAGGCCACGGGACGACGTCGTTTGCACTGCTCTCCTGAAAGAAACTGACCGGATTCCCTCCGATGAATAAGACAAAGCTGATGGAATTGATTCTATTGCACAGTATTCATGTGACTTAGTGGATAAGTTCCAACTGACTCGACTTTCATGGCACTTAATCCTCCTTGTCATGACTCGGTTTATGATGGCTGGAGTTGATTTCTGCTAGAAATAATTTTTTAATACAATGATTTTCTCTTCTTGGAGTCTGTACACAATTATGCTAATTGTCCACAGACTCGGGGGGCTAGTCCATATGGACTCACTTGCGTGAGTTGCATAATATTACTTGGCTCTATGCCAGGCACACGGGTTGCTTCATCTTTGACTTCTTGTCAGTGATTACCTAGAAAATTCCTTGATCTTCAACTTAATTGCCTCAATTAAGCTGAAGCTCGGGGGCTAAATCTATATATAGATGCGCTGTCGCACATCAATATATAGGTAGAAAGACGGGTTGTAATCATCCTCGGCTGAGCTGAGACAGATGGACCCAGAACACTAGTTAGGAACACCAATTCTTGGCTAAGACTCACCTTGATCGATTGTTGAAGCAGTCTTGTGCACAAAAGATCAGAAGTTTCACATCTTATGGATGCATTTTTTCGTCACATCTATATGATGCACTTATTTACTCGGATCAGGACAATATATCTTGGTTCAGGCTCACTTCGAGTTTCTGTCCAATTCCTTGAATTGCACAGTAACTCTGGGGCTACATCTATATGATGCACTTACGTACATTCATTACTTGATTTGTAGGCATGCTTTTACAGCCCTAGCCGACAAACTCAGATGCTGAATTTAATTTATTCCTTTATGGATCTTGTCAGTTCTGAGAACTGGATTTTTATAACAAATTCCTTTATGGATCTCTTCAGCTCTCAGAGTCGGTCGTTATTTCTCATATTTATCCAATTCTTTTGAGTCAGTTCAGTATTGGGTGTCAATCAATGATGTGCCTAATTCAAGGCCCTGCTGCCCTTGAGTTACTCGGGGCCAGGTATCTCAATTTACAACAAGCTGATTCAGGTCAAGTCCTTTTTAATTCATCAGTTAACCTGAAGATCACTCGTACATGGAGAGAAGCCTACTCGGGAAGCAATCAGGATCAATCAAAAAGCACTTAGGGGCTACTGTCGTTACCATGACCCCCGGGTACCCTCATGACCAGCAAGGCCTAATAACCTGACAAGGGTAGTCGGACCGACCCAGAAGAGACCGAGTAGCCCATGACTCCAGAAAGAAGGTTTGGCTAGTCGGTAAGATAAAATAGCTTACTTGTCTTGTACTCTAAGTAATTCTATATTGTACCGACTAGGATACTTTTCATGTAACCCTGATACCCCTAGATATATAAGGCGGGCAAAGGCTCCCTCTAAAACATACACATCCAATACCACGACATACAAGACACGACATCGGGTGTTATCCTCCGTAAGACCCGAACCTGTCTAAACCTTGTGTCTCGTGTTCACCATCGTATTCTTGGTTCCTTCGCTACCCATTATAATCTATCGAGGACCTAAACCTTGACAATGATACATTGATCTAGGTCGATGTAAATCAGTAGCTACATAAACTATTCTCCAAATAACATTAGCATGGTGACAATCAAAAGGAAATTGTTGGAAATAACCTGACTAGTGATGGCACTTTATTGTGCTGCCACTTTCGATCTATATGATCATATATGGTACAAACGATCTTATGACCACATTGGATATATATGGAATTATGTAGTGTCATCCCAAATGACCAACAAGTGTATAAGCAATAAATAATAGGAGGTTTGCACTAAGGAGGCAAACTATCATCCTACAACTTGTAATATCTCTACCTGACTGAGTACACACGGAGCTCATATACATTACTATCAGCGCACAGAAGCAACTTTTTGACTTTCTAAAAATTAACTGATTGTCCTGGACATTGACAGGGTGGAGGGTTTGTGACGTTGACGAAGAAGGCTCAAGACGTAGTGGTGGTGGATCAGTGACCACTCTGTGGAGAAGCTGACAATCCCGCCAATGCCCACCATGTTGCATCTGCATACCTGGTTCCAGCGGACCATGCATTGCCAAAGCCAAAGAAGATGTGAGAAGGAGAGGTGCCGGTCCTGACAGTGAAATGAGCAGGATGTAAACCACTTCATCGTTGCATATTTAGGTGGCAATATAAAGAAGTGGTTTCTTTCAGGGATGCAGAGCAAGACTAGGCATCTTTCAGCCAAAAAAAAAAAAAAAAAGGAAAATTAAGATCAACAACTATTTTGCAATAAAAAAAACCATTTATTAAGTGCAACGGTAATATTGTTGTAAGCCAAAGTAAACTACTCCCCGCGATCCTTTTTCTTTTGGACTTTGGTTAAATAAAAATTTGAAAGAACCAACGTCAATAAAAAAAAAACAACAGGATGAAGCTGAATTAACAGGGCATGAGATCCCTCTAGAGTCTACACAGAAGCCAAGTGCCTAAATGTTTAATTTATCAATAAATAACAATAGAAAAAATTTAGAACCATCAAAGGCACAAAATTTCTCACCTCTACTTGGGGTCGATATCAGTACACAGGAAATTAACCTGTAAAAAATGGAAGGAAAAGGACAATCAACTAATAGCTGGGAGAGGATATTGTTTACATAAACGAGAAATGCATTGACATGGGAATCAATTCATAAATACATAATACTTTTAATATTAAAATCACATCTGGACCAGCATGCATGATGCAACACTATCTAAATAATACAATTTTAGATGAATGCTACTTAAGTCTGAGGATAAGACATTCTGATTACTTATTTCACAAGTGTGTGACTGATTAAGAGCATCCATGAACAACTATAAGTAGCAATGGAGTTTGCATTTGAGTTTTTTTTTTTTTAAAATAAGCATACGATGGCCAAACATTATAAGAGAAAACATTCCACACAGCCACAGCCACAAATAGAGCTCTACAACATAATCAGATATACACATGTGATTGAATGACCAAGATCTGCTATCAGCAAATTCAACCAAAATGGGCTGCATAGAGATCAAAGTTGCCCACACGGATGGTTTGTATGAGTACAAACAGGGATCATTCACATAATGTCAACACATGTGAAACTTAAATATTCAACGCGTAATATGCGAGAACATAGAATTGCAGTATTAATCATTGGATATGCCTGGTTCCATAACACATATTTACAACTGCACAAATATAATTACGAGTGTTCATATATAACTCACGGTCAGAACATTGAAGGCTGATTTTCTTCAGAGGTATGCCATTGGCATGAAGGATCTTCAAAATTTCGATAACCACCCCATCATTTTCTTTACATATGATTTCGACGAGCTTAAGATGGGGAGGTGAAAATGATTGTCCCGTGGGCTTATAACTTCCCTCCGTTTTGATTAAATTTCTGCGTGCGTCCTGAAAACAACAAATATCTCACTAGACATAAAAAAAAAAACACGAACAACACTAGACATGTAGAAAATTCAGTACTACCTTTGAAGGTATAAGAGTAAGCTTCTCCAGAAGAGGTGTATTGTGAAGGAACCAAATAAGCGCACTGAAATCAGCAGCCACAAACCATTTGTGAAGCACCAAAGTCTTCAACTTGGTAAATGTAGAGCACCACATTAAATCCCTTTTGAAAACATACTAAACAGATGCAAATGCACAAAAAACAAATAATTAGTATGCTAGCCAACAACGTGAAATACAAGAAACAATCATATTCTAGTGAATATACATGTTTGAAGAATAAGTTTAAAAGTCACATATTTTGTCAAGGTACACTTAATGAATTGTTAATACTCATAAGTTTGACAAACTGAATAAGCTATTCCAAAATTAAAATCATAGAGCAACTACTAGTCATCCCATTATTTTCGTTGGACAACATAAGGAATTGTCCAATAAATAGCATGGAGGTTTTGAACAAACACAAGATGTTTAATTGAAACATGATGCTCTGAAAGGAACAACTGAAACAGTTTATGCATGAGGACGCATGTTATTTTTGTTGTAATTGTTGTTATGTTGAATGTTGCTGCAAAAGAAATGGTAAAGCTGTATACAATACAGGCTACTGGGAGTAACAGGAGAGGCAGCTGCAAACATACCATTTCAGGGAAGGCAGACAAATACAAGTACTTAGCTTGCGTCAATCCTTCGAGAAACACACAATCATAGTCATCAGGTCCATAATAATAGTGACAACCATAACAGGCAAAATCCCCACAATCATCATCAGTGCGACCATTTCTACATATGTCATCAGATAAATGACGGAATCTAACTTTTGCAATTGCTAATGACGGCATGCTTTCCAGCAATGGAGCTCTTCCATATTTTTGATGAACTTGAAAGAGACGAGACTCGGGAAAGTCATGACAGTGCGGTAGTTGCTATAGAAGATGCAGTACTTGATGCTCAGATGCTTCAAAGATGGGGAGCGCATATCCAGCGAACCAACAAAGCACCCCTCCATCTTGAGTTCCTCTAGCGCCGGGCACTCCGAGAAATCAAGAACGCCGGCGTTACCCTGGACACCGAGAAGCTCTAACCTTGCGAGGAGCTGCGAGGAGAAGGGCCGATCTGACAGCGTGAAGGGAAGACGGGGATTGGTGTCGAGTCGGAACCGGAGCTCCCGGACATGGCGCCGCAGCACGCGGCGGATCCAGCTGTTGCCGTGCCGGTCAATGGCGGGGACGTCGGCCGGGTCGAGATCGAGATCGAAGTCGCAGGAATCCAGGGGCGCGTCCCGGTGGCGGTGGTCCAGTAGGCCGTCGACGAAGGTCCTGAGCGCGTCGATGCCGCCGGCCCAGCCTTTGGAGCCGGCGATGCGGGCGGCAGGGGCGGATCGCCAGAGGTCGCGCCAGCGATTGGCGAGCACGCACGTGCGCACCGCATCCTCCGCCGGAAGCAGGGAGAGGATGTGGTGGAGAACGCCCTCCGGGAGGTTGCTGATGTGGTCAGCTCCGCTCGCCATGGATGGCGCTTCCTCGTCGGTCGGGCACTCCGTCGAGCAGGTGGGCGGCCGGGAGGGGATAAGGACGCAGAGGCTGAAAGAGAACGAGTGTTGTTTGTCACGTGACAGTTATCATGCGGCCTCAGGGAACAGTGCACTGATCTCACTTCCTTAGCTTTAGAGCATCTCCAGCAGATGACCTAAAACGAATTGCTATACCTAAAAACTACCAGAAAGCCTAAAAACGATGAAAAACTGCTCCAGCAGATGACCTATATGGATTGCTATACCTAAAATTTTTAGGCTATAGCCTAAATTTCTCTCTCCTTGACTCAAATATACCAATCCACACAGGATTGCTAAACTCCCAGCCACACGCGCGAAGCGCAACTGCCACACCCAAGACTTTTCCGCTCGCTCGTGCCGTCGTTTCCGCCGCCGCTCGTCGCTCTTCCCCTTCCAAATCCGGCGGGCGGCACCTCCAGGATGGCCACGGCGAGGTTCCCGCTCCCCGCCACCTCTTGTTTCCTCCGCTCGCGCCTGCGCGCCTCCGCCCACGAATACGCCGCCCAATCGAGCACGGCCGCGATGACCCGGCGGATGGGTTGGCGTCGCCAAATCCCGGCCAAGGAGCGCCGTCGAGGGCTCCCGTAGGGCGTGCCGCCGGCCGGGAAGAAGGCACCCCAATCCCGAAGAAGCTCCACCCTTCCTTTTCCAAGACTCCCGCTCGCCCGCCGTCGACCCTCCGTCGCGCGCCGCCGCGACTCGCCACGCCATCACAGAAGCTCGCCGCCGTCGATTCTGGGTGGTGGATGGCGGAGAAAAGAGGCTCGTGCGTGAGGTGCTGGTCAGAGATGGAGTAGCGGCGTGATTTGGGGGGAACGGTGGCCGGAGATTGACGGCGTGGTGGTGATTTTGCCATGGGCATGAGGTTTTGCAGAAACGCCCACGTGAAAACATGTAATTTTTCGTAATTTTATGTGTCTTGGTGTTTTACAAAAAAGACCCTAAAAGTTAAAGGGATATACATGAAGCTTTATAGGTCTTCAGTTTTAGGTATACTGCTGGAGATGAAAACGAAACGGATTGCTAAATCTTCTCTCTCCTATACCTAAACTCAATTTTAGCAATTCGTTTTTGGCAACTCTGCTGGAGATGCTCTTAGGTGATAACTAAGGATATTTTACTTTAATTAAAAAGTAAGGGAACTTGAAAACAAATTGGCATAAACTTGCAGTTCAGTCAACATAAGTTTTTTCAGATTCACAACCATATCCACTTGTGAGCGGCTTTTTTATTTACCTTTTTCAACTCAAGCATATAATGAATTGATTCAGCATGATACTCCTGATAGTGACATATGGACCTGCATATGGGGATCAACAAGTTACACTGCAAGCAAGTTCTATCAGCATCATTTTCAAGGGTTACATGTTCTGTTCCTTTTCTCTGAAACTCTAAAAGCAAGTGTATGCCTAAAATCAAATTTTTCATGTGGCTTCTGCTCAAAGATAGAATAAACACCAGGAATATGTTGAGATGAAGAAATCATGTGTTGCAATCTGGTTATAACTGTGTTTTATGTACTAGGCAAACCGATGAAACGTTGGAGCATCTCTTCTTTGAGTGTCCATTCAATGCCAACTGTTGGTTCTGCCTTGGAATAATCTGGGACGAAGACCTCCAGGTACATGAGAAGATTATACTAGAAAGACAGCAATTCCAATACCAGTTTTTCATAGAAATATTTTCAGTTGCTGTCTGGACTATCTGGAAGCAAAGAAATGCTAAGATTTTTTAGAACAAGCTACCTAGTGTAGCTTCGTGGAAGTGAGCTTTCAAGGAAGAAATTATTCTTCACCTGTATAAAATTAACGAAAGTCATCACCAAGCCATCAGGTCCTGGTTGAATCTTTTTTTTTTTTTTTGCGAAGGTGGTTGAATCTTTTGTAATGAATACTGCTAGTGCTTTCTTCTTTTCTCTTTTTTTCTCTTTTGTTTTTTCTTGCTTTCTGGCTTGTAACCTTTTTTGTTTTGTTATTAATGGAAAAGGCAGGTACTTGTGGGGAACTCCTCTACGGTTTTTCATCAAAACAAAAAAAAAAAAAAAAAAACTAGCAGTTTTGGAGTAGAGGAATTGAATATGTTATCATTATACTCACTTACATCGTTATCTCAGATTTCAATATTGTCTTATTAGGAATTGATGTCTTCATCCACTTGCCCTCCCTTAGGCCCTTGGCACGTATGATTGTCAAAACCATATGTGAAGGCTGAGTGGAAATCTGAAAAAACTTAAAACTTGTAAGTGGTAGACTGAACTAAAAGTTCTTTAAGTGGGTGAGTGAAAACCCTCTTCACATGCAAATGGGTTTTTGCAAAATAAAAAAATAAAAAAAAATCTAAAAGTAAATTGAGACGTTCTCTTGACATCACAAGTAAATTGAAATGAATAGCTGTTATAGTTCTAGCTAGGGAAATTGCATATGTACTCTAAAGGCCACTTGGGTTGGACTTTCCACCTTTTTAGTCATTATTGAGCAAACACAAAGCTAATATACTTTGATATGTTGTAATTGGACGGACACCCACCCCCCCCCCCCCCCCCCCCCCCCCCCCCCCTCCATATTTACTGCATGCCTAGAGGACTTGATTTCGTCCCTTCGGGTCACGTCACTAATCACTATCCATCATTTCCTCTTGCTCCTTGCTACATTGGTTTTCTTTGTGCTTCGTGTAGACGTAACGGCAAAAAACAAGCACTATACAGATGGCCACATAGACACCATCATAAAGTTGGAATTTCAGGCGATGGCTTTTACAAGGATATGCATTTACTCAATAGATCACATTTCCGATCCCTGTACTTTGCAAATGTTGATGGTTGCGGATCTTATCCTCTTCGTAAATGGTAGCAGAAAAAATTAAAGAGTTGATCTGTTTCTTAAAAGCAGTTGGGATGAGCGTAACAAGACTATTCATATGTCTTGTTTGCTGATACAGATCGGAAAGAGGTGTCATCCCTTTTTGAATCATCTCAATTTTCTGGCTATGCTTTCAAAGGACCCTACTTTTTTAAGATAAACAAGAAACAATGGTGCCCGGAATGTCTAGTCGCTTTTTTTCTTTGACCCCCCAATTCCCATCAGTCCACGTCAGAGGGTGCCCCGTCTTTGTTTGATAATTAGTCCTTAGACGGGTTGCTTCAGGGGTGGCCGCACGCTTGGCTTCTTTCGGGTCCTCGCTCCTCGCAGCCCTCTCGCCTGCCAAATCGCCCTTGTCATGCCCTCTGGTCCGGTGCAGCATCGATCCCAGGCGCTCCGACCTTGTATTCCGCTGCATGCTTCTAGGCCGCATGGCTGTCTACGGAGCCACTTATCAGCAAGTCCGCAGCTGCCAGCGCTGCACATGCCAATATGCTGGCCAGCACTCTCATGGGATCAGCTGTCGCTATGGAGACGCATGGACAGTCTTTGTCGATCAACCTAGTAGCGTCTTCCTTCCTGCCTCCCATGACCATCATGCTGTTGCAACACGTCTTCGTAACTTTCTAGTCATTCACTCATACCTCCGAATGCTGTACGTAGCTAGGATCCTTGGCTTTGGAGACGCACTATATAGAGGCATCGTATGCAATATCGTCAAGTAGAATTTGGTAGTTCGTATATACTATCTGCATTTACTTTCTTCAAACTACATATATATCACGCCTCGTATATTCACTGCTATAAGGCCACATCGGCAAAGGACCTATTTGCCGAGTGCCCGAAGGATTGTACTCGCAAAAATGCGACACTCGGCAAATATGCGTTTTCCCGTAGTGAGAGCATCACTGCCTGACTGCTCATTGAACTAATAAATCTGTCGATGAACAAAGCTGTCCTGAGTCCAGGACTTAAGAACATAACTTTGGTAGGTACTAATATGGTTGACCAAATGTATTTTTAGAGACATAGGGTAAAAAGTGGTTGATGATGCGGTGGTCTTCATGTAGACTTTGGTTAGAAGCCATAAGAACACATGTTTTCCTTCTTTTCTAGCTCACTATTGCTCTCTAGGGAAACTGGCGCACTTTAGCGCTTTCTGTACTTGATCGACAGCATGCTTTTCCACTAGATTGTGCTATCACATAATGAAAGAAATTGTCAAACATTTCTTGAGAGCTGTATGTACTCACTCGGACCGATTGGGTTACTAATGTTTCAGCTTAGATTACACGAATAAATGGCCATGTCCAAGTTTCAGAGCGAAGATAGAGAAAAATTCGTAGCACACTGTTTTCCTCAATTACTAATAGATCCTTCCCTTGTGCCTCCTATTCTCATCAGGTCAGGTTTCCGATGACTTGCCAGTACACTAGTCACTCCCTCTTGCTTTCTCATGTCGTGCTACATTTGTTTGCTGGTGCTTGTGTATGCCACTGTGAAAAAGAAGCATTATATAGATAGTCACATTGATACGAGCAAAATATTGGAAATTCAGTTGTGCTTTTTTTACGAGGATACGCATTTACTCCATAAATGTTTTCGATGTTGTTGCTCACCAATCTTATCCACTTTGCACCCGTATATGTATGGCAGAAAATATAATTGATCTCCTTTAATAGCAGTAGCTAGGGATGAATAAACCATGCCATGTCGTTTATGTTTGCTCATACAGTTATCTATTACGACAGCCCATGTCGGATGCCAGAGTGGACGGAGATCCTTTGACGTTGCCGAAATCTATGTTCGAGGGCTGTATAGGCCTTGAATCACCGTCCATCAGGATGGAATGACGAACGAGCCAAAGAGACTTGAGCACGTACTTGTGACGTCCCGCCTCCTCGAGGCCGGGCCCGCACGCCTGGCAGCTCTCTAGGATCTCAAGACTGTCCCCACGGACCAACACACGTCTTTTCTGCGCACTTTGTCCTCACTCATGCACACCCGGGAAGGACTTCCTGATCGGTCACCCATCCCGAAATTGCTCCGGGCCAAGCACGCTTAACCCCGGAGTTCTTTCGAGATGAGCTTCCGGAAAGAAGTTGCAACTGTTGGTATGAGTATTCTTATCAATCCTATAAGCCCTGGGCCAGGATGTTACTTCTCACCCCCTTAGGAGACCGACGTCCTCGTCGGTCAACCCCAGTCAGGAACGTCCCCTCTGGCCACGTCCGTGCATCCAGTGCCAGCGCATGTGCCATGCTGTGTGACCACTCTGGGCCCACACCAGCCATGCGCACCATGCCTGAGCAACTGAGCCCACACGCGCCCGTGAAACCGCGAGGGTCGGCTCTGATACCACTTGTGACGTCCCGCCTCCTCGAGGCCGGGCCCGCACGCCTGGCAGCTCTCTAGGATCTCAAGACTGTCCCCACGGACCAACACACGTCTTTTCTGCGCACTTTGTCCTCACTCGTGCACCCGGGAAGGACTTCCCGATCGGTCACCTATCCCGAAATTGCTTCGGGCCAAGCACGCTTAACCCCGGAGTTCTTTCGAGATGAGCTTCCGGAAAAGAAGTTGCAACTGTTGGTATGAGTATTCTATCAATCCTATTAAGCCCTGGGCCAGGATGTTACATTACAGTCCGCGCGGTAAAGCCCAGCTGATCCATCATAGAAAAAAAACTCGACCTGCCGGAGGTAAGACGCCCCCGACGGCATTTTGCTAAGGAGAAGAGCCTCTCACGCAGGCCGAGAAAACCCCCGAACCCCCTCCCCGATGCCCGCGCGCTCGACCTCGGGCGCTGACGGAGCGAAACGCTCCGGAGCCAGGAGGCTCTAGCCACCCGGGCGAGCACGCGTAGGCGATCCAATCATAGAGACTTCAATGTTTTCTCCGTCTACGGCGTCCGCCGTCATTGAATCGGCCAAGGTTGTCGCCATGCACGGTATTCCATGTCCCAGCGGTCACATACCGCAAATGTAGGAAGCCGAGGAAGCAGCTTGCCAAGGCTCTGCTGAAGATGGGAGGAGGTCTTGCACTCAAGCCACGCCTCGTCATGGTTGCTGCCGCCGCCCTTACCGCACCGGCCGCGACTGCGCGCGTGTCCTCGCCACTCCGGCAGACCCATCCGGGGACGGCTACATGCTCTGTACCTGGGCGACTCTCCCAAACGTTATTGGACAAAACATTGGACGGACATGCAAAAGATAATGATCGGACTAAGAAGCGTAGTCACCATTCGATCCTTTGTGAAAGCTCTTTGGAACATGCATGTGGGCGAGTATATGTGGCTTCTCCCGTGCCAGTGCGTTATCTATTATTTTTGAAAAAGTATGTCTCAGTGCGTTATCATCATATTGTTTCTACATGGGCTCTCGAAGAGGCACCTGATCTCACACTATGTCAGCTCAATGAAACGTGACTTTTGCTTGCCATATGCATATATCTTGCTCTTGTATAATTTAAATTAAAAATATGACTTCTATATATAACAACTGGTGCATTTGCCACTAAAATGATGAGAGAACCTACTCTGCTATATGATTTGGGTGTCTTGAAAACATTTCGTTGGCTGCCTCGAGACGGAAGCTTTCTAATTCAGCCCATCCTCTGAAAACATTTTTCCATGTAACTAGAAACGTATTCCCTCCTGCCTCTCATGCCTACCGCCCAGTTGCAACAACTGCCTAACTCAATAATTCTCACCTTCTCCTAATGCTAAAGTAGAATCTTAGGGCTTGTTGAGGTGTTACTGAAAAGAGAACTATATAGAGGCGTGGTAAGCCATTAGCAATAGAACTTTGGTGTCGCGTGTACTATTGTGCATTTACTTTCTTTAAGACTACGTAGTAAATAGCATGCCTTGCATATTCACAGCAATACCACCACATGATACTATATAAGAAAGAAGCTACAGCGGACTTGCCTGGCTAGCTGCTCATTCAACTGTAATAGATATGCATGTCAGCCGTCCAAAGTGCCGGACTCAAGATTAGTGTTAACATTAGGTACGTATATACTCTTGGTTGATCAAATTTCTCAATAGAGCCATAGGAAAATGTAGCTGATGCAGCTAGTGGTCTTCATTGTGGATGACATATTCCCGGCTCACTATTGCTCTGTCCACTAGACAGCACGCTTTTGCTCCAGATTGTGCTGTGCACAGAATAAGAGGATACTCAAAAGGTTTCTTAACCAAGGCACATGAGAAATTGAGCTTGCATAGTCGACGCCGTATCTGCAAAGCTCACGTTTAATAAATTTTAGATCTACATATATTGTAGGGTCATCACATTCATAATATCTTTTAAGCTACTATGCACTGACCGGTTGCACCCAAAAGTCTAAGCTGATGGGAAATAGTGACATCACTTATGGTTCACACTCCCTCATGTGGAGGCTCCCTCAAGCCCAGACGTGAATAGGAGCAGCGCATGAGAAAATATGATCACCAAAACTTAAACACAAGACATCATACTCGATACCATGTTAAGCTACTATGCACCGACCAGTTGATCGTAGCTTAACATAGTAAAGCATAACTAATTAAGGTAATTCACTTATGGTTCAACATATCCTCTGGGGATACAAAACTACGGTGGAAAAAGCTGCTCCATTGGCCTGATTATACTAGAATTATGTGGCCAATGCCTCTTATGACCCCACCATATCTTATTTTGTGTCACTCTAGACACAATTCATGCTGACCTCGATTATATACTTCAAAAGGCATATATAGTTTCTATTTTCGTTTTTGTTACATATTCCCATTATACGTTATCAAGCCTCCGAGTTTTAAAAGTTTTCCTCGTTCCTCCATTTGTCCTTCGTTGGCACTTTGTTGTGGTATATATGCAAAGAGGGAAATATTATATACGAAGTAGCCTTGGGCTAGTGTGGTAGTAGGATCAAGTTTACAGGTGAAGTAGGAAGTTTGCTGATACGAAAACTAATAAATGAATGCGATTGGCACATACTTTTGACATCCATCGTCAATAATAATCGTCATAATGTGTCACGATTTACACATTATGCACTTATAAAGCACGATGGGATATAGCCTATCCGTCATGCTTTGTAGCTTAACAATTAATCTCTATTGAAGTAGTATAATAAACATAATCCTGTATACACCATTTAAATTGATGTTCATGTGATTTTATTTGATAATGTCATTTGACCAACCCCAATATTCCTCGTCAAAATAAAACCTCTTAACTCCAGTTTCTGACATTGTTATACAAGTCCAGTTTCGTTCTCCTCTATGATGCTCACGGAAGTAGTATCTGCTGACATCGCTCTTGACGCCACCACCGTAACTGCACACTCACCTATATTACAAACTAGAAATTTCTTTCCAAGTTGCGAAAATTTTACCTTTCCACAGTTCACCAAAAATTGGTCGGTAGAAGGATTTTACAAGTTTTGAACAGTAAGCTGGTTTTGTTGGTACCCATCTGGATGAACACATTGGATCCCCTATATATCCTATGATCCAGCAAATCCCAAGCTTTGAATGATCATCTTGCTCTTGTTCGAAGCAATTGAATAGTAAAAGACATATATGGTTTGCCAAAATCTGTTTTGTTCAACTCTAGGGAATATCCAGGCCCCCATTGGCCTAGGCTGCGTTCACTCGATCATTCCCTTGCGCCTCTTATTCCCATCAGGTCACGTCACTAATCACTAACCATCATTGTCTCTTGCTCCTTACTTCATTGGTTTTCTTTGTGCTTTGTAGACGCAACGGCGAAAGACAAGCACTATATATATAGATGGCCACATAGACACCATTAAAAAATTGGAATTATGGGCGATGCTTTTAACAAGGATATGCATTTACTCAATAGATCGCATTTCCGGTCGATCCCTGTACTTTCCAATGTTGATTCTCGCAGATCATATCCACTCATCAGTCCATGTCAGAGGATGCGCCTTGCAACCCTGTCCCGCTCCCGTCCTTGTTCAATTAATCCTTAGACGGGGTTGCTTCAGAGGTGGTCGCATGGCTCCTCTTCGGGTCAGCTTGGTCTTCGCCCCTCGCAGCCCTCTTGCCAGCCTTATCGTGTTTGTCATGGCCCCATGAGCATGCATCTTGGTGCCCGCGTGTCCAGTGCAACCTCTTTCACAGGCACTCCAATGTAGTAACCTCTGGCATGCTTCTAGGCCCCATGCCTCTCTACAATGCCGCGTAGCCGCAGGTCCAGCAGCAGCCAACGCTGCACATTCCGACCTGCTGGCTGGTACTATCATGGGATCAGCTGGTGCTACGAAGACACATGGAGAGGATTTAGCGATCAACCTTGCAGCGTCTTCCCTCCTGCCTACCATGCCTATCACGCTGTTGCAACAACTTCATAACTTTCTAGTCATTCACTCACACCTCCGAATGCTAGGTGGGATCCTTGGGCTTTGGACTGTTAGAGCAAGAGACACACTATATAGAGGTATCATATCGATATGTAAATTGGTGGTTCATACGTACTATGTGCATTTACTTTCTTCAGACTACATATATATCACGCCTCGTATTCACTGCCATAAGGCCACATGATCGTGTAATGAAAGTAGAGCGGTCACTGTCTGACTGCTCATTGAACTAACAAATCTGTCCTAATTCCCGGACTTTAGAATATTAACTTTGGGTACGCACTAATATTAGTATACTCGATGTTTCTGTGTACAGACATGTGGGGGGGGGGGGGGGGGGGGGGGGGGGGGGGGGGTGGAGGGGATGGAAGCAGGGGGCTGAGTACATACTAACATACACTACACGATTCATGTCAAGAGTAAAATCTACTTCAATATATATTTAGCAATTAATTCTGCAAGTGTTGTAACACATCTCTCTTACATGGTAAGAGCTACGGAGAATTGACAGTAGTGGAGCAATGGGGACAGACATATTACTCACCTTGGACAGTGCTCTGTGTTGCATAGACTGAAATATACTTGTATTTATGATACAAGAAAGGGTAGAGATTTTTTTGAGGTGGCAAATTTTGAATGGAGTTCACTCATGCATTTAGACGCATATTGCGGTGACTGGATACAGCAATTATTAACACACACATTCAACTTTAACATAACATGGTGCCCTGTCGTTCATTAACATAACAACTATTCTCATCCGTTGATGCTACGCTTTTTGAAACAGTTTGTGAAGTACTGCTATATGTTTTGCTTGTGCTATCCTCGAACACTACACATTTTGTTTAAATTAAAGGGTACGATTAAAATACACTGGCTATTATATTATATAAAATGCTGAGACAGACTGTCATACAATTTTGAAAGCAGGCAAGGAGCACCTCTTTCTTTGAATGATAATCAATCCCCAACCAAAGAATTTTCGTGTGATTCAAGCTCTCTACATGAGACAGTCATCATGCCTATATGGCTCAGATTTCCTGCTATGAGGTGAAAAACTACGACAAAAAATTCCAATCGACCTATATTCTTCCCTGCTGCCTCCCATGCCTATAGAACTGCCAATCGTCGCACTTGACAGGTGGTGGATCAAGCTCGGGATACGCAATACCCCATTCCTATCTACGGTGCCACGTACCCAGCTGCTGCCTTTGCGTACACCATGCAATATCCCCCGCAGCAGCCGGTCCAGCTGCACGTCCCCATCCTGCTGGCCGGTCATCATGAGATCAGCTGGCGCTAAGAAGTAACATGGACAGCTTGTACTAGTAGAACTAGTAGCTCCTTTCCTCCTGCCTCCCATGCCTATCATGCAGCTTTCGGCGTTTTTGTAACTCTTTAGTGATTCATTCGCCCCTTCTCCTATATCAAAGTAGGATCCTTGGGCTTGGAATGTTAGAGCCAGATGCACTATATATGTAGAGGCATTGTATGCAATCGATAAGTAGAAATTCGGTGGCGCATGTGTACTATGTGCATATACTTTCTTTAGACTATAACATGCCTGGTATTTATGGCCATAAAACCACATGATCCTATGAAAAGAAAGTAGAGACACTATAGAAAATTGATGTTTGCTGAGTGCCACATAAAAAACACTCGGCAAAAAAAAAAAGCACTTGGTAAAAATTGTCTTCGTCAAGTGCCAAAAAAAGACACTGCCAAAAAAAAAATGGCACTCGGCAAACAAGGTTTTTGCCGAGTGCTGGACAAAAACGCTCGGTAAATCCAAATTCAAACCACATTTTGAAGCTCTAAATGAATTCAAATTATAAAGTTTTGAACTACAAAGTTTTATAAACTTGTCAAGATCTACAACTCTTATTTGGAGCTTTTCTTCATTCAACAAAGTGATAGTAAAGTTGTTCACAAAATCTACATCTCTAGTATAGTTTCATGAAACTAGAAGAGAGATATATAAGATTTATGAATAATGTTACTACCACTATGTCGGATGAATAAATGACCACAATAAAAGTTGTAGATCCTAAGAAGTTATGAAACTTTGTAGTTCAACACTTTTTAATTTAAATTAATTTTGCTAACGAAATAGAGGTTTGAATTTTCTTAGAGTTGAATTTGAAATTTTCAAACGATCTCGGATGGAGAAATAGCCAAAATAAAAGTTGTAGATCACAATAAGTTATTTGACAACTTTTTTAATCTAAAATCATCTTGTCAATGAAAACTAAGTTTGAAAGAGTTCAAATTTGAAATTCTAAAATTTTGTTAAACTATCTCAGATGGAGAAACAACCAAAATAAAAGTTGTAGATCTCAAAAAAGTTATGAAACTTTGCAGTTGACAACTTTTTAATTTGAATTTTTTAGGGCCTAAAACAAGCAATTGACACTTGGTTTAGTCTAATACATGGGGAATCAAAACGGGATATGGGCACATATGATGCTGTGGTGTAGTGATGGAAGGAGGTTTCACGTGAGGGAGAGGTCGCGCGTTCGAATCCTGCCGGCTGTGACGGTGACGGGTGGGCTGGCTGGTGGGGGCCTCCTCATTAAAAAATTATTTTTGCTATTTTTTTGGTGTTTTTTTATTCACACTTTGCGAGTGTTCTATTTGCCGAGTGTAAGGTGACACACGGAAAAAGGCTTTGCCGAGTGCCCGACAGAAAGCACTCGGCAAAGAGCTCTTTGCTGACACTTGGTAAGCCGTGAGGCTTTTGCCGAGTGCTACACTCGACAAACTCTTTGCCGAGTGCTAGAGAGGCTTTGCCGAGTGCCTTCTTGTAGTGAGAGGTCAGTGCCTGGCTGCTCATAATAAAACCAATAAATCTGTCAATCAGAAAATGAGCAATGCCGCCCTAAGTGTCGGAGTCAAGAACTTTAACTTTATTTACGTACTATTATTGGTAGAACAAATGTTTCTACAAAGGCATAAGAAAATATGTAACTGATGTGGTGGTTTTTGTGTAGATATAGGTTAGATGTGAGAAGCACACACTATTGAACAAGTCATTAATTCAAATCAATATGTCTCGAACATTTTATACAGCTCCATATATAATACTCATATCACAGTGATGTAGTCACATGCATTATCACTCTACTTCACGCTTCTTCAACTTGGGCTAAAAACCAAATCGCTCAACTTTTCAACATTGATCGTAATATATACACATGCTTCTGAGTTGAGGAAAAAAAAAGCTATAGATTTTTTGAGGTGACTGGTTTGAATGGAAATCATCGGTTCATTGACATGCAAATAAATCAAATCGACACGAATCAGATTTAGCAATAGTTATCAATTCAACATTAGTAGCCTAACAATTTCCATTATTATGATGTCTCAGTGGGTACCAATTAGCACTTTAGAACAACTGCTCCAGGCCTCTAGTATCTACCAGCTCCCCTGATGACCTAGTCACGAGTTCTTCCCTTTTGCCTCCTGTTCCCAGAACTCCACGACAGCTTTGTTTCTCCTCTAGTATGAAACTATCGAGCTCATATATATATAAAAGGAAAATAGATGATCCGGGCTGGATGCAAGTGTCTTGTTGAGTTGTTGTGGTGTCACATGTACCCTTTATGCACTAATAAGGAACAATGGGATCTGCCGCTCATCTCCAATCTTCCATGTATATTAAAATAGCATCAGATGCATATAATTTCTCATCTGCACTGTTATTATACACCATGCAAATTGATGTTCATGAGATTTTAGTTCCTAGCTAATGGCATTCGATCCTCCTAAAACAAGACCTGATAATCCTAGTTTATGTCATTGTTATAAAAAAATAAGTTCAATTGCTCCATCACCCTTCCTCTCTTCAATGGCCCTGAGAAGTAGTGTCCTGCTCATGTCAAGCTCCTGATGTTGAACGCACAATTGACACTACGGTAACTGCCACACTTAACTTTTGCCCTCCTGAGAGCAAAGGCTGCTATTAATGTTGCTTCACAAAAAAAAAGTTGCCATTAATACAATAATGTTCCCATTACTAGAAAAACAATTAACTTTTGCCCAACTCGCCCAGATCACAAAGTATTTTTTTCCCCATGTTAAGAAAATTGTCACTGTCCGACATCGGTTTTCAAAAGTTTGATGAATGGCAGGATTCAGTAGTTATGAAGGGTAAGCTGGTTCCCTTGCTTACCGGCCCAGCTCTACCTAGCTGGAAGAACAGTAGTGAAAGGCATTTACAGTTTTGCCAAAATCTGTTTCTTACATCTCTAAGTAATATCCAGGCCAATCCATTGGACTAGGCTCTCTTCATGTGCAAATAGATCCTTCTCTTGCAGCTTATTCTCGTCAGGTTACAACTAATCACTAGCCATCATTCCGTCTTGTTCCTCCTCGTGTTATACATTGGTTTTCTGGTGCTTCGTTCCTGCCAAAAAGAAGCACTATATAGATGGCCACACAGACACCAGTAAAAAGTTGGAAATTCGGTAGATGCTTTGTACAATAGACCATTCTATGCTTTCAACGGCCCGTACTCGACCATTAACAAGACCACAGTGAAGGAATTGAACAATGGTGATAGACATATCTAGTCACTTCTTCAATTCCCAGCTGGTTTCTCTAGCCTTTGGAATGCAGCTGCCACTGGATTCAACAACCGTGGACGTGGCAAGGGCCAAGGTGCATGGTTCCCGTCGTTCTTCGATCCTTAGCAGGTTCCTAGCAGCACGCTCGCCTGCCACTTGCCCGTCTCGCCCATCGGGACTCCTGTCTTCCCTGCTATGCTTCCGGACCCCATGCCTCTCTACGGTTCCACGAATCCGTCTGCTGCCCCTGCGTGCACTACGCGGCGTCTAATACAGCAGCTTGTCCATCAACAATAGCTACTCGACGAGAAGATGCTGGCCGGTGTATCATGGGATCAGCTGGTGCTACCACGACATATGGATTGCATTTCCTGGTCTACGAAGTAGCATCTTTCCTCCTGCCTCCCATGCCTATATCACACCGTTGCAACATATTAGTAACCAACTCTTCAGTCATTCACTCACACCTTCTCCGAATGCTAGGTAGGATCCTTGAGCACGGACTGTTAGAGCCAGACGCACTATATAAAGACATCCCATGCAATCGATAAGTGGAATTTTATTTTTGAACAAAGATAAGTGGAATTTTGATGGCATATGTACTACTATATGCAGGCATACTATGCGTCTGTGCTACTTCGTTGTATGTAATTAATTGGACCTTTTTATGCTATGCGTAACAAGTATATTTTGGTAGAAGGTTGCTGATACAAAAACTTATAAATGCATGAGAGGGGCACATGGTATTGACGGATTCCATCTCCAATCGCCATGCTGCATCAGATGTACACATTACTCACTTATAACTCATAATGGGATATGACTTATCTTTTATGCATTGCAGCTTGTCAATATATATTAAAGTTGCATAAGAAACATATAATTTCTGCCATACACCATGCTAGTTGATGTTCAATTGATTTTAAGTAGTTGATAATGTCATTCCACCTAATCCTATTATTCCTCGTCAAAACAAAACTCATAATTAAGTCCAGTTTTTATCAGTTAGAAAAAAAGTCCAATTTTTCCATCACCCTTTTGATCTTTTCCCTTGTAACACCCTGCGTCCAAAATCCGCTTACCGCCCAGCCCCCATGCGGGGCGGGCACGCGCATGCACATAGCACCCCTCTTACACTTTCATCCTTGCTTCGAGTAAAAGGGTTAATCCGGAGGTGCTATGTTTGGAACCAATAAGGGTTATATGCTGACCCTTACCCACCTAAACAAGATATGTGGGACTATTCCCACAACCACTTCACTTCTGGGCCACTTGGGCCGAAACAACTACTACTAGGCTACAAACGGGCTGGGTGTTACAGTCACCCCCCCCCCTTAAGGGCTGATGCCCTCGGCAGCACACCGCATACACGGCAAGCGGATACCCAAGATCTTCCCTCGGTGCAACGGCCATGCATGCCCCCTTCTCGGGCACGACACGCATGCACACGTGCAGCGAGAGTCAGCTCTGATACCAAATGTAACATCCTAGGTTTCCAACATGGCTGGACCCGCTCACATGCTGTGCGGACCCACTCACCCCACCAATTTTTACGCTTTCGGTCTCGCTTCACGTAAAGGGGTTAACCCAAGGTGATGGGTGTTGGACAATCTAAGCTTATATGTTGGCGTTTCTCCAACTAGACTAGCAAGGTGGGACTAAACTCCCACCTCCTCATGCAACATGGGCCACTCGGGCCTAATCTCAATGGGCCGGATGTCACAAACACCCCCCCCCCCCCCTCTCATAGGACCGACGTCCTCGTCGGAGCACCGGCACAACATACCCTAGTAGAAGAAAGTGCTGAAGCAGTAGACACTTTCTTCCAAGTGACTGTACCATTAGGATTCTTGCGGCATACCGGATCTTTGTGGCCAGAGCGACCACAAGTAGAACAAGTTCCATTCCATGAGCACTCATGTTGGCTATGAGGATCACCACACCTGAAGCACACCAAGCCAAATCCTGGTGATTAGGGGTTTAAGTACTCTATGGAAAGGTATTGAAACCTCTACAACTTTCGTGTTCATGAAATGTCCATATTTGGACTCTACAATGCACAGATACAGATTTGACAGAAACTGCACTATCAGGTCAAAAAAAACTGACGGTGATGGTCTGATGGACGTGACTAACATGATCTCTTCATGGTTATTAGAGTCGGATTACCAGGTCTAAACCATATCAAGTAGAGGGGAAAACAAGGGATTTCGATCTTGGATTAGTACCTAGCACAGAGATATGACTATCGATGCTCTTCTCCAACCAATGGCCAGCCCCTCTTTGCTCCTACTCCACACTGCCATGTGCTCCTGATGCAGATCGTTGCATCTTTCTTCCTCCTACCCAGTAGCAAAGATGAGCGACCAAAAGGAGGGAAAAGGATGGGGGAAACCAGCGGCAAACTATTTTCCCATACCTTGGCTTGCAAGATCAATGGTGGCAGGGATCGCCGTGCCCCAGGGAAGATGATGATGAGGCGGCGGCGCTCCTGTTTTCTCCGTATCGGAAACGATCGATGAGAGAGGAATGACGTCTGGTAGGGGCAGGACCTGGGTTTGGGGTTTAACTTCTCCCTCTTGGACTCTAATTAGGCCTAGTTTACTTTCCCACTTATCCCACAAAACAGGCCCAAGACAAGGATTAGGCTTAACTATTTTTTTTCCTGGGCGTTACATTCTCCCCTCCTTGAAAGAATTCGTCCCCGAATTCTAACGATCGTCAACTATGGAATACGATGATCAAGAGAAAAGACTTCTATGCATACCAGTTTCAAAGAGTTGAGGATACTTTCGGCGCATGAGCTCCTCTAGCTCCCAAGTAGCTTCCCTTTCTGTTTGATTTGACCAAAGTACTTTTACATACTTGATCACTTTGATAGATGTTTCAAAGGGAGTGTTATTTATTATGATGTATCTGGTGGTTTCTTATTAATCTTCTAACCTTGTTTTTATGTTAAATGCTAGTTTGGAGTAGGGTGTTACATCCCTCTACGATGGCTCGAGCAAGTAGTATCCTGCTGATATCAAGCTCTTGATGTTCAACACACCATTGCCAAGCATCGTAACTGTCGCGCTTAACTTTTGCTTAAGTAGCCTACATTTCAAATTAAGAATACCGTGTCCAAGTTTGGAAAAGTGTCCCAGTGTCCAACACAGGTTTGCCTAGATTGATCAATAGCAGGATTATACTCGTTTTTATGAACAGTAAGCTGGTTCTCTTGGTTACCCAGCTCTACTCAGCTGGATGAAAAGTTGTAAGAAGCTTAAGGCGCCTATAGTTTTGCCAAAATACGTTTTGTGCAGCCATATAGAATATCCAGGCAAATCATCCATTTGACTAGGCTGTCTTCATTTGTAACAGATCCTTCCCTTGCGCCTCTTATTCCCATCAGGTCACGTCACTAATCAACTATTCCCTCTTGCTCCTTGCTACATTGGTTTTATTTGTGCTACGTACACGCAACGGTGAAAAACAAGCAACGGTGAAAAACAAGCACGATATGGATGGCCACATTGATGCAATTATAAAAAAAAAGGGCATTTCGGGCGATCCATTTTACAAGGATGATGGGAATGTTTGTCGCTTTTTTCCTTTCACCCACAATTCGCATCAGTCCACGCCAGAGGATGTCACTTGCAATCCTGTCCCACTCCCGTCCTTGTTCAGAAAATCCTTAGACAAGGTTGCTTCAGGTGTGTCCGCATGGCTCCTCTTCGGGCCTGCTTGGTAGTCGGCCCTCGCAGCCCTCTCGCCTGCCAAATATCTCTTGTCATGCCATCAAGAGGATGCATCCTGGTGCCCTCTCGACCGGTGCAGGTTCGTTTTCAGGTGCTCCGATTCCGTATTCCCCGGCATGCTTCTATGCCCCACCCCTCTCTTCGGTGCCACGTGTCCGCAAGTCCAGCAGCAGCCAGCGCTTCGCATCCCGAACTGCTGGCCGGTGCTATCGCAGGACTAGCTGGCGCTACGAAGACACATGGACTAGGATTACTGATCAGCCTAGTAGCGTCTTCCCTCCTGCCTCCCATGCCAATCACGCTGTTGCAACATCTTCGTAACTTTCTATTTATTCACTCACACCTCCGAATGCTAGGTAGGATCCTTGGGCTTCGGACTGTTAGAGACAGATCACGCGCTATATATAGGCATCGTATGCGATCGATACGTAGAATTCTGGTGGTTCATATGTACTATGTGCATTTACTTTCTTCAGACTACATATCACGCCTCGTATATTCACTGCCATAAGGCCACATGATCATGTAAAGGAAACAAGAGCGGCCATTGCCTGACGGCTCATTGAACTAATAAATCTGTCGATGAACAAAGCTGTCCTAAGTCCAGGACTCAAGATCATGAACTTTGGGTACGTACTAATAGTGGTCGATCAAATGTTTTTGTAGAGGCATAGGGGAAAAAGTGGTTGACGATGAGGTGGTCATCTTGTAAACTTTGGTTAGAAGTCATAAGAACAATATATTAAACGAGTCATTAATGCAAATCAATATATTTTAAAGGAAATAAAGTTCTGGCTCACTATAGCTCTCTAGGGAAACTGGATTGTGGCTCACTATAGCTCTAGCGAAACTGAATTCCTGCTCACTATAGCGCTTTCTGTACTTGATACTTGACAGCATGCTTTTCCACCAGATTGTGCTTTCGCATAATGAAAGAAAATTCTAAAACATTTCTTGAGAACATAACCCATGACACATGAATGAGAAATAGAAATCACATAGTGGTAGTTAGTTATAACAGAAAGACCTCATGTTTTCTATTTGTTGTATGTTCATGACGTTCATATATACGAATAATAAATGAGTGGGAAAAGGATTTGTGTAGTAATACATAATATCCACGTGATACACTGTAGTACTGAAAGTAAGGTGGCAAATCTGCTCAAATGTTCGTGATGAGGCAAGAATTTTGTGGCCCGCTTGTCTAGTTGTAACGCCACACCATATCTTACACTATGCCTAGACTCTAGATAAAATATGCTGACCTTAATTGCCAGATGGAACTGACTATATACATCAAAAGGCATAGTCTCTCTTTCCCTTTTGGTTCCTATTCCCATTATACGTCAACAGCTTTCCAAGTTTTAAATTTTTTTCTCCTTGTTCCTCCATATTCTCCTGCACTAGTACTAATTTGTTGTGGTACGCCAAGAAGGAAACCTTATTGGACTACGCTGCCTTCATTTGCTAACCGATCATTCCCTAAGCCTTATTCCCATCAGTCACTAATCACTAGCCATCATTCCGTCTTGCTGCTCCTCGCGTTACATCGTGTTTCTGGTGCTTCCTGCATGCCATGGTGAAAAGAAGAACTATATAGATGGCCTGATAGACACCACTAAAAAATTGAAAATTAATAGATCCTTTTTACAAGGACTGGCATTTCCAATCCCTTTACTTTTGAATATTGATGCTCACTGATCTTATCCACTTTGACAACTTCGTAAACGTATATATAGGGTAGTAGTAGAAAATAGAATTTATCAATTTCTTAGTAACAGTTTTGATGACCGGAGTATATATGTCATGTCTTGTTTGTTCATAAGAATAGGAAATATGTTTCATCCCTTTTTGGATCATACACTTTCAGGTGAATCAAGCTCTAGATACGCACACGCGACTCTATGCTTTCAATTTCAAAGCCCCCTATTTCTCAATGAGCAACAAAAACCACAGCGAAAGAGTGGAACAATGGTGACAGGTATGCCTAGTCGCTTCTTCCCTATGGCCTCCAATTCCCCGTCAGTCAACTTCAGAGAATGTCCCTGCTCTCTAACCAGTTCCCAGAAGGGGTTTTTTTTTTCCTAGCCTTTGGATTACAGCTGCCACAGCGTCGTGTTTGTCGTCACGTCAAGGATTCAACAACTGCAAACGTGGTACATGCCGTGCCCTCCGACAACCCTGACCCATGCCTGCCGCGTGAATCCATCCTCGCGGCCTCCATACCTTCTACATGAATCAAGGTGTCCTCTCGCCCGTTGCTGCCTCGAACACCGGCACTCCTGTCTTCCCCGGCATGCTTCCCGGCCTCATGCCTCTCTATGGCTCCACGTATCGGCCTGCTGCCCCTGCATACACCATGCACCAGAAACTAGGGCAGCAGGTCCTGCAGCAGCCAGCGCTGGGCGACTCCAGCCTTCTGGTCGGTATGTCATGGGATCAGCTCGCGCTACAACGTCATATGGACAGAAATTATTGGTCCAAATAGTAGCGTCTTCCCTCCTGCCTCCCATGCCTATCAGTTGCAACATCTTTGTACTTTAGTCATTCACTCGCACATTCTCCTGTTGAAAAGTAGGAACGAACCTTGGGCTTTCGACTGTTTGAGACAAAGGCACTATATAAAGTCATCGTATGCAATTGATGATAGAATTTTGCTGTCGGGCCACGTATGTACTATCTGCATTTACTTTCTCTAGACTATATATATGATACCTGGTATGCTGACGGCCATATGTAGCTCCACATGATCCTATGAAAGATAGTAGAGCAGTCAGTATCTGGCTGCTGATAAATCTAATAAATCTGCTGATGAAAAATGCTGTCCTAATCGTGTCGGACTCAAGAACGTTTAAGTTAGGCTACTCAATTAATATGGATCCGGAGCAGACAAGAGCCACGAGTTGGCATATTTTTTTCTCACTTATAATGTGCTGCAGGCAAGAACTTTAATATGTTCTTACTCAACTAATTAACAAGAAAATGTTAAGGGTGTCACAACAATCTGTAATATAGACAAGCTGGTTTCAAGTCTTGGAATTTTAATCTGCCCTCGAGGATTAGAGTCCACTAGCCAGCTTAGCCATTTCTATTTCGTTTACGAAAGATCATTACTAGCTAGCGTAGCCATTTCCCATATCGTGAGCTCTCACTGCATACCAAATAGTTCTGTGAGAGCAACTAGTTCATATCACTAGTGCCCCGCCACACAGTTTTGGGACCGGCCATGCAATTGAATAACATGTTTCTACTCCCGAGTCATGAAAACACGTTCCTTTTGCCTTTCGTTCTAAAGCACACCACGACAACTTTCTTTCTTTTCTTAACTACTTAATCATATTTTTCTCTACTTCCTCTAGTCTGAATCGATCGAGCTTGTACAAAAAAAGGATGATCGAGGTGGTTTATTGCTTTACATGTTGTTGTGTGTGCGAAAAGAGTAGAGAACCTAGTTCATATTGTGCCAGTTTGGAAGCAGCTTGTAGGTGGACAATATTGATGTGAATTCACTCATCCAAAAATAACCATATCATGAATGGAAGATTTGAGCATCACCACAGCAAGGGCCAAGTTGGTCAAGGCTCTGTTCTCTCAGGCAAACACATACGACTGTCCCGTTTCCGTCCTTCTTCAATCCTTAGACGGGGATGGTTCATGCATGAACTTCATCCTTGTGCCTGCTCACCCTGAGCTCCCTGGTACACCGGCACTCCATTCTTCTCTGGCATGCTTCGTGGCCCCGTGCCTATCTACGGTGCCACGTACCCACCTGCTGCCCCTGCATGCATACACCACGACATATCCCCTACATATCCGTTCAGCGAGCCTTTCTATGGAGATTATTGCCATGGAGTTCTTCGCGAGGAATGGATGGAAATTCAATAATAGACTTTGTCTTTAATTTTGTCCCTTGATCCCAGTCGGGAAGGTAAAGAAATGTAATAAGTATGAACGCTATGTGCAGAAACGCAGAGGCGGGAAAAACTATTTCCATTTTCTAAAAAAAAAAATCAGCAGGTCTAGCAGCAAATCTAGCCGCACGTTCTAAAAAAGCTGGCCTGTGTATCATGGGATCAGCTCGCTCTAAGAAGACACATAGGCAGCTTGTACTAGTCGAACTAGTAGTTTCTTCCCACCTGCCTTCCATGCCTATCACGTAGTTGCGACATCTTTGTTACTCTTTAGTCATTCAATCGCACCTTCTCCTATTGCAAATTAGGATCCTTGGGCTTGGGTTGTTAGAGCCAGATGCACTATATAGAGGGATTGTGTGCAATCGATAACTCGAAATCTTGTAGCGCGTATTTACTATGTGCATTTACTTTCTATAGACTATATAGCATGCCTCTGGTATATTCACAGCCATAACGCCACATGATCCGGTCAGTGCGTAGCGGTCCATAATAAAACTAAAAAAACTCTATGGATGAGCAATGTCGTCCTAAGTGCCGGAGTGCAAGAACGTTAACTTTAGGTATGTACTACTATTGGTTGAACCAATGTTTCTATGAAGGCACAAGAAAAATGTAGCTGATGTGTGGTCTTCATGTAGACATAGGTTAGAATTAAGAGAAGCATACAAAATTGAACGAGTCATTAATTCTAATCAATATGTCTCAAAGTAATTTTCTAGTGGCTCACTATAAGAGTATTTTTAAAGGATAATTCATTGACATGCAAATAAATCATATCGACACGACTCAGATCTAGCAATAGTTATCAATTCAACATTAATTAGTCAAGCCTAACAATTTCCATTATTATGAGGTCTCAGTGCGTAGCAATTAGCACTTTCAAAGCAACCACTCCAGGCATTTTGTGACACCCCCGTGTCACTGTGACCCAACCTCAGCAAATACCCAAACTGAACAAAACTGAAAACCAAATCAATTTCAAATTCGAAATCAATAATTCAAACAAATGACAAAACCCAAGCTTGTGAAGGAATTCAAAATTTTCAATAACAACTTGACCCAACCAAAAATTCCTGTGCAAGCTCTTCAGAAATGAGAATTTTGGAGATTTTTCCAAGATTTTTGAAATTCAGGAAGACCCCCTAAAAATTCAGTGAAGTGAGCACAAACTGCTGAGATCCTGAATTTTTATTTCCAGTTCTGTTGCTCAAAACCTCATTGACCCAAAAGCAAAGTTGGAGCTGGATGTTCGCTCTATCGCTCCAGAATGTTTCCGAATTTTTGGAGCTCGGGAAGTACCCTAAATAATTCAGCAATTTTGGCTCAATTTAAATCGTGGAAAAAAGAAAAGGTCGCCGGGCCCGCCTGTCATTGACTTCGGACCCACGTCGTCGTCTCCATTGGGCGTTGCCGGCGGTGCTCCGCCGCATCATCCCTGAGCCAGGCAAGCCCCGGTGCATTCCGACCTGTGTTTTCGATTTTCTTTTCTCACTATGTATGAGGTCTAGAAGTGTTTGTGCATTAGGTTTATAGGAGTTGATTGGAACCGTAGACTTGCACTAGGTTTACTCTTCCTGATTATCCTTGGTTAATCCCTGTTTAGAGGTAGTTAGGTCCTTTTGGTCAGTCGTTAGTGCTGCTAGGCGTAGTTGATAGCGATCGGTAGAAGTCGAGTGGTAGGTCCCACTCGCATGGCAGGTTTATGACACCCTGGATTGTACTAGAAGAATTATAAGTTTGCTGGAGACCGAACAGGGATTGTTTGTATAGGATGGTTTGGGAAGGCTGGGCCTTCACGGTGGTAGCCCCGTCTGTGTCGATTAAAGACCGTTCGTTGTTGGCCCTATTGAGCAAGTTTGACTTGTACTGATTCACATGCTGGTGATATGGGCACCAGTAAACCGATGTAGCTTAGCAACCGTGGGGACGAACCTTACCCTGCTGCTACGGGGGAATGGGACAACCCGCGGACGATGGCAGGGCCGGGTGTTGCGTGGGGGTGGTCCTAATATTTCGCCAGGAACAGCAGCTAGATTTCGGCCTTGCGGGGGCTTTGTGAAAGGTTGCCATATGTGGTCTGTTCGTGGGCGCATATGTCGTGTGGTCAGGTTTCTCCTACAGGATGTACATCGATGCCGTCGCTCTCGGAAATGAGCACCCTTGTTCAGTGCGCTACATCGTAGTGTGATTATGGATGATGATGACTGTCAGACCCCATTTCTGGAATCTACTGTGCATCCTGTATCAGTCCCTGGATCAGTAGCTGATACGCACAAGAACACAGATATGATATTCAAAAGCATACTTCGCATAAATAAATAAGTAAGATACCTGATATAGGACCCTTAGTGGCGGTACGACAAGGATTCAAAACTATCCAAGTACATCCGATCCACTAGAGGTGAAGCAGACAGCGGAAACCATGGCCCAACGCCACAAGCAAACTTGAGAAGCAGAACCGAAAACCCAATCGTCGTCGTCTTCTACGAAGTTTTCTCCTTCTAAACCAACAATTGCAAACACGTGAGTACATAAGGTACTCAGCAAGCCCTACACTACACAAGGGTATATATACATGCATATTTGGTCTTAGCAAGGAATAAGCTGTATGGTTCATTTGCAGCAAGCAAATTTTATGCAAGGTTCACTAAGCAGGTGAAGGAGTTCTTTAGATAAAACAGAAGTAACTGTCAATATTTTAGTTGGTTGGCCCTGGGGGAGTATGAAGCATTCCCGCCAGTTCCCAAGTTTTAGTTGGGCCTTCTGACCTCAATTGGTCATAACGACCCGGCACATTTGCCATCACTTCCAAAACACGAGCAGACTACTGCTCACTCACACTTCAAGGAAAGAGAGGTGGCTAATCATATCGAACTCAACATAGATGCGTCATATGCCGTGACAACGTCCATCCGGATGAATTTTATACTCTGCAGAGGTTGTACATCTTTTCCACGAGCTACGCACCCTTTGCAAGGGGGTACGCAACGCTTATTCCATCTCCTCCGAGTAGTCTCACAAGTCCACCACGAAATCACACTCAGGGGCTTGTGACATGAAAGGTCACATAATGGCACAGTACACCTGTAATAGATAGCAGGGTATGTCGTGCTCCTGTAACTGATGGCAGGATCCTGTAACATATACAGGACATGCGGCACTCCCGTGAGCTGACAACAGGTTCCGCGAGCCGGATCACGGGTACGTTTCCCGGATCTTCTCCTGAGCTTCCGTCGCCTCTACTGGCCTCCAGATGGAATTTGCAAGAGTACCAAGAAGGTAGGATAAGTCCTTCCCATACAGGTTCCGTGGTTGTACGAGAATCATCTTGTTAAAGGTTGAATGAACCGGTCCTTATGTGGCCGGACAAGCACCATGTCTCCCACACTAGGGGACTATCACACAATCCATCACATCATCATTCACTTACTAATGGCCTTGCCCGCAATCCAACCATCCATCACTGTCTCCATCATCACCTAACATAGTTGTGCTAATCCCAAGCCCATATATCACACACACCACCAAACTCATTTAACACAGTTGTAAAGCGTATATGTGAGTAAAGTGTGGCAATGTAGAAACATTGCGAGGGGTCCTAAGCAATCTAGTAACAAGGTGAACGTGCCATCATAGAAATGATGGGACTATCCTAGGGTTATCAAGGCGACAGGTAAACAATGGTAAACAAGGATTCAGATATCAATGCCTAAGTAACAGACATCAATATCAATAACAAGTAGGACCATCACTACACAATCAGTAAAATAACAAGTAATGCATAATACGAGAATAGGCTATATAGGTGCATTGCGAAAACAGTAGGTTCAATCATGATCAAGGAGAAGTAGAGCTTGCCTGAAAACGCTATCCTAATCTTCCAATTCTTGATCTTCAGACTCGCGAAGTCGATGTCTTCAAGTCCTTCCTCGAAGCTTGTGTCTTCCGACTCGCCCTTAGGCTTGGATTATCCGGCTCGTCCTTGAAGCTTGGATCTTCTAGATCTTTGTTGAATTCTTCTGGCTCTTCCTCGGTTCTCGCGTAAGCTAGCGTATAAAAACATAACGTATAATCAAACTACCGCAAAAGAAATAAAGATCGAAAAGAGCCAAATAAGATCCGACTGAACTCCAAATAATAGCCGATAGAACACCGAAGAAGGATATGATACAAATCATGTATGATGCAATAGGTTTT
Organism: Eragrostis nindensis; assembly: GCA_012490785.1. Classification (NCBI taxonomy): domain Eukaryota; kingdom Viridiplantae; phylum Streptophyta; class Magnoliopsida; order Poales; family Poaceae; genus Eragrostis; species Eragrostis nindensis. Next base: position 248,193 of record JAAXCT010000459.1, on the reverse strand, counting down.
ACTTTAGAAGGGTTATCATTATCTTAGGAAGATTATTTGGGACAATGCATCGAGCTCTAGGGCTTTTGTTGTCAATGAGGGATGCTAAGAGATAAGAAGGGCATGAGTGTATGCGAAGGCGGAGACGGGTGTGTGCACGTGTTGATCATACATTTGTGGCACTAAGTCTTTATATAGGTCGTAGCCTATATAAAGGTTCATGCGACACATGTACGAGGTGCAAGGTGTGTTACTTAATTACTTACCTATAGATTATGATATTACCTAATAGTGATTAGCTATTGTATTATCTACTAAGTTAATTACTAAGGCTAAGCTACTAGTTATTTGTCATGAGCGGAGTACATGACTGTGGTACGTGCATGTGATCATGCGTGGTATGAATGCGCGATTGCAAATGAAATAGCAATGAACAACAACTTCAATAAGATCCAATGAAAGACCGCATATAAACAAGATCGATAAATCAAATAGATTAGATGGCAGTCGATGGCAATATGGGTTTAGGTTCGGTTGATCGATAGCTGAGCTGTGTTAGGGTTGGACCTTAGTTGCGATAAGAGAGGTTGCTATGCTTTGATGTGGAACGACACGGCAAGATTGGTTGGGTTCAGCGCTTAAAAGGGTGAAGGAACATTTGCGCTATGCGAGATTAGCGAAGAATGATTTGTCGAGATAGGATTTATCGGATGAGAGGGAAACTTAGGGTATTGATGGTTTGCGGATGTGGGATGGAGCTCCACGGACAGTACCAAAAGATACTACGCGTTGCTACGAACGCGTGAGCGCAAGAATCGCTCAAAACGGAGCTCGGATGGAAAAGATATAGGCGTTTAAGATTATAGGGGCTTGTTTGCGAGTATAGAAAAGTTTCTAGGGACGTATCTGTAAAACAGAAGAGTCCTAGGGACCTATGTGTAATTATGGAAAAGTTGAGGGACCTTGATGTAAAAAGGCAAGGACTAAAAGGTAATTATAGAAAAGTATAGGGGTGTTTCTGTAAAAATACAGGACCTAAACGGAATTACTGAAAAGGTCAGGGGCCTATCTGTAAAATGTACAGAGCCTGGGATTTTCCAAGATTTTTGGGATTTATTTTTGGGAAGGAAAAGGTGTGGACCGGGTCCACGGGCTCGTGGACCCATACTGTGGCTCGGGTTCACGGTCCTTGGTGGACCGATCGGATCTGGAGCGTTGATTGGAGGATGAGCGGTGGAGAGCGATCGGGCGGTGCGCGGCGGCCGGCGGCGACGGAACGCGGCGGCGGCTCGCCGGAGATGGCCGGGACGGCGCTCCGGTGATCAAAACTCGGCACGGAGGAGTGCGGGAGAGAGAGGAGAGGAAGGGGAGTTCACCTCGGTAGCTTGTTGACGACGAGGCGCGGCGGAGGAGGCTAGTGACGAGAAGGGGCCGAGCTCGACGGCGGAGCTCGATGGAGCTCTGCTCCGGTGCTCTTCGCGCGGCGCTGAGCAGTGCGAGAGGGGCGCGGGAGTCTGACGAAGCCGGTGCGTGCGCGAAGCGAGTGAGGCGTGGCCGTAAAGACGGTCGGCGTCGCGCAAGCGCGACGACGGGCGGCGGCGTGCGCCGAGGCTAGGGTTAGGGTTTCCCGGAGCGGCGGCGGCTTCGGGCAAGGGAAAAGAGAGAGAGACGGCGCGGAGAGAGAGGGCTCCGCGGTTTAAATAGACGGTGGAGGGGGTTCCTTCGACGAGAAGCTCCGGCTCCGGTCAAGATTGCGGCGGCGTTATCTTCTCGGGTTCGCGCGAAGTCAAGCTTGCGGCGCCGCCCCGTACAAGTGCTGATGTCGCGCGCGCGTGGCTACAGGGCGAAGGAGAGCGACCGGGGAGAGAGAGAGAGAGAGAGAGAGAGAGAGGGAGAGAGGAAAAGAAACGGCTGCATGGGCGGTGGCTTGACCGGCATGGGGGCCTGGCGCGGTGGCATGTGAACGCAGCAGGGAAAGCTGTAGCGTTGCGGCGGCCCTGTCGCGAAGCGTTTGGCAGCTGGGCGTCCGACGCGGCGTCGAGCTGGAGGGAGGCGGCGACCACATCGGCGGTGGCGTCGAACGACGCGTCGGCGGGAGAGATGAGCTGGAGGAGGAAGAAGATGGAGTGGCTTGGGCCGGACCGGGCTGGGCCGGAGAGAAGAGAAGGAAGAGAGGCCCGCGGTGGGAAAAAGGAGAGGAAAAAGAAAAGGCGGGCTGGGCCGGCTGAGGGAGGAAGAGAGAATCGGCCCAGGGAGTTTAGGAAAAAGGTTTTGGTTTTATCTTTTCGGGGATTTCGAATTTGAAAGAAATTCAAATTCGCACAAAAACAAAAACCAATCAAATATTGAAAATAAAGACAATAAAATACAGCAATGCATATGGTGAGTTTTTGATGCAAGATTAAACTAAAAATATTTTTAAATTCAAGATGAATTTGCTAGGGCTTAGCAAATAAATTTTAATTTGTCGTAAATTCCAAAGTTCAAACGTAAATATTAAATGTAAACAAACACTTGAGCATAGATTTTATATTTGAAAATTTCAGATTCAACTAAGTTTGAATTACTTTTGTTAGTTTTATTTCTAAAATTTGATGAGGAGGAAAGAAATAAACAAAATTCAAAATCGGAGTGATTTTTATTCCATTTTATTGTGATTTGAAATTTGAGGTGTACAATGACATATATATAATTATTGCTTTACTTACTGTATTTACTGTACTATTTACTTGTTTGATTATTTTATTTGCCTGCTATAGTTGTTAGTTGCAGAACATGATACTTGGTTAATTACTTAAATTGAGCTAAAACTTGAAAGTAAGGACCAAGTAATTAGTGTCGTTTTCGCAACTTGAGTCAGCCCACCCCTTGTAGCCTTTGCATGCTAGGAGTCGGCTGTAGTTGGCCATGTTGACGGGTAAGTCTTGCTGAGTATTAGTTGCTCAGGGTTTGGCTCTTTATGTTTTTGTGCAGGTTGTCTTGCTTCCGCGGTTGTTTTGTTGGAGTTCCAGCAGAGATCGTCTCCAGGTCCACATCGTAGGGCTTCGATGTGCGGCCATGTATCGTCGAGAGTTGCAGTTGTTTTACTTTCGGACTTCCGCTATTGCTACTTACGTGTTTTAAATCATTTGGACTTAATGTAATAACTTAAAGACTTAAATTTTGTGCTTTTTATGTGATGTACTATCTGTGTCTGTTCATCAGCACTTCCGACTCGATCCTGTGAAAAGCGGAAACGCTACACATTTGTATGTTAATAATCTCTATTATTGTAGCCTAAGAAACATATAATTTCTCATCAACACTAATCTGCACAATGCAAATTGATGATCATGGATTTTATCTGTAATGTCATTCAACCAAACCCAATATTCATCGTCAAATAAAAGTTCAAAAAAGAAGTCCAATTTCTCCATCACCTTTTCCCTCTGTAATGGCGTGCGAAAGTACTATCCTGCTTAAGTTCAGCTCTTTCTTCTGAATGCACCATTGCCGCTATCGTAACTGCTGCACATAACTTTTGCTCAACTCACCAAGATTACAAAGCACATCATGTCCAAGTTGGGAAACTTGTCCCTCACCAGGATTTCCTAGTTATGAACAGTCTCCACTTCTCATGGATCCTTCCCTTGCGCCTCTTATTCCCATCAGGTGATCACGCCACTAATCACTAGCCATCATTCCCTCTTGCTCCACGTGCTTCATTGGTTTCCTGGAGACTCCTACATGCCACAATTTTTGGTGCTTCAAACATCCCACGGTAACCACTATATAAAGGACCACATGCATTGACACAATTAAAAATTGGAAGTTCAGTAGATTCTTTTTACAAGACATGCATTTACTCAATAGATCACACTAGAAACAATGGCGCGGCTTGCCGCGCCCACATAGCCTGGCCCATTGGGGTGTGGTTATGAACCAAATTTGGACTGCTCTATACATATGATATAAATATACTTTACAAATGAAAATATGTATAACAATAAGTCTATGATTAAGACCTTCAAAAAAAAATAAGTCTACGATTAAGCATGAGTAATCTTATGCTATCCCTGCAAAGTTACATAATTTAGTAAAGAATGTATAAGTTGCCTGAGAGGGATGTACATATTAGGAGTAACCGAGTAAGTAATGGATTCAAATGTATAAGCTATCTGAAAAGGAATGTTTAAGTTATCACGTTTATCAATTGTAGCTTACATTGATGATCCATAAGCATGAACATCATATGATCAATGGCTAATGTTGAACATATCACTTACCATTTTTTTTGATATTTTCAGAAGCAACGACTATTACTGAACTGACTCCTAACAGATATATGGGGAACAACCTTTGCACATGGAAGAGGTTCATTCTTTAGTTTTCTTATGTTTCACATACTAACTTCATTCAAATCTACGGCTCATTTGATCACTCCATGAAAGAATTTACAATGTGTATAAACAAGCAATTAGATATCAAATGATATCTTACATCTGTTACCCTTCCTGTTCCTGGACAATCCAAATTATAAAGAGAACCTAGCATTTCTTAAGAACATGCAGGTTAGCAGCAGCCAACATATAACAACAACTTTTTTAAGTTTTGCAGATGTTGATATTCCACAAAATAGAGAGACTTGTTACATGGGATATGGGAGTTATGCGATGGACGTTGAGCTAAATTTTTGTGAAATACAAGAGGAATTAACATATTTGTTTCATAATTATGAGCATAGTCAAAATGGTCTGATAATACAGGGAAGATGAAACATACAGTGCATTACCTCCATGTCAAAACTATGCAGCTGTGTTTCATTCAGTCGGATGAGGTGTCACTGAAATATTGAATTGGATGCCTTCAGTGTTATCTGTTTTTGTACAAATGAGGTTGTGTCAAAATCATTTCTAAATGGATTTTCCAAACCACAAGAATATACTGAACTGAAGAGATAAAAATTCTGTAGAGGCAGTAACATATGGAACTTAAATTCTATTCACTTTGCGATTGATAAGACAATGTATAGACTGGTCAGCTATGTATGTCATATACACCAGTACTTGGAAAAGCATTTTAATTCAGTGACAGCCTGTTGCAGGAGGATTATCGTCGTTGATGATTGTGTTTTATCTTAACTGCGCAGATCGTGAGTGATACATTACATTGATCAACTTGTGAATCAGGTCTGGTACATTAGTACTAACCATAGTTCATACCACGACACTTCATGAAGAGAAAGCACCATTATTGCATCAAGTGAAATCTCTTAGTGGCGACATGCTCCGTTCACGCCTTCCAATCCCCGTCAAACCTAAAACAAGTTACTATTATTAATAATTAAGCCATTACTTATCCTATTATTTTTGTTGTTATATTCATGTAGATAATTTTGCCATATTGTCACCTACATATGCATTATGGGAATTTTAAATGTGTAAGCTTCCTAATTCCAAGTTTTCTCCTTTCTAAAAAAAAAGTTTTCAAATTGGTAATGTTAGGATTACATGTAGGCATCAGAATAATCACACAGGCCTCACTTTACCTTTACCAGATAGAATTTCAGTTCCACACAGGATATTCTTAATGGTCAGTATTCTTAGCATAGTTGTGAACGAAACTATAAAGGGTAGCACCAAGTTCAGGAGCAAACATCTCATCACACGATAGTTTCGCATGATAACATTGTAACTTTCCAGCGTGGCGCCTCCCGTGCGAAAGCAGCATCTCACATCCTCTCGCTTGTCAACCACACTGATGGAGATAAAATCCGTGTTGCGCTGAGCACTCCAAGCGGACAGGCATGCTTGCCCTGAGTCTAAGATCAATCTTTAATAGCTCAGCGTGGATGTATTGAGTCTGGTAGCTAACATTGCCCAACTGTGCGGTCCACATTGTTTTGCTTTCAAATTTCAATGCTTCTATCAGGACAACATGAATTGGACTTCGTAATTTGATGGTTAATATATATTCTGTAGGTAAAAAGCAACAAAGAAAGATTGAAAAAAGGAACACTAATATTGAGGTATTTCTATGACTGTATATATATGCGCACTTCATTTATGTTGGGACCTAAATGAAGGCAACCAGACTATAGACAAAAGATTCAGCATTGTTTCAAATCTAGTATTGGAACTTCATGGAAAGAATCTGCAAAAATTGTGCAAAAATACATTAGACATTCTGTTGTTTACTCATAAGGTGGAAACTACTTAACACTTCTGTGCACCTGACTTTGTTTTCAGACTCCGCAAATGAAAGCAATATGTACCACACAGTTCTTTCTTTCTCGGATGAAATCCACTATCAGGGCCAGAACTACTTCATAGTAATATGACTTGCACTATCTTGCATCAATTTTCTTGTGGAAGCTAGATCTCAGTTTGCATTTATCAAAACATTTGATTCATCTTGGTAACTACATATTACATTAAACTTATGTTTGAAGAATCAGTTATCAGGAGATAAAACTTAGGAGCAAATAGAGATAACTGCTTGCTGGAAAGGATTATCACTGCTGATTCAGATAAATATTTTGCTCAGCAGAAATTGTAGAGCTGAAACAACCCATGATAATAAAAAAACTGATAAGTTAGACCATATGCCATATGATTTTTTAAATAAGCTTTTGGAGACTCAATAAAGCTAAAACCTATGATGAAAATTAAAAGTAATATGCTCGGAGTCTTGGGTTGAACTATCTAGGCTTCAACCTGGGGTACTCCAATAGTGAGCCTTAGTTGCCTAGAGGCAAATTGCATTACAGATTAAGTACCCTAATCATATGATTTCGCATTTTGAACACCACCAAAGTGTTGTATAGTTAAGAAGCGCATAAAAATGCTGATGGTTACATTACTTAAAGCTTTCTTACATAATGCCTATGATCAAACTATATAAAGTTTTCTAAATGCCTTTAATTAACTGAAAACCTAATTGATGTTTGTAGCCTGAGACTTGTAGTGCTGCAGCTAGATTATTTGATGCAGCTGTTAGTTCTAGATTATTTGATTCAGCCGTGTTTAGCACTACACAATCTCAAAGGGTAGAAAGAAAACCACTAACAACTTCTGATAGTGCCATGCATTAAACTAATTGGCATACTTGTAGTTGCTAGCGATGTGTATCTGTAAGAACATCAGTAGTGTTTAGCATTCATTACATTTAACTGCTATTGTACTTATAAAGTTGGTGTGGGCAGTAGCACAATGTTATGTTAACAAATGCCATGATAATTTACTGCATCATCTGAACTTCCTGAATTAATTGAAATAGTAGGTGCATTGAGTCACTGTGAAAAAATTATCCTAGTAGCCCCTGCACACACCTGAAGAGCCCAAAGTCAGTCTTGTTGCATGCTGATGAGCCGCCACAAGATTACATGGCTCAGCATGTCCAGATCATCTGCTGGCGTGTGCACCATTCTGTTCACCGCCTTCCCAGTGGCCATTGCGTCCTGAATATTTTGTCAAACATGAATTGGGAATTTCGTCGAACACGTTGCAAGTAGAGTGCAGGTGGAAGACAAATTTGTGCGTGAGGCCACTTACTTGCCGCCATGCCTTGTTCTTGTGCGCCCCAGTCGATTATGATGACCACAAACCGGTGCCATGAACAGGGGTGGCACGCAAGGCAGAGCCGCAGAGTCCCGTGCAGGCTGATGTAAAGAAGGTTCGTGCGCCGCACTGGATTGAGTTTGCGGCATGCGCGGCCTTCTCCGCCACGACTCGTCCAGGGACGGCAGAAGCTGATGTGGAGCCGGATCGCTGGGGCAGCTCCTGGTGCGTGGATGCCCCAGTCTGGCCAGGCGCCACGCCCCTTCATCTGTGGCCAGCTCCCATGTTGTCTCGCCTTGTTCCTCACCATACTGCACCGAGGTGGAGAAGTCGGGGGAGGCGAGGGCGGACCGGCGGAGCGGTAAGCGAGAGACGACGAGGGAGAAAGGCAGAGGCGGGTCGTGGAAGAAGGCGGGCGGGCCTCGCACGAGGAAGGAGGGAGTTGGGAGTTTTTTTTTTTTTTTTTTTTTTTTGGAGGGGAAACGCCCACAAGGGGCCAGAAGCTTCGTTACTGCACATCAGGTACAACCATTTTGCAGAAAGGCCCTTACAATAAGATTGACATAAATATAGGCCTTGTGCATAGCAGAAAGGACACCAAAAGAAATAGAAATTACAACTAGGTCCTTGGGATTTCGCAGCACGAGGAACGCCATAGCCTCCAAGAACTTGACCTCCAGCACAGGTGTCTCCAACTGCGACGAGACCTGCCGATGGAGCGGATGACGACCGCAAAGCCACCGCGAGGCAGTTGGGAATAAGGCCTTCCTAATTGTGCAAGCCGATTGGCACATCGGCGGTCCTCCCGACGGCCGCCTCGAGACAAGCACTTGAAGGAGATGAGGTCGATGTCGTAGATCTGGATGTGCAACACCGGACATGACCAGTGATCGATTCCCCTACCAGATATGGGGATCAGCAGCCATTGGCGATCAACCCAAGCAGAGGAGTCGAAGCACGAGGCAGGAATCAACTCCATGGAAGAACCAGAGCAGAGACCTCGATGCCACTGTACCTGCAACGGAGCAACGAAGCAGAAGAGCAGAGATAGGATACACCCGCCGGGGAGGAAGCCGGCGAGGAAGATGGCCATCACGGCAACCCACGAAAGACAACAAAGAAAAACAGAAACCGACTCCACAAGGAACAAATCGTCACCCAGAGAGGACGATGTGGAAAACTCGATTTCAAGCTATTTTATTTAGAGCTAAAAACACACTATATACAGCTAGGAGAACTAAAAATGGGATGGGACCCCCTTCCTCGCGTCACCGGCAAGCTCACCGGAGAGGAGAGGAAGGGGGGCCACTCAAACTGGAAGAGATTTGGACGGAGAGGCAGGTTGAAGAAGGGGCTACAGTGTTTTGGGGAGGGAGCCGACAGAAGCTACTTGGGAGCGCTGTCGAGTTGGGAGTTCGGGAAGGAGAAGCGTCGGAGTAAGAGACTCCAGAGCAATCCAGAGGGTACGTCAGCGTGGCCTCATTCCCTTCTAATCCAACGGTGAATTTTAACTCTGAGTGGAATCGAACGGTTTGAATAATAATTGCTGACGTGGAATGACGTGAGCGCAAGAAAACTTCACGTTTTAGAATAGAAAAGATTTTGATCCCTGTACTTTCCAATGTTGATGCTCACCGATCTTATCCACTCACTCCGTATTTGTAAAGTTGACATCCGGAAATTGATGCTAAGACAAATTTGGACTAAAGAAACTGTTTGGAGGGAGTATATATGGTATTAGGAAATAGAGTTGATTTATTTCTTAATATCTGTTGGGACGACCGGACTACGTGTCTTGTTTGCTCATACAGATCGAAAAGAGATGTGACAGATGTCATCTCTTTTATGATCGTCACACTTGTCAAGTGGATTAAGCGCTGCATACGCAATAAAACAGTCTTTGCTTTCAAAGGCCGCTATTTCATGAAGATAAACAGGACCTCAGTGAAGGAACAATGGTGACACTAATGTCTACTCGCTCCTTTGATACTTTTCTCTCGCTTCCGATTCCCACGCGCGTGAGAGGATGTACAAGCTTAGTAGCCAATTCCCAGCTGTTGTTTTCTAGCCTTTCCAATATATACAGCTGCCATTTTCAAGCCAAGGACTCAACAACCTCAGATGTGGCACGGGCGGCAAGGGCCAAGATGGTCGAAGCTATGTTCCCTCCGCAAACACTATCACTTTCCCAACTTTCTTCAAAATGACTGGGATGATTCACAGATATGGCTGCATGTCCCCTTTTCAGATCGGCATGGTCCTCGGCCCATGCAGCCCTCTCGCCAGCCACCTGCCCCCTCATGCGCTTATGAGCAAGCAACATTTGTGCCTTCTCGCCTTGAGCCGCCTGGTGCACCGGCACTCCTGTGTTCCCCAGTATGCTTCGTTGACCCATGTCTATTTACGGTGCCACGTGCACTACCACAGAAAGGGGCTTCAGCGACGGGTTTTTAGTGCCTCCAGCGACGGGAAAATGCCCGTCGCTGGTAATACGTCGCTAATGGGTGCCCCTGTAGCGACGGGATTTCACACGTCGCTAAGAATAACTGCAGCGACGGGATTTTTTCCACGTCTGAACTGCTCTTTGCGACGTTTCCACTAAAACCCGTCGCTACATGGCACCAACGACGTGTTTATTAAAACCCGTCGCTACTGGGGAATGGAAAACAAAAAAAAATAAAATTGTCACGTTTTTGTATTATACATACTTTTATCCCTCTCCATTTGTAGTTTGAGTCCAAGAAGCAGTTAACTGGACGAACAGTTAACTAAACCAAGCAATAGGAGATACTAAATCTTGCAAGCAAAAGAGCCGAAATATACATCACGAACAGAACCATCTAACAGCCCAAAAGGTCACATGGATCCCAAATCACCAAACTACTAGGAGACCTGGGGCGAACCTTAGATTAGATGTTAACAGCTATACGCAGTTACTCGCCGGATTGGCCACCGTAGAGACCGGATCTGCCGTTGAGGAAGTCGTCGGAGGCGGCCACCGTCGAGGAGGACGTCGTCGTGAAGGCCACCGCCGTCGTGGAGGACATCGTCGCGGAGGCCGCCGCCGTCGCGGAGGGAGCCGCGCGCCGTCGTGGAGGACGGAGTCGCGGAGGCCGCCGCCGTCGAGGAGGACGCTGTCGCGGAGGCCGCCGCCGTCGCGGAGGGAGCCGCGCGCCGTTGTGGAGGACGGAGTCGCGGAGGCTGCCGCCGTCGAGGAGGACGCCGTCGAGGAGGCCGCGCGCCGTCGAGGAGGACGTCGTCGTGGAGGGAGCCGCGTGCCGTCATGGAGGAAGCCGCGGATCTGCGCATGGTGAGGATGGAGCCCGCCGGATCTGGGCATGGGGAGGAGGGGAAGGGAGATAGGCTTTGGTATGAGAGGGAAGGAGAGCGAGAGGGCGGCGAGGGGAAGGAAAGTGCGGCGCTTAGGGTTAAGGGTGGGAGGCACGCGCGTGTGTTATATGGACTGGAGTAGGATGTGCCGGGCCGGCTGGAACCTGATGCACTATCAGTTAAAGTATATTATCAATACTTCTGCACAGTTTACCACAAACACTAGATGGTGTAGTGGCTAGTGCCTTTGAGCTCCACGTCAAAGGTTCTGGGTTCGAACCACCCGGGCCAGCATGCGGTTTTTAATATTTGTTTTGCTGGTAGCATCTCTCGGTAGCGACGGGTTTCCCAAATTGGGTAGCATCCCAGCGACGGGTTAAAATAACGTCGCTAAAAAAAATCAGCGACGGGTAAGTTGCTAATAGTAGCGACGGTGAATTGATCCCCGTCCAAAAAGCGACGGGTTTCCATTTTCCAGATTTAGCGACGGGTTTTAGGTAAACCCCGTCGCTAAAAATATGGCTTTTAGCGACGGTTTTTGGAAAACACGTCGCTGAACCTCCCTACACTAGTTTTAGCGACGCGATTCTAAATTACGTCGCTAATGTATGCGTCGCTAAATCCCCTTTCTGTGGTAGTGGTGCCCACCTGATGTCCCAATGGACCATGAAATATCCCACACAGCAGCAGGTCCAGTTGTCCGCCGAGCTGCACGTCCTCAACCTACTGGCCGGTGCATCATGAGATCAGCTGGTTCTAAGTAGGCACATGGACATCTTGTACTAGTCGAACTAGTAGCTCCTTCCCTCCTGCCTCCCATGCCTATCACGCATGCAGTGCGACATCTTGTTACTCTTTAATCATTCACTCGTACCTTCTCCTATTGCAAAGTAGCTAGGATCCTTGGGCTCGGACTGTTAGAGCAAGATGCACTTATATAGAGGCATTGTATGCAATCGATAAGTAAAAATTTGGTGGTGCATTTACTTTCTTTAGACTATATACCATGCCTGGTATTTTACGGCCATAGCACCACATGATCTTATGAAAGAAAGTAGAGCGGTCAGTGCCTGAATGCGCTCATAATAAAACTAATAAATTTGTTGATGAACAATGCCGTCCTATGTGCCGGTTTCAAGATTGTTAACCTTAATTAGGTACTTATTGGTTAAACAAATGTTTCTACAAAAGGCATAAGAAAAGAGGACTTTTACAGTTCCCTAGATAGTATTATTCGAAGAATACTAACTAGTATTGTTGAAGGTAGTTTTGAAATTGAAGCTTGATTAGATTAATTTACATTGAATGCTGGGAGTAATTGAGGAAACAGGAAAGCCGGCCTAATTTGAAACCTGACCAGGCCAACCCAATTTTGATTAACCCTACTCTTGCAAAAGAACAAATCAATCCGAGCCCTTGATTTTGTGTAATAAAAGTAAATAAAAGAGCCTTGATTGCGATCTTTTGTAGCTAAGGATAGAACCTAATAAATCTCATGTTTGTTGCCTTGTAGATGTTGGCCAGGAACAAATCATGCCCGCGCATATCTCATCTGCATAGATTGAGAAACAAAAAGCGTATCATGTTTCATGCGGAGGATCAGACGATCACTTTTTTTTTTTTTGCTGTGATCACTTTACACTAGAGCTTTTTTTACAGTACCTTCTCTTCATTTTGCCTGCACCCGGTGCGTTATGCGAGCTTACCATTGTGCTTTATTAGTGGATAAATTGTATTAGTGACACATCATGAGGACTGGAGATGGAATATGTCAAAACTATGTGCCCCTTGCATGCATTTATTAGTTTGTACTGCAAGTACATTTGCTGCAGTGATGCCCAAATCTTCCCTTAATTTTTTTTGAGGAACCCAAATCTTCCCTTAATGATATATGGTCATTACTCGTTACGCATAGCATAGAGATGTCCAACTACTGGCAGCTTGCACTAGCACTTGCACAGTAAGACTCCATAGTGTTTCTCTTTTGGTACACACCACACAAAACACTTGCGTCCAGCCCGGGTCATCACTTTATATATATATATATATATATATGGGCTCGATCATTTCATACTAGAGGAGAAACAAAGCTGTCGTGGTGTACTGGGATTAGGAGGCAAAAGGGAAGAACTCATGACTATGTCATCTGTTGCTGGTAGATAGATACTAGAGGCCTGGAGTACGCGTAGCTGTTCCGAAAGTGCTAATTGGTACCCATTGAGGCATCATTAAGGAATTTGTTACGATAGTACTAAAGGCCGTCCATTTGAGTAGATCTCGAGGCACAAAATGAAGTCCTGCACCACATGATGCAAGAGTTCACCCATAATTAATTTTTTATTATTTTGGAAAGTTAAATAACATAATACTTTTGGCTTCTAATTTTTAGGATCTCATACTAGTGTCAGATGTAGCAAAAGCTGAAAAACGTGACAGAAGAATATTTATACCAATGGCTACAAATCTGATTCGTAACAAGAAAAACTGCTATGATCGATCACATTAGGTGCACTGGTTTGTAGACGTAGCGTGATAGCCTGATAGTGTAAGAGAATCCCCTCACCTTCCTTTCCTTACCTCCCCCGTCTGGTTTATGGCTGGAACTAGCTCATAGAAGCTCCGCGAGTTGGCCGGGCTGGAGCTCAAGCTGGTGCAGCTTTTGCAGCAGCGCCGCCCGGCGCCATTGGCCTCGCTGGACCCCATGCCGCTTTCATCGCTGGGCAGCTTGGCTAGAAGCTTGCACGCTACCACAGATGCCTCGCCACGCACGCAGCGTCAGGCTCCAAATCGTCCTCCCGACTTTGAGCGCAATGCGTTCACGATTCGTGTTCATCCAGAATACAAAAAGCAATTAATTTTCGGTGTACGTTGGCCGGTGGAGAACACGGTGAAGTTCATCGAAATGGACAGGTGTGTGTGGGACCTGGAATTCTGGTCCGTGACCCGGATCTACTCGTTCGTGAGCCTCCCTCTTGCTCGTCTACTGAGACCTGATCTCGAGCCATGCCTCGCTGCATTCTGTCGATGCCGTCGGGTTCCAACAAACTGGATCCTAACCAACTAGAGCACGAACGCGCCCTCACGCACGACATTCTGGCTCGTCACAACCTAAACGATCTACAAACTTGCCTACACCCACGGGCACACAGACGCGTTGCAAGCGACACATAACCAACGCACGCCAGCCAGAAACAACAGTTTATTCTAACATTTCTCGAAGATCAACACGACCGCTGTCAAGGACTTGAACAATGCATGGTGACAGCTAGCCTGGCAGGAATGTACAGTCGCTTCTTCCCTTTGGCCTCAGACTCATCCATCAGTCCAGGGTAGAGGTTGCTCCAGCTCTCTAGCGAATTCCCAGGTTTGGAATCCAGCTGCGACAAGATTCATTATGGTCGCGATGAGCATGCTGTCGGGTACCGCAGCACTCCGATCCTGTCTATAGTGCCACGTGTCCACCTGCTGCCCTTCGTACACCATGCGGCATAGTACATCACCGCAGCAAGCCCAGCGGCTGGCAGCGCTCCGTAACCTGCTGGCCGGTGCATCACGGGATCAGCTGAAGCTATAAACAAGTTGGGACAGAATATTCCTGTCGATCTAATAGCGTCTTCCCTCCTGCCTCCCATGACTATCATGCAGCTGCAACACTTTGTAACTCTTTAGTCATTGACTCCCGCAGTCACACTAATGCTAAGTAAGACCCTTGGGCTAGCTTGGGCTGTTAGAGCCAGAGGCAATATATAGATGCGTCGTATGCAATTAGTAATAGAATTTTGGTTGCGCCTGTACGTACTATGTGCATTTACTTTCTTTAGACTATATCCATGATGCCTCATATATCCACGGCCACAAGGGCACATGCATGATTCTTTGAGAGAAAGTAGAGTGGTCACTGCCTCGTGCCTAACTGCACATATATATATAAGTAATAAATCTGCCGATGAACTAAGCTGTCCTAATTGCCTGACTCAACAAAGTTAACTTTAGGTTTATAGGTACATGTTCGATTATTGGTTAACCAAATGGTTCTTGTAGCGTTTCCGCTTTTCACAGGATCGAGTCGGTCCGCGCTGATGAACAGACGCAACAGTACAACACATAAATAGGCACAATTTAAGTCTTAAAGTTGTTACATTAGTCCGAATTAAAACACAGAGTCGCACAGCGGAAATTTTAAAGCGCTTACAACACGATTAAGTCTAAAAGAAACAACGACAACTACGATAAAGAACGATACACGCTCTCACGAGATGAACTCCGCATTCCAAGCCCTCAGAATGCGAACACAGGAGTGGCTCACTCCTCGGTCTCCCAGTGAGCCGTCCAGCCAAACGGAAGCTGGCCGTCCCACTGACCACCTCCACCTGTGGAGTCAGGGATGAAGGTGCTACCTGCACAAAATCATAAAGAGCCAAACCCTGAGTACTAATTACTCAGCGAGACTTACCCGTCAACGTGGCTAACTACAGCCGACTCCTAAAATGCAGAGGCTACAAGGGTAGGCTGACTCATTGCATAAAGCCGCGCTAATTACTTGGTCCTTACTTTCAAGTTTAATCCCAATTAAGTACTTAACTAATAAAACAGTGCACTTGACTAAAAAAAAAAGGAATAAAGTAACAATACATCAGGTAGAAGCAGTATACAGCATAATATATGAAGATAACCAATAAACTAGCATCATCATCGTCATCCTTATCCATAATCACACTACGATGTGGCGCACTGAACAAGAGGGTGCTCATTTCCGAGCGGCGGCATCGATGTACATCCTGCAGGAGAAACCTGACCACACGCCATGTGCGCCACAAAGGCCACACATAGCAACCTTTCACACTGTACACCACCAGAGCTGTACCAGATTCTACTCCTCCCGAGGAAGGGGTCTTCCGCCGTGGTCGTCGTCCCAGACGCCCAACCACGCAGAACGTTATCCCTCCCTCTCCCAAGTACCATGATAGAAAGAGTAAAGTATCCACCAGACATCCAGGGCGACACAGGCTACGTAGGTTTACTGGGCCTATATAACACCAGCATGTGAATCAGTACGTTCAAGCTTGCTCAATAGGGCCAACAACGAACAGTCCTTAACCTGACACAGACGGGGCTACCACCGTGAAGGCCCAGCCTTCTCCAACCATCCTACACAAACAACCCCCGTCCGGTCTGCAACAATCCTAAATTCTGCTAGTACAATCCAGAGTAGAATTCCTATCATGCAAGTGGGACCTACCACTCGTCTTCTACCGTCCGCTAGCCACTAAGCATAGCAAGCCCTAACGTTATCCTAGAACAACTACTACAATTAGGACACAAGGTAGGATCTGGAAGGGTAGTCCTAATGCAGTTCTAAGGTTTCACATCAACTCCTAATAAACCTAATGCACAATCAATTACTAGCCCCAATCAAGTGAGAAAGTAAAATCTAACAGGTAGGCATGCACCGGGGCTTGCCTGGCTCAGGAGCTACGCTAACAGGGTCAGCGGTGGTGTCAGTCTGCTGCTCCTCCTCCTGCTGCGCCGCCTCCTCCTCCGGCAGCTGGAAGTCCAGGGGCTCCGGAGTCTCCTCGGTCACTATATGCCATGACAAGGAATTAATGCATGTTAGATGCGATAATATGATGCAATATGATTTAATTATTTCGGACAGTCATTTACACTGTAAGTGCAAAAATTTAATTAATTACTTTCGTCTGAAGTATTTCCTTCATTGACTCTTAATTAAGTTAATTACTTTACTTAATTCAAGTTGATTAATTAGTGCGATGAACTTCAGGAATTATTTTTGGTCCAGTGGCATTTTTATGGTGAAAAGTACCACTGAAAGTAATTTACAGTGAAGTTTGGTGATTTATTGCAATACGGATTATTTATAACAATTTAAACAATGCAGAACACGATTTAAATCATAAGAAAATAATTAAGCATGATATGACAGTGGAAAAATGCTCTGTAGGTGTGTTGTTAGGTACTGTATAAGCATGCAAGTGTTCATGATTTAAGGAGCAACAGAGAATTTATTATAAATTAAACAAGATCTGCATGTTTGTATTTTTACAGAAAACAAATAAATGATTTATTGCAGTTTGACATTTTTGTTGGATAGAGCTGCTCACCCGGAGTCCAACAAAATTTGGTTTGCATTTTTCTGATTTATATTTATTTTTCTATCGATTTTACAAGTTTCTGTAATTTTTGAGGGATTAAACAAATCGGAAAAAGGGATTTGGGCTCGTTAGGGTTCGGATCTGGGCTGGACCGGTTAGTTTGGGCCGGGGTGGGCCGGCGGCGACCGGTTCGTCGGCGACGGGCGGCGCGCTCGCCGGAGAGGGATTCCGACGGCGCTTTGGCGAGACGAGAGTACCAGGAGCTTCAGCGCATCGCGGGGAGCTCGAGGGTGAGGCACAAACTCGACGGCGATGAGCGGAACAGGCCGGCGGCGAGCGGCAGAGCTAGGCGGCAGTGCGGCGGCGTCGCGCTCACGCTACAAGGACCTAGAGGGAGAACGTGAAGGGGAATGAGGTTCACCTCGACGAGATCTAGGGCGGGGGCGAGCTTGTCGACGGGGGAACACGCCGGAGGGAGGTCGTCAACGTCGAGCTGCTCACGGCGGTGGAGACCGGCGGTGGGGAAAAATGAAATGGCGGCGAGCTCGGCTGCGGAACGGAGGAAATACAGGGTGAGGGAGATGCGCAAACGAGTCCTGCTGCTCGCGAGACAACACATTGACGACAAGCTCACCGGAGTTGGAAGTATTTGACGGCGAGGTTGGACGAGTTCGCACGGCCCGGCTCGGGGAAGACGACGCGATTAGCGCGCTTCAACCGGCGGCAACGGCAAAGATGCCCATGGCAAGCTCGATAGCTCCCCGACGCAGCCCTTGACGCTCCAACTCGACGACGGGGCGCTCAGAGCGACGGCGCAGCGGCGAGCTTGGTTTCGCGGCAGCAATGGCGGGTGGCGGCTAGGGTTTGGAGAGCGAGGGGGGGGGGGAGGGGGGGGGGGGAAATGAGAGGGAGAGGCTGAGAGAGGAGCGGGGCGCCGGTTTTGGGAGCTCGATGCGCCGAGGGGTGGGCCAGGGCGCCGCACGGCGTCGCCGTACACCGTCATCCACGCGGCGCGCGGCGTCGGGCGTCCTCAGTGAGAGAACGGTGGCTGACGGGTGGGCCCTCGGGCATCTTTTCTTTTTCGCGATTTATTCCAATACAGCTTTTCCCCAAACTTTGGCGTACGATTTGGACTAGCAAATGACCTCCAAAAATTGCGAAACCGGTCTCAAAAGAAATATTGTGAGATGGAGAATCCAGTGGTGTAACATGCACATCTTGATTCGCAAAGGAATTCAAATGGCAGCTGGTCAAAGTTGAGCACTTTTGCAGCTTTGGGGATTTATTTGAACATCCAAAAGAATTTGTAAAATCACCAAAAATTCTCCAAAATTATCTTTTGAGATGAGCTATACGGAGGTATTTTTGGTTGGGGTAGGTTGCTATTGAAAACTTTGAGTTCCTTCACAAGGATCAAATTTGACCCGAATTTGAATGAACTAAAATTTCATGCTGCTAGATCTGTCGAATTAAAAGGTAACCTTCCAGACATCCAAAAATTATGAGAAATTCAGGGAACATAGGATAAATATCCAGCTCCAACTTCTCCTTTGGGTCCAGGTAGGTTGGAGCAACAGAATTTGAATTAAAATTTGAGTAACAGCAGAATTTGCGCGAACTTCTCTGAAGTTTTAGAGACACTTCCAGATTTTCAAAAATCATGGAAAAATCTCTCAAAATTTTCATTTCAGATGCTCTTGCTGCAGAAATTATCATTTGGACAAGTTGGTATTGAAAATTTTAACTTGCTGCACAGGCACTGGTTTGACATTATTTGAAATTTGAATTTCGAATTTGCACTTGATTTGAATTTTTCATTTGGTTCAGTTTGGGCTCGCTGTACCAGTGACACGGGGTGTCACAGTTCTATAGAGGTGCATATGTACTATTTGGATCGTCACACTTGTCAGGTGAATCAAAATCTTGATTGGCAATGCGCCATTCTATTCTTTCAACGACCCATATTTCTCGGAGGTCAACAAGACTGAAGGACTTGAAGTGATAGCCTGACAGGAATGTCGATCTAGTCACTTCTTCCTTTCGCCTCCAACTCCCCATCACTCCAGGTCAGAATGACCCAGATCTCTAGCAAATTGCTTTTCTAGCCTTTGGAATCCAGCTGCGACAAGATCCATTGTCATCCCGAAGAGCATGCATCCTGCTGGTGCTCTCTTGCCCGGTGCGTGCTGTCTGGTACCGCAGCATCCGACCCATGCCTCTCTACAATTCGACGTGTCCATCTGCTGCCCTACGTACACCATGCCGCATCGATTACAGCTGCAGGTCTACCAGAAGCCGTCGCTGCGCATCTAGGGATGCCAATAGGTACATACCCACTGGGGTGTTGGAAATATGCATATTATTCTAATCCAGATTTTAGTTTGAGGCAGATTTCATAGACATTCAAAACCAAGATGCAAACAAACTCTAGCAGCAGGTTGTATAGCACTAAACACAGAAGAGGCGACATCGACTTACTTCGGGTTTGTCGGTGCTTAAATTAGCACGAATAGAAGACGAAGCAGACCGTCGATGTAGACGAAGCAGAGGCAGCGAACGAGCGGTCGCGCAGTTGTGCTGCCCAGAACCTTATTGCCGTCCCTCGTGCGGGCTTCACGACGACAACGGCTCGGAGATACCGCTCACTCCTTTCCAGGTGCACGCCAAAGAAAAGAGCCGGCGAGATGGAAGCAGCTCAACACAACAGCACAGCTCTCCAAAGGGAAGGAAAGAAAGTGTATGGAAGGGAATTTCGTGGGTTAGGGAAACCTGGACGTTCCAGGGCCTTTTATAGGCGTGGCTGCCCTCAAGGAGCCGTTTCCATACTAATGACGCCCACTAATTGGCAGTCAATACCTGGCTGGCCAATTAATCTCAATTATGGTATTAACCATGTATTAATCCTCTCTTGATTAATACAAAATGGTCAGATTGTGGAGGACTTAAAGTGGCAAAAATACACACTATCTTGCAGCCACGCCACGCCACGCCACGACATGGTCACGCAGCACAAGTCACGCGGAAGAAAACGTGAAGAAACGCGGATACGCGCGCGCATGCGTGCGTGTGTACACTTAGCATAGCTCACAATCTCTCCCATAGCTTTCTCTATTCAGCCATGGTCACGTGAGATGCTATTTCAGTTGGTGTCTCTCACTATCCACCAGCAGTATGGTACAAACCAAACTGCAGCCACATGCTTTGGAATTTCTCCTGAATGTGCAACATAAAATGGGCCAAATTCCAACATGGGGGTGGTGGAATGTCCCCATCCCCGTCTAGAGTTTTATACCCCGTCTCCATACCTACCTGGGGACTCAAATTTCCCCCATCCCCACACCTATATGGGTGTGGGTACCCATCGGGCTACCCATATCCATTAATCGGCATCATAAAAATTAACATCCAACTGCATATAGTTCATCACACAATAAATTTAACCACTCAAACGCTAATAGTTCATCACACAATCAAATGCTAATAGTTCATGACACTTGACTCCGCTACCTTCTGGCCGGTGCATCATGGGATCAGCTGAAGCTATAAAGAAGGTTGGACAACAGGTTCTACTCGAACTAGTAGCGTCTTCCCTCCTGCCTCCCAAGCCTATCATGCAGCTGCAATCTGCAGCAATCTTTATAACTCTTTAGTCATTCACTCACACTAATGCCCCTTGGGCTTGGGCTGTTAGAGCCAGAGGCAATATATAGATGCATCGTATGGAATTCATAATAGAACTTTGGTGGCGTGTAGTACTATATGCATTTACTTTCTTTAGACTACATATCATGCCTCATATATCAACGGCTATAAGGCCACATGATCCTATGAGGGAAAGTAATAAGTAATATATCTATCGACGGACAACGCTGATTAACTATAGGTTTAGGTAATATAACTATAGGTTTAGGTAACGTACTGTTATTGGTTAACTATAGTAATATAAGTAATATAACTATAGTAATATAAGTAATATAAGTAATATAACCTAATTGCCTGACTCAAGAAAGTTAACTATAGGTTTAGGTACGTACTGTTATTGGTTAACCAAATGGTTCTATAGAGGGTGCATATGTACTATGTGCATTTATTTTCTATATACTACTTCCTCTGTCTTAGAATATAAGCATTTATGAGTTTGGTTAAAATCAATATTTTCAACTTTGCGCAAGTAGCCTTGATTACAAAGAACACCGTCCAAGTTCGGAAAATTGTCCCAGTGTCCAACACCGGTTTGCCAAATTTGGCCAATTTGATCAACTACTTTTTTTTTAGTTTTTTGAGGCGAAATCAACTACTCTTTGTGAACACTGGATCAATAAAAAGCTGGTTCTCTTGTTTACCCAGCTCAGCTGGATGAAAAGTAGTAGAAGGCGCCTATAGTTTTGCCAAAAATACGTTTTGTACAGCCATATGGAATATCCAGGCAAATCCATTGGACTAGGATGTCTTCATTTACGTATAGATCCTTCCCTTGCGCCTCTTATTCCCATCGGGTCACGTCACGAATGACTCGGTAACTCTTGCTCCTCCCCGGGCTACATTGGAGCTCGATCTGGCGGATACAGCTGCTGCCGTGCCCTAGCAACGCTCCATCCCGGAGAAGTCGGCCCCAGCGAGATCGAGACGGAGCACGGAGGCACTACAGCGGTGATGGAAAGGAAACAGTCCGGATGTCGCTAGCTGATGCCTAGCTTCATCGCTGGACGGAGCACGGAGGCTCTGTCGCTGGCCCGACGGGAGGAAGCTTCATTGCTGGATGTGCGCTTCTCGTGTGCCGATCTGTTATCAGCATCCTATTTCTACTTTAATTTCTTCCAATAGGCGCATTAACCCCACACCCTGTCAGCTCAATTAAACGTGATTTTTAATTGCTAATATATACTTGTTATACAAGTATTTTGGCTTGTGCTCGTATAAAATGTTAAATTGTTTTTTTCCTTAAAATGCCGCCCCAGTTGCATGAAAATGATCGAACCCACTGCTGTCCTTTGATCTGGGCGTATGAGTAAACCATAATGTTGGCTGCATGGAGACGAAAGCTTCAGTTGCAGCTCATCCTCTGAAGTACTCAAAACTACGGACACAGCCTTTACAGGTCGAACTAGTAGTATCTACCCTCTTGCTTCTCATGCCTGTCACGTTGCAACGTCTTCTCATCGATGTCTTTAGTCATTCTCTCACGCCCTAATGCTAAGAAGGATCCTTGGGTTTGAAGTTTTGGAGAATGAAGCAATATATATAGAGGTGTCGTATGCCATTTATAATATACAAATGTACTATGTGCATTTACTTTCGTCAATAAACACTATGCCATTTTCTTTTTACTGCATCTCAATTGCTCATGTGACAAATTACGAGAAAATTGGCCTCCAAAATATATTGTAATAATATTATTCTTACTAAAGTTTTTACTAAAGTTTTAACATTTGCTGAATGTCAGCTTTAAAATTTTTACCAAAGTTGGCACGAACAGAATTAACGCAGCGGCAGGGTCGAAGGTTCAACCTTCACAGACGGCGTTTATTCCAGGGAGAAATATTATGGAGGGAGTGGTAGTCCTACAGGAGACTATTCACGAACTTTATACTAAAAAATTGAACGGAGTCCTTTTTAAAATAGACTTCGAAAAGGCTTATGACAAAGTTAAATGGTCTTTTCTTCAGCAAACCCTTCGTATGAAGGGCTTCTCTCCAAAATGGTGCCGTTGGGTGGAGAAATTCGAAGAGGGAGGAAGTGTCGGTATCAAGGTTCATGATGATATCGGTCGTTACTTCCAAACGAAAAAGGGTCTCCGACAAGGAGATCCAATGTCTCCGATCCTGTTCAACATCGTCGCCGATATGCTGGCAGTGCTCATTAAAAGAGCAAAAGATGATGGACAGATTAGTGGCATCATACCCCACCTCGTGGATGATGGTTTGTCTATTTTACAATATGCTGATGACACCATTTTGTTTATGGACCATGATTTGGAAAAGGCGAAGAACATGAAACTTTTACTCACCGCCTTTGAACCGTTATCGGGTCTGAAAATCAACTTCCACAAGAGTGAGTTATTCTGTTATGGTGAGGCCACTGCATTTGAAAATGACTATATGGAGTTATTCTGCTGCAATGTGGGGGAATTCCCATTTCGTTATTCGGGGATCCCTATGCACCATAAAAACCTCTATAATAGTGATTGGAAAATGATCGAAGGAAGATTTGAAAGGAAATTAAACTGCTGGAAGGCAAAACACCTCTCTTACGGTGGACGCCTAACATTGTTAAACTCGGTTCTCAGCAGCCTTCCAATGTTCATGATGTCGTTCTTCGAAATCCCAAAAAGGGTCCTCACCAAAATAAACTTTTATAGATCTAGATTCTATTGGCAAGGGGGTAAAAATACAAACAAATATCGCCTAGCCAGATGGGATCTTCTATGTCACCCAAAAGATCAAGGTGGCCTTGGCATCATTGACTTGGAGATCCAGAATAAATGCCTACTAAGCAAATGGTTATTCAAATTGCTTAATGAGGATGACATGTGGCAATCTTTAATCCATAATAAATACCTAGGGTCTAAGCCTTTGTCACAAGTCGGGATCAAACAAGGTGACTCCCATTTTTTGAGGGGTCTCTTAAAGGTCAAAGATGAGTTCCTCTCATGTATATCTTTTAATGTTAAAGATGGTTCCCAAGTTAGATTTTGGGAAGACACATGGTGTGGAACAAGCCCGTTCTGCGAGTTATTCCCCAACCTTTACAACATTACCTATAACCCTCTTGATTCAGTAGCTCGGGTTATGGGGGGTGCGCCTTATAACTTGTCCTTTAGACGCACCTTGGTAGAGGTAAAACTCACAGAGTATAATGACCTTCTAGCTAAAATCTCAGCTTCTAGTTTAACTGATGAAAGAGACACGGTGTCTTGGAAACTACATAGAACTGGGCAGTTTTCGACTCGGTCAATGTATTTACTTCTAATGAATCAGGGCACTCCTTTTCGTCACAAATTAATTTGGAAGTTGAAACTACCTACAAAGATTAAAATTTTCCTATGGTACCTTGCCAAGGGTGTCATCTTAACTAAAGACAACCTAGCAAAGCGTAACTGGTTGGGAAGTCAAAAGTGTTGTTTCTGTAATTGCAAAGAAACAATCCAACACTTGGTCTTTGACTGTCATCATGCTAAAACAATTTGGAGGGTAGTTCACACAGCTACAGGTCTTAGCCCACCTAGATCATTAGCCCATATTGCAGGGGATTGGCTTGCTCATATTAATTCAGACAAGCGTAATATTATTTTAGTGGGTGCGGCTGCCATGTGCTGGGCAATATGGCGATGTAGAAATGATCTTTGTTTTGATAATGTAAAGTATACATCGTTTATGCAAGCATTATTCAGAGGAGCTTATTGGTTGCGGTACTGGGCGCTGCTGCAGCCTGAAGAGGTTAGAGACCACATACGAGGAGTGAGCGCAGAACTAGAGATTGCTGCATTGGAGCTCTATGCCTCTCATGGTTGGAGATTTAATAATAGACTTGAGCCTCCTTAAGTTGTTTTTTCCTTTATGTTGAAGCTTCTCATGTCAATCTGGAGATTGACACCATTTTTGTAATAATGAAACAAAAAATCACCGGGCTGCGTGCTGTGCAGAGGCCGGAAACTTGAACAGTTTCCATTATCTAAAAAAATAATATTATTCTTGTCCTTTGGGAAAAGTCCATTAATTTATTAATAATTAGGACCGTATTTTCAGCTAGATTTATTTATCTTGAGTTTTGCGAAAATATAACAGATAGTATGCTTGAATTTGCAGCTGGGTTTGTTCAGGTTCTGCTTATTTTAGCTTTCGAGTTCCTTATGAGAATATTTTTAAATAAGATATGTTGCAGAGTTTTGGTGACTGGCTCAGCTTTTACTTATCTATGGAAAAGTTGAGACATAAGTTGTCCCAAACAGGGCCAAGTGAAGATAGGTTGCAGAGTTTTGGTGAGTTGCTTCGATTGAGTTAACAAATAATAAGATGAACACCTGCATGTTGGTAAGGCGAACGAAAATCAAGTAAGATTAGCCTGTGACAACAATATATATATGTTAATTATATCAACATGAACTAAAGTGTTGGTAGAATTTCAGTTGCCTGTCCATTGCCGAATGTGCAGGTGTTCGTGGTGCTGGATTATGCTCATTTCCACCTTTTGAACTTTTTCCTTTTGTTTGTTTGATCACCCGTGCTCTAAATAATTTTTCATATGGATGTGAGACTGTTCTGTATACAAGGAAGGATTTTCTTTTTTATTTTTTTGTTGATGTTCATGATTATGGGGTAAAAATCTTCTAGATCTCAGTTTGTTCGTGGTGCAATTGTGATGTCAAAGACTGAGACGTCGTTTGATCACACGTGGGTTTGGTTGCTGCTGGAAGGCAATGCTTAATTCACAGAAGTTGGTTCAAGTATGATGACTAAATAATAATTTAACTTATTTGATATTTTTTTTCTGAAATTGCTGATGCAGGGATCCAAGGTTAGTCTTCATTTTTCATGTACGAGCAAGGTTACCTGCCAACAGATCTTGGGTCTGAATCGATGACTCGTTCGGTCCTAAGTAGATCAACGGAGTTTGGAGGCAGGACGAACCGGCCACTACCTGCTCCCCGACGCTGACGAGCAGATCAGCAAGCCAGCAAAGGAACCAAGCACGATCATAATGATCATTCAATGGCCATGACACTAAATGAAATTCGTTGGAATCTTATGGAATTTCTAAATGATCCATACAACCTTTCGGACCATCACTCTTTCCTCTATTGTGGATAAAGCTCTGGATGAGCAATATGATGCCATTTCTTGGTTTCTAAGATCGCAACTCATATAAACAAAATGCAATTAATGAAATCCTACCACTATGTAGTTGACACTTTCGAGTCACCTTTTCCCTTGTGCCTCCTATTCCATCACTCCATGCCTGGGACGTCCCAGCCTCGTATTCCCTTGTGCCTTCTCTCCTTTCTTTGCTCATGGTGAGCTGTTTTTTATTTATAGAATATTAAGTTCAATTGCGACAACAGTCCATTATATATATAGAGTGTGGTGCTAGATTTAATGGTACTTGAAACTCCGGTAGTTTATGCATTTATTTTGTCTTTGCTCATAGTCAAGAAACCTATATGTTGGAATCCCTTTTCTAAAATCACGAAACCCTCTATGAAAACAAAAATCATGTTTAATATTCTTTTTCTCTCTTTCGGTAAAAAAAATATTTTTTCTCTCTGATGAGCATTTTGTAGAGGACATTTTGAGCAGATAAGGTGTCTGGATTTTTCGAGACCATCCTCCGCCGCACTCCAGCTCGAAGAGAGGGGAAAAAGAGGATTAAGTCGCGACCGTCGGATTCGTGTCAACCACCAATCTCAAAGCGCGCTACCCCGAAGCTCGGTGTAGCACGCTACATATAGGGAAACTGGGATTTTTCTTAGACATATTCTTATACTAGCAAAGTGCATGCGCGTTGTGGGATTAAAAAAATGTAGTAATTATTTGTATTTATAAGAACTTTTTAAGGTACCCCAAATCAATATGAGCCAAACTACTTTATTTATACCAAGTGGAATAAAACGTTCAAGTCTAAAAACATATTTCACCAAGTGTAGCAAAAAATATCCTTTTTTTTAAAAAGTTCCAAATGTTACATCTCTAAAAAATAATATTCCACTAAGTGAAACAAAATGTTCGACCAAGTGAAACAAAATGTTCTAGCTTAACATATATAATTTCCTACCAAGTAGAATAAAATATCCCTTATCTAAATAATAAATGTTTCATCAAGTTGGACAAAATTTTCCAGCTCTAAATGAATATTTCATCAAGTTGAACAAATAGTTCAGCTCTAAAATACAATTCCAATGCGTAAGCATATAAATCGTTATGTGATCTATGCAAAGTATAATTGAAAAAAGGGAGAGTAGGGACGCATGCATGCACACAGATGAGTAGAGAAAAACATGGCAGAGAGAAGGGTTGTTGTGTGAATTTTGCCTATCCTCTCCTTCCTTGAAGCATTTGTTGGCGTAAGTTGGGCCATGGATGAGCGGGCCTCTGCAGGGTTTGCAAAACCGTCGGTAACCGATCGATTATCGCGGTAACCGACCTTACCGGTCCGGTTCGGTTTCTTTACCGGTTTTCGATGTTGAATTTGAAATAAATTTGAAAATTTGACGAAATTTGTCCGGTTTTTCATCGGTTTTGATCGGTTTGACCGGTTACCGATCGGTAACCGGTCTTATCGGTCCGACTCGGTTGGAACGGTTTGCATCGGTAAGGTGAACCTTGGGCCTCTGCGACTCCGCTTGTGTTGGCCTGTTGGGCCTCGCCTACGTGAGCCGGATGAATTCCGGTCTTCTTCCCAATATAGCACACGCGAAAAATTAAAAAGTAAGCTGGCCGCCATTTCTGCCTCTTGGAGCTCAGCCCCACGTCAATGGAGAAACTGGCAGGCTATGGTGAACATCAAAATGGGTTGAGAAGCTCAACAGGTGCCCGAGCGCCATTTCTAGTAGGGAGCTACCAGAGGGGCCAACGAATCGGAGCTTTTCAATGAAAGGAAAACATGTATTTTCTTGCAGCAGAAGGAAAGAACGAAATTAAGGAAGAAAGTGGATTACGTCGGGCAGGCCAATCAGCGGACCGATCAACACGTACCACGTACGAATCGGCTTAAGCGACGGCACGAGATGCATTTGAGGGCCTTGAGGCAGACGTGCGAACTGTCCGTGTCTGAGACGAGCGCGGGCGGACAGCGGACTCGCGATGTTAGCCCTTTTTTTTTTTTCTTAAAGCAAGACTCGCGATGTTAGCTGATGATAGAGAATAACAGGCCCAATAGGAGGAATCGATAGGCCCAGTTCTTTTTTTTGCTGCGTCGGACGACGGCCCATAACTCTAATATTGTCGTCTTCTTCCTCGTGTGGGTGTGGCCCATCGCTTTCGTCTGTAGATCGGCGGCGCATCGAAGCCGACGAATACTCCGGCGAAGGACGCTGCGCAGCTCGGGCTGCAGCCGGAACTGAGGGTGAAGCGGCAGTGCGTGTTCGCCCCTATCGCGCGATCCAAGCCCTTCCCCGTCACCGCCGGGCCGCGCCCCGGCCGTCGTCGCGGGCTCCTGGCGCCCGCAGCCTCGTCCGACCCGGCGCCCGAAGCCTACTAGAGGCTTCGAGAGTAATAAGCCGAGGAGGAAGCGATGGGGTCCGTGGATCTGATTGCCTCCTGCCAAGACTCCATCCGCCAGGTCGGATCTCTACGCGACTCCGTGCTGATTGATTATTTGTTTTAGTTTTTCCAATGCAATCTAACATAAGATTTTAGCTAGTTTCGATGGATTGGACGAATGAAGCTTGTTTTTTTTTTTCGTGTGTTCCTAGTCCTGCGAATTTTCATTGTGCTGAAAGTATCTGACTAACGTGTTACACTGAAACAATTAGTATAACCTGTTAAAAGAGTCATCTTTTGCTTCCCCCTCTAAAACTGCATTCTTTTTTGTGTGTCAAACTTATTGTTAGAATGCCTTATAATTAAAATTTAAACTGTTTTTGTATGTGAAAAGCATCAGCGCTATTTACCTTCAGAACTCTTGTATATTTATCTTCCATAACTGTAATCAGCTCAATTTGTGAGTGATGACTAGATTTGCTTGTGTGATGGATCTTGCATGCCAAATAATCTTCTTTTCAGCTTTGAAAAATGACTTCCATTTTTTTTTTTTGTGGACGCAGATTGGAGATGAGATTTCAGAATCAATAGTGTACATTGATGCTGGCACCCTTGAAGCTTTTCAGTTCATAGGGGCATTCCCTCTGCTTCTTGAACTTGGCGCTCGTGCTGTTTGCAGCTTGGAGAATGCGTCTCCTCTTGATGCTGTGAGATTCTTTCACTACCTTGCTACAACAAATTAAGGAAATACTAGTATTCTTACTTTACAATAGCTGAAGTATGTTTCATTTTATTGCGGAACTTAATGAATCATCTTCTGGGCATCAAAGCTCAAGCAAAGGAATTAATATTTAGCGCAGATCTTGGTAAAGGTTAGAAAGCATTCAGAATTAGATTTCTGGATGGAGTTCACTAATGGTACATTGTATAATTATGATGTAATATTTTCCCAGTTTTGCTTGTAGCTTTCATACTTGATGACTGTCCTGGAATGATATTCTGATTATACATGCACTGTATAAAAACGTCGGCCCAAGGGAATAGATTTATGGAAGGCATTGCGTTTGAGAAAAGGCCCTGAAGCTGCCTATCGCTCTTCGAAAGCTAACACACAGCAAGGGGCTTTCTTTTTGAACCCGGTTTGAGCCCTGGTTGGTAGCCTCACAACTGGAGGTCATACCGCCACACTATCAGCATGTTCTCGTTATGTACAGTAAATGCTCTGCCTGCACTTGAAAGATTGTCTATATATAATAGAGCTAAATAGGGGCATCTTCCAGTATTAAGCTTGCATAATTGTCTGTATCCATATATCTCTTCTGTTTTCACTTCCCATTAGCAAATGAGGCCTGATACATTCTTATTAGGTATTGTTTGTGTATGAAACGAGGTTTTGTGTGGTTTTCTAAGATAAGAAAAATAATCGTGACAGATGTTATTTTTTTGTGTCCTGAATTGTCTATTTTCTCCTTTTCCTTCAACCCAGTTACACTTTATATTATGTGTTTTACAGGCTGCTGACTGGAACTCAAGTTTTTTGCATCCAGCAAGCAAGATTGTAGTGATTACATCATGCCTTCTTAGCGATGCACATCGGTATATTCTGCGATGCCTGGGCAACCATGTATCAGTTTCACATTGCACAGTACTGACAGCTGTTTCTGAGGTACTTCACCTTTGCAACTATATATTCGTTTTTACGAGAAACGCTGGTACAATGTGTTGTTTGTGACTTCTAGATGCTTCTGAAGTATTTGAAGATTCTGCCTACTAATAAGAAAATTCCCTATGGTATAAGCTGTGAAGTTTGCAATTCACATCCAACAAATTATGCAGGCAGCAGTGCACATCCTCTGTATGAATTGTTTGTTATTTTTTTTCTTCTACTATGTAGCGCACTGCAGACTACATGTCCCGTAATGCAAAATTTGTCCAGTTCATTGTTCTTTGAATTGAATGAGTAAAGTGGAGTACAATATTTTCTTTGAAATACCCAGTAACTTCTGCATTAGTTAGAAATTTATAAGTGTCATGGTAAGTTTTGGTAAGAAGGATTTTTCTTTTCTGTTGCAGATTGGCCATTCAGCGTATGTTAACTCTCCACTTGGGCCAGATGCTTTCCGCGAGTACGAGACGTTACTCATTCAGGATCACGAGGAACTTTTTAAGAAGCATGAGAAGTTAGACAAAAATAAAGATAATCAGGACATGGAGACTGATTTCACCTCAGATGTTGATACTAAGTTGGGTTCTGGGGTGCATTACGGCACTAATTCTGATTCCAGCCCAACAAAAAGGAATTTATTCGATGATGACTTAGGCCAGGTAGAAGGAAGAGAAAGGAGGTTCTCTGTAACTGTGTTTCATTTTCCGATGATTTTCTCTCCCATTTCGTCAAGGACTTTTGTTTTGCCTTCTGAAGGCATAATTGCTGACTCATACTTGTCAAATCCTCATGAAGATTCCCTTGGCCCTGGTCTACCATCGATATCGGCTGGTAAACCTTTTGACAGTGATGAGGTACCCCCAGGAGTGACCTTGACTGCTCAGTTTCTGTACCATTTGGCCAATAAGGTAATGATTACCACAGAGAACATACTAGTACTTAGTGAATTTAATCGATTCTTTCAAGGCTATAACTCTTCCTATATCGATCACTGTTTTCCATTGCCAATTTTGTGTAGATGGACCTAAAGCTCGATATATTTTCATTCGGTGATACATCAAAGGTCATTGGGAAGCTGATGATGGACATGTCAAGTTTATATGACGTTGGTCGCAATAAGAGATCTGCTGGTCTACTTATCGTAGATCGTACAGTTGATCTTCTAACTCCTTGCATCCATGGTGACTCATTTCTTGATAGGATGCTGTCGTCGTTGCCACGCAAGGAAAGGATGTCATCCTACTGTGCCCCAAAAAATCCACAAACTCCAAGCAAGCATGGTCAAGCTACCATTAAACGTTCCCCTCTGGATTTTAAGATTCCCTTTCGGACAGTCTTTAGCAATGAAGAAACCAAGAGCAGGACCAATATGTTGTCTGAAAGTATGATGTCATTTGTTTCTGGATGGAACTCTGGGGAGGTTGATTCTGAAGTTAGCTGGCTACCTGATTATGTTGATAATGCAGCTGATGACAAACTTGGAAGCCAGCCGGGCACCATATATGGTTCCTTTCTATCTGATAATGCTGGAGTGCGCTACTTAGAAGCATTATTAGATAGAGGAGCAAAAGACGGGCTAATGCTGATTAAGAAATGGCTTGTCGAAGCTTTGCAGCATGAGAAGCTATCCTTTTCATCTAAAGGTCGTCAAGGGGGGGCTTCCATTTCTGAGCTTCGTTCTATGGTGCAAATGCTCTCTCGGGACCAGTTGTCCTTGTTAAAAAATAGAGGAGTTATTCAGTTAGCACTAGCTGCCGAAATGGCTCTCCGGGAGCCTCAAAGTTCTCGCTGGGATGCATTTACAAGTGCCGAGAGAATATTGAGTGTTACATCTGCAGAGACAACTCAAAGTCTTGCCAGCGAACTTCGTGATTTCATCAACACTAGCACTTCAGTGGAATCTCATAAAGTAGCCAGTGCAGCGGAGTCTTCACAAGGTCTTCTTAGTTTCCAGGATGTGTTACTTCTAACAGTTATTGGGTATATTTTGGCTGGCGAAAATTTCCCTACATCTATTGCTGGTGGTCCCTTTTCTTGGGAAGACGAGCGTTCTCTGAAGGATGTTGTGGTGGATTCTATTCTTGAGCGACCATCCTCTGTGAAGTTGCGTTTCCTTGATGGACTGGATAATGAACTTGTAGCTAAAGTTAGATCGAAAGAAGGCAACGGAAATACCAAGGATTCCACTGGGCCAGCATCCAGTACTGATGATTTTGATGACGAATGGGGTAACTGGGATGACGATGATAATACTGATCAAAAGGATGATGCTTATGGGGATATGCAACTTAAGTTGGAAGTGCGAGATAGGGTTGATCAACTTTTCAAATTCTTTCACAAATTGTCCAGTACGAGGTTAAGAAACCAAGCTCTTGGAGAAGGTCTAGCAGCATTGAGTAGATTTGAGACTGATAGCTACTCAAGGAAAGGTTTGCTTTATAAGTTGCTACTAGCTCTCTTGTCGAGGCTTGATGTACCTGGCCTCGAATATCATTCATCAGCTGTTGGTCGTTTATTCAAAAGTGGATTAGGTAGATTTTTTTTTTTTTTGATGGGAATACAGCAAGGGAAACCCCTGCTGTGGTAGATATATATTAATATAAAACAAAGCAAACTGTACAAGCTATGAGCCAAAGACTCAGCCCCAGGAGGCAGAAGCTGAAACTGAAAGAGAAGCAGAAACAGGAAACTATATGTACAAATTTATCTTCGCTGTAAAAGATTCTTTCTTTTCTATGGACATTCTGTGTGCTTGGATGGAAGCTTCTTCCAGAAAGTTACGAAACCATGAGTCTACTGATGGCTGGTCTCTGTTGAAAATCTTGTTATTTCGCTGCTTCCAGATGTGCCATGCTGCCATGATGAAGATTTCCATGAAGAAGCCCCCGTGAGCTTCATTTTTAGTACACATCAACATTTGGAAGAATTCCATGTTGTGATTCCAATGTATTTGTAGTCGTTGCCAGCAGGCTTTGCTGAAAGGACAGCTGAAGAAGAGGTGGTATGCTGTCTCTTCTCTGTTCAGAGAGCATAAAACACAGTTGTAGTCATTATTTTCCAGCTTGTGTTTTTTTCTTTTAAGGATGTTTCTGGTATTTAGCCTGTCCATGAGAAGTAACCATGTAAAGACTCTGAGCTTGTTAGAACACTTTGAGTTCCAAATCCAAATGAATGGTTGCGGTGGATGAACATCTTTGTATGTGTAATGATAAAAACGGCTGGAGGTGTATTTGTTGTTGCCCCACACATAAGTCCACTTGTCATTCTCTTCATTGTTTACCTGCAGCTCCTGTATCAGCTGTTGCAATGCTTGATATTCTTGATGTGCCAGCTCGGAGAGAGGGAGATGGAATTGTTCATGTAGGCTGTTATTAGTGAGGAACTTGGCAACAGAGATGATTTTGTGCTTTGCATAAGAGAACAGTCTAGGAAATTTGTCCTGAAGTAGATGCCCATTCCACAAGTCTGACCAGAAGAGAACTGTGGTGCCATTGCCAATCGTGCATGAGGCAATTCCTCTGAATAAGTCACAAAGTTTTAGAATATCACGCCACCAAAAGGAGCCCTTATCTTTTGTGACATGTGGAACTTTCCCATCAGCATAATACGTTGCCCAGATGAGGTTGACCCAGGGGATGTCTTTCTTGTTGTAGAACTTGTCCAGATGTTTGAGTAGTAGGGCTGTGTTCAGGCTTCTCAGGTTTAGAATGCCAAGCCCACCTTTTCGTTTCGGCATGCAACATTTCCTGAACGCCACTAGTGGCTTGCACTTTGCATTGCTGTCAGAGCTTCGCCATAGACAGATTCTCCTTTTCTTGTCAATATATTCTGTAACTGCCACAGGCACGTCTAGCGTGCACATTGCAAATATGAGCAGTGATGTGATTACTGAATTGACCAGTTGGAGTCTACCAGAATGAGCTAGTAGAGTGGAGATGGATGTGAGTCTTCTCTCTGCCTTGTTCATGACTGGGCCATAGTGTTCTACTCTTGGCTTGGTAGTTCCCAGTGGCAGTCCTAGATAGGTGAAAGGTAGATCCTGCAGCTTACATCCAAAGACACCAGCTAGTTGTTGTGCTCTCTCCTGATCCATGTTTAAAGGGACCATGCATGATTTAGAATAATTAACTCTCAGCCCTGTTGATTGTGCAAATGATTCCAGAATTCCTTTTAGGCAAAATAATTCCCTTTGTGACGCTTTCATGACCAGAATTGTGTCGTCAGCGTATTGTATCACTGGGTAACCTGCATCATCTCGAGCTGGGATTGGTAACTCAAACAGTCCTTGTGTATGCGCTTTATTGATGATGCATTGTAGTAAGTCTGCAGCAAGGACAAAGAGAAGTGGTGAGAGGGGATCGCCCTGCCTGACTCCCCTCTTACATTGGAATTGTTTTCCAGGAACCCCATTAAGCAAGATTGAAGACGAACCCGAATCCAAGATTTTTGCCGTCCACTGCCTCCAGTTTTCAGAGAAACCTAATTGTAGCATCATTTGGAGGATTGTTTGATGCTCCACAGTG
Source organism: Eragrostis nindensis (assembly GCA_012490785.1). Lineage (NCBI taxonomy): Eukaryota > Viridiplantae > Streptophyta > Magnoliopsida > Poales > Poaceae > Eragrostis > Eragrostis nindensis. The sequence goes on along the minus strand of JAAXCT010000459.1, from coordinate 213,849 downwards.
TCAAAGGCTTTTGTGAAGTCAAGCTTGAGAATGATTATCTCCCTCTTTGTTTGCTGACATTGGTAAATGTATTCATATGCCCATGCCAAGCAATCTTGGATGGTTCTAGTCTTTATGAAACCGTACTGATTTTTGTGAACCAAGGGGATAATGACACTTTGTAATCTGTTGCCCATCAGCTTTGTAATGATCTTGATAACACAGTTGAGTAGAGATATTGGTCTGTAATCATTGACCCCTGTTGGGTTGTTTACTTTTGGAATCAATGTGATGAAGGAGTTGTTTATAGCTTGCAGATCTACCTTGCCATTGAAGAAGTCAAAGCAAAGTGTGTAGAAATCTTCTTTTATTATGTCCCAGCACTTTTTGATGAATAGACCATTGAACCCATCTGGGCCTGGCGCTTTGTCTGTCGGCATGTGTTTGACAATGTTGTCAATGTCTTCCTTGGTGAAGGGGTGATCAATACTTTCAAGATTATGCTGCTGAACCAACTCTGGCAGATTATATTGCATGACAGGTTCAGAAGATGCCCCCATTCTGCTTCTGTACTCCTCCCATAGGATGGCCGCCTTTTCATTATGACCGGTAATTAATCTGCCATCTTCACCTTCCAAGCTTGTTATTGTGTTAATCCTATACCGTTCAGTGGATGCTGCATGGAAGAATTTTGTGCTTTCATCTCCGAATTTAACCCATCTGATTGTGAACCGTTTTCTCCAGTATTCCTTTTGAATTGCAGAAGCTTGAGGATGTGTGCTTTGAGAATAGTTCTGAAATTCTTTTCATGAGTGTACAGATTTCTGTTTTCCTCAAGTTTGTCTAGAATTTCCAGCACTTTGTTGCACTCTTTTATTCTGCAGTTTAGCTGAGAGAGGCCCATTGCCCATCTTTTAAGTACCCGCCGTAGGAGCTTCAGTTTTGCAACAATCCTAGTGGCTGAGTTATTGGCTCTGACTTCTGCATTCCACACAATTTTCACCAGATCCATAAAGCCAGGCTGTTCAACCCAGTAGTTCTCAAAACGGAATACTTGAGCTTTGGGAATGGATGTTCCAATTTGTACCATACAGGGAATGTGATCAGAGGTTGGCCTCGACATAGGCAGCAGAAGAGTGTTGGGGAAGTCCGAAATCCAGTTAAGAGAGGTGAAGCACCAATCCAGTTGCTGCAAGAGGGGGTCTTGTTGCATGTTGCTCCATGTATAGTTTCTTCCTTTGAGGGGATCTCTTGTAGAGCCAGGTTGGAGATTATCTCATTGAATGTCATAATGTCTGTCATATTTGCCCCCTCCTTGTTTCTATCTTCCATTGATCGATAAAAGTTGAAGTCCCCAATGAACATCCAATTTTCATCATCTGATATATGAGTTGCATTTAGCCAGTCCACAAAGTCTTGCCTGTCTTGACCACTACAGGGCCCATAGATAGATGAGAGGGTCCACTGATCTCCGTTGTGAAGGGAAGTGAATTTCACAGTGACCGCAAACTTATTTATTTGGATTACCTCCCCCCTGAAGATGGCGGGGTTCCATCCCATTAGAATACCACCAGAAGCACCCTGAGAAGGGGAGTATGCAAATTTGCTAAAGCGTTTTGGGGCCAACTTCTTGATATAGGAGTTGTCAAAAACTTCCCGCTTTGTTTCTTGGATACAGTAAATGGCACAAGCACTCTCTTCAATTTTGGCCCTGACCGCGTTGCATTTGTCTTCCGCGTTTATGCCCCTAATGTTCCAGTTTAGCACTGTCCAATTTCTTTTGGTTGTATTATCCATTAACCCATTTGCAAAGAGAAATGGTTGCAGCCCAAGACCACAACATTTGAATAGCACGTCTTGTTTGATCTCTGCGCGTGTTTCTGAACTGTCTTGTTGGTGCCAAGGTACTATTGCTACTGTGTGTGTTTATGTCAGAAACAGATACAACTGAAGTGTCCGACCTCATTCGATAGCAAGCAAGAATCTGGTGCAACTGAGAATAGGAAACGTGGTAAATCGAACAGAGAAAACCCAGGGCATAGCATAAGCAACATAACTGCCCTCGATTACAGCAGGTGCACCCAATATCAATTCGTGGTGAGCTAACACTGTTCCAAATCCGACAGCTAAGTTGAGAAGGGTTCATAACCATCCACTGCTGACCCAAGCAAAATGCACAATCAAATCTCCAGGTTCCAAATTATAGGACCTCAAAACAGGGCATTCCCTGCAAAACACTACTAGCAGGGATGTATTATCCATGGGTAACTAGTTGTGTAGCGGTACTGCTGCCCTCATCCTCCTGACAGTCTTCATTGGTGACAGCCAGCAGCAGCTCCGTGGACACCTCCTCAGGAAGCATTCCACACCTTTCCACTGCCACCTTCTGCACCTCATCAATAGAAATAGCCGGGTAAGCTATGGCAGCCTCTTTAGCATTGTCAAGATCAACTAAACCCGGAAACTCGATTGGTGAGAAGGAAGGGGAGAAGGTTTTAGCCTTGATTGGGATGCCGACAGACCTGGTAGTGTGTAAGGCCTTTCTCCTAGTGACCGGCCCAGTGTAGGCCCCCTTGATCACCGGCTTATGCCCATCCAGCAACTTCTTAGCTCTGTTGCTTCTGCGCAGCTTGCTATCAGATTCAGGAACTTGATTGATCACTCTTTTCTTAGAGATTACTTTCCTGATTGGGGTTCTGTCTGCCATGATAAAGTCCTGCTGAAATTCTGCAAACACATCAGCTCGTTGAGCAAGAGTTTCTTTGTTCCTCCTTCTGATATACACTTTCTTAACAAGCTGGTTGTTGATAGTGTAAATTGGAGCTGCATTTGAGTTTGTTACTGACTGCTCATGCCTTTGAACCTGCCCAGTCCCTTCAATTCTGTAGCACTGGTTGCTTAGAAGGGGATGACTGTCTACCTGCTGGCCCGGTAGAGAAATGGACAGTGAGGATCCATCTGTGAGAGAGAGCTTGATGTTAACCATGCTGGTGATGCCATCTGGGTTGGCTACATTTGTCTGAACCGTGACCAGACTAGAGTTGAGGAGCTGTTGCAGCTTGTTCAGCATGAAGATAGTAAGCATGCTGTCCAAGCTATTGTCCTGCTGTGCTGCTTGTGGAGTTATGAGCGGGATAGGTCCAATGTAACTGGCTGCATTGTTGTTGCTTAGATCCACTTGTGTAGCATCAACCTGTTGCTGGCTCTGCATGGTCATTCCTGCTGCCCTGTTCTCCTGAAACTGGTTCAGATCAAGATTGAGTTCTTTTTGCTGGCCCATTGACTGAGAGAACATATCAGAAGCTGAAGAAGCAGCCGCAGCAGAGTGCTCTGTTTCTTGGCGAGAGGCCGTGTGAGTTGGAGTGAGAGTGGAGGACTCGGTTTGGCCTGGGGTGGGGGATGAGTTGCTAGCTACGTCATACAGAGGAGCGTTTGAGGAATTAATACCGGTGCAGCTTTCCGTCCCGTCGCGCCGCGGCGCGCGCGGCTCAAGAGGGTGAGCTGTGGCAGCTGGGTTGGGCTTTCGAACCCATTTACTCCTGAGGTGAGATTTTCTGCTCAAACAAATCCTAGCCTTGTGGCCGTAGTTATAGCACCACCAGCATCTGATCCTGCTGTAACACTCACTGACAAGGTGGCCCAAGCTCAAGCAACGGGTGCAAAAGGTGCAGCGCTCTGTTACCCTCTTAGCTGTATGCGCTACAGTCGAGGTTGGCGGGGATTTTTGCACATTGCAGGCAGACGCATGCTGACCAATGCCCAAATCTGACTTCAGACGGCGAAAGGTGCCACTGACCGGCACAAGCTTTTCAGAATTTGAATTATAAAATTTGCCAAAATGCGTCGACAATGACTGTTGCCTGACAGGGAAGATGAACTCGCCCAATCTCAGGGTAGAAAACAACTCTGAAGGAACGGATTTTTTCTTTGGAGAATCCTGCACCAAGACCTTGGAGAAAGACACACGTTTTCCTGAATTCAAGTGCTTTCTAGTCTTTCTTCTGGACACAAGGGTCCAGCTGCTATCCTCCTCAGAAACCCATTTTTTCTTTTCTGAACTCCAATTGTCACCTCCCTCTCTCCAAAGATGAAAATACACATCAAACTGTTTGGAGATGAACCTTTTCAGAGCACAAACCGAAAAGCCAACTTGCTTGTTTGCAACAGAGAAACGAAAGTGCCTATCTTGCAGGTAAGTGACGTGAAAACCAGCAGGTGTGCCCCCAAGGCAAGCATGCAAAGCCATGCTGACCGAAGATTCAGTGAGGCGAAAGGTGAATCGGCGAAAGACGGCGAGCAGATGAAAAGCACCATGTGGGGAAGAGGAGGGATGGTGGACCGAAGACCTGAACTTGGAGAGGATCCCCGCCTGGAACTCCTTTCCAGGCTGAAAATCCCATGGCTTGACCAGCTCCGCCAACTGCGGGTCTTCCCGGAGCTCTAGGAGATCACCAGGACCGGTTGGTGCGGCCATGGCGCGGACACGAAGACGACGAGGGCTCACCAGCGGGCGCCATAGCGGCGCACGACGGCAACAGCGACGGCGGCGGGGGCGGTGGCGGGGTTGAGGAGGGAGCGCGAGAGCGAGAGCTGGGGGGGAGCGCGAGGAGCCATTACCCCTGCCCCTTCAGGGTCGGACTTGCTCGAGCCGCCGCCGCCGCCGCCCTGCTCTGCTTCGAATCGAACCGCCGCGCCGCCGCCGGACGAGGAGGGAGAGGAGAGGGAGCGCTTCCGCCGCCTGTTTATTAATTGATTAGGTAGATTTGGGCTTGGACAGGTAGGTTTTCAGTTTTATGTTTTTACTTGGTTGTGTAATCTTTTTTTAAAATGTTTTGATTGCCTTTCTCTAACTATTGTTTCTTATGCAGTCGAAACTTAGCTTTGGTGATCAAAGTGTTCTTATCGTTTTTGTCGTGGGTGGTATTAATACTCTTGAGGTATACTCTTTTTTCAGTTATTCAATTATTTCAATCATATCATTTCTCCAAGAATTTTTGGTGTTTACATGCATATTTGATTTCCATTCCGGACAACGATGAATCACCCCCTGTTTTTAGTATCACTGAAAAGACATGATAAGAATGATATTGTAATCAATTGGCTATCCATTATAACTTTTTTTTCTTTACTATTATGAAATTTATCTTTTTATTGAACTTTGGAATGTGCAGCTTAGTCCACTTCTCCTGTAAATTGTGGATTTTCGTGTTAATTTCATATTTGTGTAGACATCAATTTTCGTTATTGCTATTGTGACAAGCTTCTGTATTTACTTGCACCGTTTTATCTGACCTGTACAAGCAAAAAAATTCTTCTCTTTTGAAACCTAGTTATCGGTATCAGACAGTAATTGTGTTATAACAAACAGAATTGTAAACAGTTTCCTAACAAACCAAATGGTCTCGTTGCAAGGTCCGGGAAGTCATGGATGCAATCTCAGAGAGCAGCAGACCAGATGTGGAGCTTATTCTTGGTGGTACAACCCTTCTCACTCCAGATGACATGTTTCAGTTGATGTTGGGCTCATCGAACTTTTCTTAGGCTCAACCTTCACACTTGAGAAGCCTACTGCACTGAGCCCTCACATAATATGCATCTGAATAAGACTCCCAAAGAACTCAAACAATTGTCTGGTAGCATTTTTAACGAATTTTAGTGTCTGGTGGAGAAGAATGTTCAGATTCTGAAGAACTTATTGTTGATACTACCCGAAGCGAGAAATTAAATATTCATAAGAATCCTTGGAGCTTTGTTAGTAAAAGAGGCTGCAAGATATAGCAGCACTGGCAATAAAAGGTTATGCAATAATCTTCAGGACATGCACATATTTTCTGGAAGCTATAAAAAACAGTGTGTATTTTAGTCACTCAATAGCAGGCATACATTCATTATCAAACATCAATAGGTAGAGAACAAAGTCTGAATTGATCTGCTAACTGTATACTAGCAACTAATATGAACTTTGTAATGGTTTTGAGCTGTTGTAGTTTGCTCCCATGAATTGCTTGTTAGTATAGTGACTAGCAGGTAAATCAGTGGATGTTGTGTAGTTTTGATATAAAAATTGTTGCGATTGGGAAACTGAAAAATACATCTTTGTTGAATTCATGAAAAATTGTATCTATGTTAAAGATTTGACCAAATCATCTCGATTCAGTAACTGTTATTTAGAATCAGGTCGCTCTGACTGCCATGTCCTTAAGCGAGCCTTGGACTGGGAAACAAATCTTTGTGATTGATGTGGCATGTCAAGGGTATCTTTAACACTCTGCTTTCACTCATGTAGCAGTTCTGATACTCATTGGCTAATCTGAGAGAAGTAAATATTATAATAATTTTATATATCTTCCGCAAGGAAACATTTTACTGTTGGATCTACCAGACTGTTTGTGGTTTATTCCTTAGTTTACTGCTTTCACCTTTGTTATAATAGCTATACTGATTGGTCAATTTCTATCACAACACGAAAAAACCTTATCATGTAGATTTACAGTCTGATTGAACTTCCAAATTGATTTCTGGTTTATAAAAAGGTATGAATGTTCACGGTAGTATCAATCCGCAACATAATGGCAACATTTCCATCAGCCTACTATATGTATCCTGGATCTTGTATCATTGGCAGTTAGTTTGTGGAGAATCTTGGGGTCACATCTTTATCAATAATCTCACCATGCATGATGCATGGACACAATGGACCTTCAATTATTGCTAGTACAAAGAACCGAAAAAGGCACAGATGGTTACACGTGCTACTAGGAAATAAGTAAGCCACTGATCGTGGTTCTCCAAATCTGATGTTTGACATGAGTGTTGCTTAGTCACCCTGACCCTGCAGTGTCAGGTTTGACATGCTAGTGTTTTAGCATTGCTTGGCTTCCACAGGCTTGTTTCATCTGCTTAGGCTTAGCAGCTGATTCAGGGATAATCAGTGACGCTTGTCCTTGCCTGTGGCTGTCCATGGAATGGTAGACATGTCCGGAACTGAATGATTCATGGTCCTGGATAGATGGGTGTCTTCTTGCTCGTGCTGTCTCTGCTATGCACTTTTGGTTCCCTTTTTTAAAATTCTTGGTCGCTATTTCATTATGTTCTTAAAAGAAAATGATTACTGTGAGAAATATATCCTTGTTGACAACAAAAAGAATGACTGAACCTGAAAACCCTCGGCAGTACCATCATCCTGGTACGTACTGCAATCCCAGTATGCTGCAAGTTAGCATCACTCTGTTCGCCTTTGTCCTAGTTTCACAGAAGCAGGATCATCTAGCGTCAGGATTTCTGGCTCAAGTCAGTGAAGAGGTGGAGCAAAAGCTGGAGCATGATTCATTACTTGCGAAACTGCTGCCTGTTTAGCACATTGAAACAGGAAACTCACCAGAAATCATTCCGTGGTGCTGTCGTCGTAGTGCTGGGGCACCAAGATTCAAGACAAGATGTTCTGGATTGTGCAAGATCTCCTTCCCCATTCCTGCCTCCTGCAGTTTTGCACGAGTCCGTGTGCCTGGCTCTTCCAATGATCCTTGTCCCTGGCCCACCGGAGGCGGAGAAGAAGGCGACACTCCGCTACGGACACCGAGGTGAGTCCACCATCGCCGGAGCCGCCGGCGCGTGATCCGTGGACATGTCCGTGCACATCAGCTGGAGACTACGTAGATGGCGACAGACAAGCTCGAAGTACAGACAGCTGAATGGGGTTTGGCATCTCCCTCTTGGCTCCTTGCTTCAGAGCTGGAAATGGCGCTGTGCGCAGGCCCATCCCAGCACATGCGGTGGAAACCTTGGCGTCCCGTTTCCATGACCTGTTGTCATCTAGTTGTTAGCATGTTTGCACTGGATAGATTGAACTGTGCTCATGCTGACTGAACTATTCAGAGTCCGTGGATTAGCAGATGGTACTACTGTGCTGAATGTTTGGTTGTTATATGCTTCTTGTTTTGCAAAACTCGTATTAGTTTTATATAGTACTCCCTCCGTCCCAGTTTACTTAGGCATTCTAACCTCATCCAGTTTTTCCAAAATAATTGTCATTCTCACTTTTCGATGCACCTTTCTCTCTTCCCAATACACCTCTATCTGTATCTCTCTCTTCCTCGTTTTCTGCGCACCTACCTTTATCAACTTTCCTTAATCTCTGTGCCGTGAGCTAAAACGTCAATTATCCAGGAACTTTCTATGAGCAGTTTCACTTCTTCATTGCTACTGGAAGCTCTCCACGTGCATGTGCCTGAGGCCCTGTTTGGGGGAGCGGTGGCTTCTCCGCTTTTCCCAGAAACAGCTTGTCATAGAAATGAATCTAGCTTTCCCAGAAATCCGATTCTTGGAGAAGCGAAGGGAGAAGCGATGGCCTGTTTGGCGACTTCCTTTTGGAAAAGTCGCCACGAATTCTTGTGCAAACGAGTGAAGAAGAAAGCTGTGACGCCGGCGGCGAGCATAGGACAGATGAGATGCTCGAGGTCCTGTCCAACGTGGTGGTGAAGGGTTGCCCGCTCGAGCGCGCACGGGAGGCAGTGGCGGCAACGATTGAGGATGGGGATGGGGACGCCGTAGCAGAGGATGGAGATGGGGATGGGGATGCCGCACGCGACGGCGGCACCGGCTGGATGCGCGCGGGTGAAGGAATCGAGAGGGATGGCGCAAGAGGGAGCAAGGAGGTACCGCCGCCGAGCCGCTCGCCTGCTCGCCCGCGCCGCCGATTTGAGGAGGGAGAGAGGGAGGGGGACGGCGAGGGATGAGAGAGACGACGGGTGCGGCAAAAGCTCGGGAAGCGACGCCCGATTCGCTTCTCCGCGTTTAGTTCATTTTCACTGTACACCCGCGCTTTTGCAACTTGTACGGTTTCCAAAAGCAACCCTGTTTGGGGGAGCTTATGCCGTTTTTGGCTTTTTGGAAACGCAGAAGCTACGAGAAGCTCCCCAAACAGGGCCTGAAGCTTTTCGGCAACCGTCAATCAGCCTGAAAAAATGGCCAGTCTGAATTTGTTTTTGCACATACATTTCTTGCAGGTAAACGAGATGAACTAAAATCTTCAGGCTTAAGTACTTCATGTGATGTTTTAGGGCCATGAAAGATGAAACATCCTTCCTAGAGCCAGTCTCAGACATTAGGATTCTTGATCTGAAGGTAATAAATATCCTAGAGTACTACAAACATATCCTGAATTCTTACCGTGGATCCAAACTCCAAAGTAATCATCATGAAACCACACGAGATCGAGTCACTTGTTTAATCCTGAACCTTCTTTGTACTGCCTAGCAACACACATCATGGCTTTACAGGACCAGATGCATCTGGTCTCTCCAAACTAGTCCTTTCTTCACAGAAAAGCCATGGACCACGCACCGCAATCACCTTTCTAGCGTGCGGCCACATACTGTCAGTTCCAGTTGATCTTTCTAACAGTACCTCTTTTTTAATTTTTGGGCACCAAATGGTGGACCATGAACTGCATGATGCATGTTCTCTTCCGCCTATCCTATATATATTCCTACAAAGCTCAAAGCATGCATACAATTGCCTAGCCTGTACTGACGACTTTACAAGTGCACATCTGCCTTGTGAGATTACAGTTTATTGCCATATGGGGTCATCACTTTTGGAGTTTCGTTAATGTCTGAATGAAACCAGACATTTCGTCCGGAAAAGGAACAAACATAAGGAGGTCCAAATATGGTAGTGCCATTAATTGCAACAAGTATGAGTATGTGGACTGTGGATGATAGGATATGACACAGCTTGCAATCCATTTTCTGTCCAGTAGTGATCAAGAACCTCAAGCAATGCAATATGGCCTAGCAAATTAAGCATGGCCATAATTAAGCAAACCGAGATTGTTTCTCTACAAGGAGACCAAAAGAGGCGGGGTGGACAACAAGAGGAAACGAAGACGATGAAGAAAAGAGAGAAACATACATCTTGATTTGGATTAATCGAGAGATGATTAATTAATTCGACAGATATGTAATGTGAGATACATACACAAGCACGCATACATATACATACAGCACACGTACGATACAAACACTTATCTTGGACGACGTCATGCCGTCGACGACATGGAACAAGCTCTGCTTATATAGTGTTTTAACATATATCTCTACGCAAATGCATACATGTTTCCTCAAGAAGAAATAAGAAGCAAACCATGCATGCAATGCCATTAAGTACAACGGTTGTTGATCGATCGATCGATCAGTGCTTTGTTGGCGGGCACTGGTAGCACTTGGTGAAGAGGCCGAAGGTGTTGACCTGGCGGACGAAGTTGACGGTGCTGGCCCACCCGCCAAAGCCGAACCCGACGACGAGCACCCACACGACGACGAAGCAGTTGACGGCGAACATCCCGGGCCACCCTCCCATCCCGCGCGGCGGCCGCTCGACGGCGTTCTCCCGGGCGGCCGCCGGCGCGAACGTGGCCATGTGCGCGAGCGCCGGTATGATGTAGACGGTGAAGCTGACGAGGAGGGAGCCGACGGTGGAGTTGATGGGCCCGAAGAAGGGGAAGATGACGGCGAGGAACCAGATGGGGAGCACGACGGGGAGGCGCGCGGCGGCGCGGAGGAGCACGCCGGCGCCGGAGCCGTGCACGCCGACGAGCTTCTCCCAGACGAAGTAGAGCGGGGTGCAGGCGAAGCCGAAGGTGATGAACTGGTGCACGAGCATGAGCACCACGGCGGCGTCTCGGAAGGTGGAGCGCGGGAGGAGGGAGAAGGCGTTGGAGTGGTCGAGGAGCGTGTCGCCGAAGGCCCAGTACACGGCGGACGCCGACGGCAGCGTCAGCGTGAGGACGTACAGCGTGGCGGCCAGGTAGATCAGCTTGAACTTTTGCGGCTTCCACATCGCGTGCATGATCTCCCTGCAACAGGCAACGTCAGTCAGTTCGTGCTTTAATTTCGACGACACGTCGTCGATCACCAGAGCTCGATCCGAGCTTCTGAAAGAAGAGAAAATAATGCTTTTGAAGCTAGGCTGCATTACACTGTGACAGCATGGCCTCCAAAGGTGTAGAGGATGTTGGTGGCCCCGGTGAAGTAGAGCACCATCTTGCTTGGGCCCGTGTGAGTCACTCCCTCTACCTGCAATGATTTTGTTCCATTACACCCATGAACATTTTGTAAAGCCCAAGATGGTAGAGAAAGACGGACATGAAATTGGATATGATGCATATGGTATAGTGACCTGTCCGTGCGCGATGGCGGCGATGGTGAGGTACCATGCGGTGTAGGTGGTCATGAGGAGGCCGAGGAATGACCAGATCCGGTAGTTGTGGAAGGAGGGGATGAACACCGTGGTGGCGCAGCAGGCTCCGAAGATGTACGTCCACGTCCGCTTGTCGTACTTGTCGTTGATGTAGTAGATGTTGCTGCTCATTATCGTCCAACAGAGCACACAGATCAGTTGTCATTGATTAGAAAGATGCACACATCGTAAACAAATGTGATTACTAAAAATTACAAATACCGCAACATAAGATATTTGTGACTCAGATGATGGAGGATCGATGTGTGTATGTGCGTGAACGGATGATTACCTCGCACATGCGATGAGCTGGATGACCGATCCGAAGAGGAGGAAAGTACAGTTGAAGAAAAGGCCAATGTTCCTCCAGTGCTTTCCCAGCAGCCCATCAAGAACCTCGAACCACTGCTCCCAGATAATTAATGCAGTAACATCAAAAGAATCAGATCGATTTTAATGTGTGAATTGAGGATAGTTTTTCTGGACACAAAGAAGTTGCAAACCAAAATAAAATGTACGTACTACATACATACCTGGATGACATGGTTCCTGAAGTCGACCTTCTCGCGCTCCTTCCTGGTGCGGTACTCGACGTAGAGGACGCTGATGAGGTACGCCGTCCAGCTGCCCATGAGGCCGTAGAAGAGCTGGAAGACGATCCCCGACGCCATGCCCAGCTGCGAGAAGGAGTAGGGCAGCGTCAGCAGCACTTGCGCCACCTGGTTGGACACGCAGCTGAACCACGCGTCGTACACCGACCCGCCGTGCCAGAACAGGCTCGACAGGCCCTTGCCCTTGGACGACGACGACGCCGGCCCGGCTTCTCCGCCCTCGCCAGCGCCGCCGCCGCCGCCGTCCCTCTCCATCTCCATGTAGTTCCCCGCCACGATCGTCTCCACCTTCTCCGACGCCATCCTCTCTTCGCTCTCTGTGACACTTGCTAGCTACCTTCTTCCTCCTCGCCGTCTCGCTCGTTGCTCTGACACTGCCGGCTATCCTATATAGCTCGGCTGTCGACCAATAAGCTGGCAATTCGCTAAGAAAGAAAGAGAGGGGAAAAAAAAATCTTAATGTGGTATCCTGTGCTGTGTCGTGATGGGTGCATGCATGGGTGGGGCAGCGCACGAGCGGCCTGGCCCATGCATGCATCTTCGGAGACGCAACTTCGCATCTTTCTTCTCATTATTTTGTTCTCTTTAATTTCAGTTTCTTTGGTGTGTAGTATAGGATAGGAAGGATCTAGCTAGCAAGTATAGAGAGACTGACTGTTCGATCCTGGCTGTAGCTAGAGCCTACGTAAAATAGTATACACACTATCCACTCGTGGGGAGTGGTCTATAGTTGATAGGATGGTGATGTAGAGATATGAGCAAGTGTATCCAACACAATGGGCAATCAAAACGTAAACCGGACGGACGTGGTTGGACCTTAGTAGTGGCCCATGCATGCAAAGTTGGCGCTTTGTCCCAGCACAAGTCATGATTTTTTATTTTATTTTGCGGGTATATACAAGTCATGATTGGTTGATCGAGGAGAGACGATTGTGACTGAATGTAAACAACAAGCTAGTTTAATTTCTACAAGATTAGTGTAAGATAATTCGTTAACAAAATATGGTAGCAGTAGTAGTAGAGTTGAAGGGAAATATATTACAGGATCCACCTGCACATCATGCTTGCTCGAATTTGAGTTTGTAGACCGGAATACTATAGTCTTCCTAACAATTATTGTTTATTTAGATCGTTTCTAAGCAGATTTTGTTCTTCCTGTATTTGTTCTATTATATGCATTCCGCAAATCTTTGCCGTACAAGAAGCAGCTCAGACAGCAGTATCTCGCAACTATACTAGTTATTAGTTGTCACACGTGTGACATAATATTGTGGAGCACCATCACGCACTCCTGGAGCAATCATTCGTGTGGATGAACGTATGAATGGAATAAAGGGAAACAAAAAGGATAAACCATAATTGAGATCAGCAGAACATCCTACAAGGTGTCATACTGTTGCACTTGCCTTGCCAAACACGTCATCCGGCCGGTCATTTGTTTCAGAATCCAGAAATAATACCTGCAAATACCCATTATCTGCGAGAGTGTAGTTAATGTACGTCATTTACAGCGAGATAGTCCCTCCTCCAAATTTTATATATTTAGGCCCTCGCAAAAAAAATTTATATATTTAGGGGAGTACTCCAGGAGTGCGTGATGGTGCTTCACATTATTATTAAACATAAAAAAATTTGCACGCATAATTTGTAACAAGAATTACTCATTTATTGTTTACAGAGAAATTCTCTTGTTTTCCACCATTTTGTTCAAATTAAGGAGCGATCCTTGATGAATTTCGTACATGGAAAAACTGTTGTTTCCATGTTCAGATGTAAGCGCGCGTAGCAGGGGTACCCTATAGATCGAGGGGAAAACACTAGAGGAATATACACATACAATAAACATCAATGGGGAAAGAAAAGAAACTATGTGTGGGACAGAAGAGTACGCATGACTTAAAAGGTGCTTGCTCACGAGATATGATTAGGATGGCTCTACAAGGAATCAAGATGGCACAGGTCCATGCTAACATTTGTTAATGCTACCTGTCGTAACCCATATTTTCAGATATTCCCGAAGACTTAATTTGGTATTTTCCGAAGACTTGTATCGCACGAAAGGAAACTTGGAGATAGACTCCGAATCTGTTACTACAGATCAGAAGTCTTGTAGAACAAGACAAGGACTCCTAGAGGCGGTAACAGGACTATAAATATACATGTAACCCTCCGATGAGAGGATCATCAGATCATAGATCATACACACCACCATATTTAACACGACATACACTGGACGTAGGGTTATTATCCTCCGGGAGGCCCGAACCAGTATAAAAACTCTCCGCGTGCCCTAGATTGATTCCTCGATTGATCGTTGTTCCCCAAACCAAATATTTGCCGTTCTCTCGATTATTCGAGCGACGACAGAGGCGCTCCAGGTAGGGGGGCAGCACTGAGGGTCCGTCTAGAGTATCAGAAATTTCAAGCAAATCTTTGGCGGCGCATGTTGTTCGTTCTCTCGACGAATTGATGCTGTCAAGGAGCCGCGACTCGTTGTTCACGCCAACATGAGTTCGTAAGGCACGAGTCGTGTTGCAGTCTCCACCACAAGACCAAGTCGGCGAGTTTGATGGAGTCGACTCGGAGTTCTTGTTTAATCCAGTTATCATGGGGCTACGGCGGCAGAGACACGCCTGGAGATCAAGTTTTTTTTTTTTTTTTTTTTTGCGAAAAGGGTGGGACATATATTAAAACCTGAGCACAGTACAACCCAGCCTTTTTACAGAAAGGCCCCTGAAGAAAAAGAAAATTACACAGAACTCCTCCTTCATCCAGAGGCTTCCCGACAACAGCTTCTTCGCCGCCGATGGACACCGTCGGAACCGGCAGGCTCCCTCCTCCCTCCTTGAAGGCGAACTCCAAACTTTGGAAAAGCAGCCGATTGAATCATCACGAAGAAGGAACAAGCCCGGCCATCGCAGCATCACAGGAGCAAAAGAGGTAACCCAAACCATCTCCTCAAAGCACCAACCAGCCTGGAGATCAAGTTGCCCTCGGCGGCTCAGGCTTTTCGATCTCGATGAGGCTCTCCGATCTCCCGAAGACTTGGCTCTTCCGAAAGCTCGAATCTCATGCATGGGTTGGCTTCTAAAAGATGCCAGCTACGTCAAGCATGCTATCTCCCGAAGAAGACACAGGCGACGAACTCATCGAGCGAGAAGAACAGCCTGATCAGGACTTCGCCATCGGGACATCGCCATGACTTCGAAAGCGAGCTCATCGGAAGCCTGACATGATCGGGTATACAAGGGAAAACGTGCCCCAATCCATACCGATGACTTCACCATCCATAAGACAGGGAAGACTTGTTCTTTGTTAACTTTAACTTCCCGATTGCTTAACATGCCGCTCTAGTTATTATGTGGCATGACTTCTCTGTTTACTTATTAACCAAATATGGACGTTCATTATTTTGACAATGTCCGCCACTTATTTCTGTTAACATCACTCTAATCAAAGATTCAATCTTTGTTAACTGTTTATGCATATACCGGATATCTTCGGAATTGTTGGCGTGAAACTCTCCAAGTACCAGATGACCTCATCGGAAGTTTCACGCAGTCCTGACTAGAGCGATGGAGAGATGACGACCAGCTGACATCATTGGGTGTCCCGAAGGCGAACACCATGTCGTCGGTACCGGATCGTCAATTCCAGAAATTACGCTCGGGGGCTACTCAATAATCCTGAAGATCCCAAGCCGACTGTCAAAGCATTCAGAACAACTCTTCAAGCGACTGGGGCTTCAGATAAGCCAAATAAATCGCTCTCCTTTATTATTTTATTCTATACTATGTCTGTTCTTTTCTCTACATGCATATCACAGCAATCATAAGTAGAGAGTATCGAGCAGCCTTATATTCTTATTTTCTGCATGTGCTACTTCAAGTATGCACATCGCATAGCAGAAAGTCTTTTCATTATTACAGCATATATATTCTTGCTCGTTATCAGTAAACAGGGATTTCTCTAGTCCTATTCTTTAGCTGATTATTTAAGCAGGATATTTGTCTCCGGACATTACTGATTTTCTGGATATTCATCCCTAGAATTTATTTATCATCGGAATATTCATTCGGACTTCATTAAGTTGTGATATTCATCTGGAATCATATGGATTTTCATCCGGAATTTATTGAACATTGGGATATTCATCCGGAATCATCAGGATTTTCATCCGGAATTTTATTAATCTTCAGAATATTCATCCAGAATCTTATTGATAATTGAGATATTCATCTCTGGAATTCAAATTCGTATTTGGTCATCTCACTGTCCATCGGATATTTATCATTGGTCATTATATTGGCTCTACATATATTTATCGATCAGATTACTCGGATCATTGACATTGAGTATTGTTCTACGGATTATTGACTTTTCAGTCATATCAACTTCCATTCAGCATGGAAAAGGCTGACCCAGGTCGGTCTACTAGTTTGGCTGATGTCTTAGCCACATGAGGGTTATAAGGCATCGGTACGAACAGCCTTTTCAGGCAAAATTTCGTCATAAGGCTTAGCCACACTGTGGTTCATAAGTTAATTGACCCCATGACGTTCTAGTGAGGGACCCTTAGCCCATGAGGTTAATAAGTGGCTCTCCCTAGGCCGGTTGCACGATCAACCACCCAACAGACTGCAAGTCTTATGTCATACGGTGCTACACGATAGCTGCCGATGGTTCATAAGTTTCGTAAGTCTCCCCGAGTGTCTGAAGTAAGAGCCTTAGCCATCGAGTTATAAGTGCCAACTTCAGACCACGTTGCATGATCAACACTCTATATTATTTAGCTTGAAACATAACTTGCCATGTGCAAAGTAAAATGTTATACAGCTAATCAGACTTCCTATCAAGGAAAACAGTCGTCGACAACCCCCAATCTTGTGGCTAATCTCAAACGTAGCTTGCTATAAGCAAAGTTAAGCGTCAATGAGTTAGTTCTACATGTATTTACAATTAACAGTTAATTAGCTTGAAACATAACTTGCCTAGTGCAAAGTAAAATGTTATACAGCTAATTGGATTTCCTGTCAAGGAACATACTCAGGATGCATCTCTGGTATTTATTTATTTACTAGAATGCGCATTTTTACAGATTTATTACTTTCCTGCATCAGTTATCACTGCATACAGAAAAGCAGGGGGCTACACATATATGCCCATTCTATGGATTTCATATTTTCGCAAGAGTTGAAAATTCAAGGCGGAAATTTTATTCTACACAGTAGCTGCTCTATTTCTGTTGAAGCCAGCTCTAGAATTATTCTTGCATCAATCAGTCAAGCTTTGCTATTTACTATTGCACTGCTCACGTGCTAATATGTTTGATCTGAAGATTATTCCAGTACTGATGTTATTAACAGAAGCTTCAACAAGCTTTGCTACTTTTAAAGATGATCCTGGTGACCTGTATATCTATACCAGTATGGCATCATCAGGTTGACAGAAAATTTTTTTATTTGGTCCTCTACTGGTTCGAAGCTATGGATGGTTCTACAGGAGCCAGAGATTATGATTATTAATGCATAAGCTTTATCTTATCGAGATAGCTACTCCAGCTATTTACTAGTCCATTGAGAAGCCAAGTGACGGTCTATAGAGAGTTCTACTGACACTCAGAAGGCCATGTGGTATTCTCGTCAAGTTCTACAGTCCAGCCATTTATTGAGAAGAAGTTGTTATCTATGTGCCACATGCACTTTACAAGATCATCAGAGTTGATTTATTATGGAAGCTATCACCAAGCTACATCCCCGGTCGAAGTCACGGTTTCAGGATCATGAAGCAGCAACAGAAGACTTTCTACATATTTTATTTTGGTCATCAAAACAAGAAGCTCGTCAGGCATCTGGGATTATTGATCTCTTCACCAGTTCCGAAGCAAATTTCTTTAAAAGATGATTGACGCTCCACAAACGTTGCGCTATGCAAACCCCAAGACATCTGTTGAGGCCGTCATGTTCTACTTATTTCAAGCTATAACAGTAATTTCTGGAGGAGTTAGTAATATTAAAGCCGCACACGAAGAAGACTAGGACAATGGTATCATCGATGTTGATCTCAGCAAAGATCCGAACACTTTATCAGTGGCACGATTGTTCAGTTCAGAAGACATTGGCTAACAGTTTATGATGAACACCAATCTATATCAATTTTTCTATAAGCAAGGACTTCAAGTTCTGTTAAATGGCTTATAGGAGGATTAATTACAAGACTTCGGAAGAAGAAAAGTGGCTCCTATCTGTTACTGACTTATTTATTTCAGCCCAGATCAAGAAGATTGCAGAGGAGATGATGCTCATATTTAATCAGATTACTAAGCTCGGGGGCTTCGCCTGTTCTCCAAGCTCAGGATATTTGAAGACATCAAGACTATGCATGTTCGGAATTACTGAATGGCATTCTTTCATCAGAAGACCCGGTTCGATCAGTTGTTCCGAAGACCCGGTTCGTTTAGTTGTCCCGAAGACCTGGTTCGATCAGTTGTTCCGAAGACCTGGTTCGATCAGTTGTTCCGAAGACCTGATTCATTCAATTGTTCCGATGATCGGTTCAGTAAGTTGTTTTGAAGACTCAAGGATTGAAGATGAGAATATCTGAAGTATGTGTGCTCAGTACAGAACATATCCCTTGTCAGAACTTCGCATGAAGATGAAGATCTCTTCGTATCAAAGACGAATCAGCCAAGTGACATGTTCGGGGGCTTATGTCGTAACCCATATTTTCAGATATTCCCGAAGACTTAATTTGGTATTTTCCGAAGACTTGTATCGCACGAAAGGAAACTTGGAGATAGACTCCGAATCTGTTACTACAGATCAGAAGTCTTGTAGAACAAGGCAAGGACTCCTAGAGGCGGTAACAGGACTATAAATATACATGTAACCCTCCGATGAGAGGGGGATCAGATCATAGATCATACACACCATCATATTTAACACGACATACACTGGACGTAGGGTTATTATCCTCCGGGAGGCCCGAACCAGTATAAAAACTCTCCGCATGCCCTAGATTGATTCCTCGATTGATCGTTGTTCCCCAAACCAAATATTTGCCGTTCTCTCGATTATTCGAGTGACGGCACTACCAAACTTTTTCTTTAAATTTTTTATTGAAGATCCACCTAAAAGGTCGTACAATTGAATAATATATGGAATCGGATTTGCTCTTTCATTAACTGACTAAGAGCATACCTAGCCAGCGATTAAAGATAAGAGATGACTGTACTTCTGGGCCTAACGGTGACCGCAAAGTATGAAGAATTTACCTTTTCTCAATTTCAGGATTTATATGTACATAGATACATAGATGGATTGTTCGAGAAAAAAATACATACATAGATGAATTGTACATGGTGACCAAAATATTAATGATGTGAAACAACTTGAATTTGGGCCCCTGCCCTAAAATCAGGGACCACATCCAACGGTAAGCTAGCACCAAGTTGGTAAGAGTAGAACTTCCAAATATGATAACGTGGATCTTATTGATCAAGGCTTCTGGACCTCTTGAGCATATAATTAATTAGGGACAAACTAGATGCAAATCCCTCAGATGTAACATCAGTTGTGAGAACTAATCATAATATGAAGGATCAATATATATAATTCATGCCATAGATCAATCAAACACATGATGGAAGTTTTCCATTAATTCTAGCTTTTTTTCGCTAAATGAGCATATGGGCACACACTGTGATGTGACAAAACTACCCAAAAAAAGGACCTCAAAAAGTATGTCAGAAAATGAAGTTACAATTTTGCTGAGACTGACAACCCAACAAATGTTTGGAATTTAAGTTGTTTCATAAAGATCTTCCAAATGAACCTTTGACTCCATTGTACATCAGACTAATGAATGGAACAAGTACGTAGCTGGTAATAGGGGAACAAATAATTATAATGCAGGTTAGGTAGCCATCTTGCTACAGAGTAATTGGTTATGTATATATTTTTATTTATTTTATTTTTTAATATATAGTTATATGTTTATAGCTTGGTAAATATAAAAAATAATGGATAATTGAAGTGCTTTGATGGCTGTTAAATAATGATCGATGATGATCTTGTTTGTGACCGCATTGCATCTCATTAGCATCCATGTGTAGTCGATCTTACATGGTGCCTTCCTACTCGACCTGTGATCTCATGATTGCTTCTGGAGTTGCAAGCAAACATAGCTGTTGTTGAATAAACAAATTAAGCCGCCCCCTGTTTTATGCAAAAATTAAAGGTGGAATGTACCCTTAGAGTTAGCCCTCTTGCTCATGATGGACCATGCATATGCATCTCTTTTCTTCACGCATGGACCATGCATATGCATCTTTTCTGAATCCCGGGACCATGCACATTGTTTCCTCCTCGGTCCAACTTCTAATAACATGTATCTTTGCCGACCATCTATCCATATCCTAAGGGATGTTCATGTATCAACTGTAAGACATACATGTGTGAGTTTCTTTTCAATTTTGTCATCATGAGGCAGAGATCAGGAGTCTTTCAGTAGAGTCTGATGCTCACGTGGGGTATAGGTTTTGTGACATTTACTATTGTAAGGATCGTGTGACCGAGAGGGAGGGGGTGAATCGGTGCACTCTAGAATCTATTTCCAAACACTTACACCCAAACAGCTCCTAGCGAGTGATTCTAGTAACAAGGTAAAGCATACTAAGGAGTATCCTTAACCTATATAGCTAGTGCATATAGATAACACAGACACACCACACTAGCAACCTAGCACAAGATAGATAGATAGCGGAAGACTTAAGCTAGGCAAGGCAAGGTAACAAGATAACTAGAGACAAGGCAACCAAGATACTAGGCACACTAAGTAGAGTCCTTAGAGCTACTAGATAGGCTATAACAAGTAAGCACACGAGCAAGGCAAACAAGCAAACCTAGTGAAGCTAGTAGGTACCAAGGTAAACACACAAGCAAGATAAGAGCACAACTCAAGTACTACAAGCAATCATATGAAGTGCGATAAGTAAATGCGAGTAGTAAAGGAGAAGGGATAGAGAATGCTCATGATGTTTTTCCATGGTCTCGGAAGGATGGCGCCTTCCCCTACTCCACGTTGGGTCACTCCCGTCGGAGTCTCGACCCCGTCCCTCCGCTCGATGGCGATCCCTCCTAGAGCACACTTCACCCTCCGAGTGAAGTCGCGGGCACGTCCCGCCGGGCTCGATCCCGGGTACTCTTCCGGAGGTAAGGCTCCGCACTTGATGCGTGCCAAAGGGCGCTCCACTAGTGATGCTTCTTTCGCACGGGAAGCTCCAAGACCATGTACAAACTTGTGTCGACTTCCACAATCTCCTTGGACAGCTCAACACCGACGCCTAACCGGTCTAGGCCTTGCCATAGACCAAGAGTAACAGCCCTAGATGACTCTCTCAAGCCCACACTAGCCTAGAGATCAAATGATGCAACTTGCTACTCTCTCAAGCACTAGGATCACTCCAAATCCCTCTCAAGTGCTTCACACTTCTTCCTCTTGGCTTCTTGGCAGCACCTCCCCTCTTTCCTGGGTCCAAGAGCACCTCAAAGAGGTAAACAACCGACTATATATAGGCCTCCAACCTCAAACTAGCCGTTGTCCAAAACTGCCCAGTCTGCGTGATGACCATACAATAGACCGTACTGTCCGGTCTCCATTCTGACCGTATTGTCCGGTCTTCACCAGACCGGCTTCCAGGGAGTGCTGCTCCTCTTCTCAAAGCAGACCGTATTGTACGGTCCCTAGGACCGTACTGTCCGGTCTCCATTCTTCTTCAGCCAACAGAAACTTCTCCTTCTCTGTTGCTCTTCTCCTGTAAGACCGTACTGTCCGGTCCCTGACCGTATTGTCCGGTCAACTGTCCGGTCTTCATTCTTCAACTTCCAGAAACTTCAGCTTCTCTGTCTGGAACACTCCAATAGAGACCGTACTGTTCGGTCCCTAGAACCGTACTGTCCGGTCAACTGTCCGGTCTCTATTCTTCAACTTCCAGAAACCTGAGCTCCTCTGTCTGGATTTCCTCTTTAGACCGTATTGTACGGTCTCCATGACCGTACTGTCCGGTCTCTTCTGACTTCGCAGCTTCGATCTTCTTCTTGATCTTCTTTTCCAAACTTGAACTTCTTGGTTCCTTCAACTCTCTTCTGCCACCCTAACCCCTGAGAGACTCACCATGCATCCAATGATCTCTATAACTAGTGTGTTCTAAGAGAACCACCTCGAACCCTCTTGATAGTCCGGTTTTTCCTATGGACTCAAGCTAACATCTAACCAAGCAACACTCGCTTGGATCTAGCATGTCCTTAGCCTTGATCCATATCTTCTCCGCGACTCCATCGAGTCCGTTCTTGTGTAGATGAAGGCAACCAATCATCCTTGTCATTTAAGTTCATAGTGTGTTTGCGTTCACCACCAACGGACGGAGCTTTCTTCATATGTGACCTATAAGATCTCACAAAGAGTGTCAGTCACATTCATGGTTCTCATCCTATCACCAAAACATTCATACCTTGGGGTTTCCCTAGCTCCAATGGTCATGAAGCTTACAATCTCCCTCTTTTTGGTGATGGATGACAACCATGATAAAAATGATCGAGAAGATAAAGAATGTAATGACAAAAGCCAAGATAAAAACGCAACTCGATCAATACACTAAACAACAAGTATATGATAAAGAGATAGTTACCTTGTTGATTAGGTCGAGGCAAGTCATAGCTCAAAAGAAGTCACAAGTTAGAGCAAAAACTCATATCACAAGTGAAAGAAAGCACATGGAGCTATGACAAGCAAAGGTTGCAAGGGGTTTACCTTCATACTTACTTTGTAGAATTCCGCTCCCCCTTGACAAGTGCACCAATCTCAAGATTGTGTGAAGATCGATCATCTTGATCACTTGATCTTCATTCGCACACACTCCCCTTTGAGACGGCATTGCTTCTTCTTCATCACCTCAAGATTGTGCGAAGATCGATCGTCTTGATCACTTGATCTTCTCTTGTACAAACTCCCCCTTGAGGTGACATCTCCCAACTCATTGTAAGTCCGAACTCTTCTTCCCAAGTTGCTCGATCATTAAGCCCAAAAACCTTCTCCCCCTTTGGCATCTATCACTAAAAAAAAAAACTACCAAGAAAGAAAGGTTAGTGTAAATGTATGAGACGAGTGGGAAAATGAGTTACTTGATTTGGCGTGAAGCTCCCCCTTGATCCGAAATTCTCCATCTCCTCACCAAGTATCCCTACACACATCCTCAAAAGAATATTGTCTTGAAGTACATAGGGGTTAGTTGATGATGATGGAAATGTATGAACCCTTAGACTTTGAGCCGCGCAAGTGGATTTAACCTTGGAGCTCAAAAATCATGGTTCAATGGGCATGAAGCTCATATAGCATTGCTATAAATTCATCATAGGAGGTCATATACTCATATTGTGAATAAGCAACTCCCCCTAGATGGATGCTCGGCGCCGAGACACTTATGCAAGATGCATGATGCGAATGCAAGGAATGATAAGTATACAATGCATGATGCTATAAGGGTAGAACAAGAGAAAGCTAAGAGCGAAGTTACCAACAACAAGTTTGAGCCCTCCATGAGCTTGATCACAACGAGCCATTCTTCAAAGCCTCGGGAGCCAAGTGCCACCAATCCCAAGCTTAACCCATGCTCATTGCTATCTCAAGAGGTTAGTCATCGGTCCTACAAAAACAAGAAGAACACACAAAAACAACACAAACAAAAACAAGCAAAGTACATATACATATATACAAATGTAAGCTCAAGGATATCAAGTGAAGTCGGAAAGGTCGAGAACATTAAGTTCTCCACGGAGCTTACAAAAGGTCTTCTTGTCAAGTGGCTTGGTGAAGATGTCCGCCAATTGTTCATGAGTCCGAACACCTATCAATTCAATATCCTTCTTGGCCACATGATCTCGAATGAAGTGATGCTTGACTTCAATGTGCTTGGCATGGCCGTGATCACCCTTGTTGAGAGCCATATTGATAGCACTTTCGCTATCACAATAGAGAGGTACTTGCTCATAAGATAATCCATAGTCCAATAGGGTTTGCTTCATGTATAAAAGTTGAGCACAACAAGCACCGGCCGCCAAATATTCCGCCTCCGCCGTAGAGATAGCCACACAATTTTGTTTCTTGGAACTCCATGAGATGAGTGATTGTCCAAGAAATTGGCATCCACCGGAGGTACTCTTTCTACTCACTTTGCACGCGGCGAAGTCCAAGTCCGCATAGCCAACAAGTCCAAAGTCCAAGCCTTTTGGATACCATAGGCCCATTGTAGGAGTGCTCTTGATGTACCTAAGAATTCTTTTCACGCAATCATATGGGACTCCTTGGGGTTAGCTTGATAACGAGCACAAAGGCACACACTAAACATGATATCCGGTCTAGATGCGGTAAGGTAAAGAAGTGAACCAATCATAGAACGATAGAGTTTAGGATCCACTGGTATACCTTTTACATCCGCATCAAGAGGGACACTTGTAGCCATAGGTGTGTCGTAGGACTTGGAGTCTTCCATGCCGAACCTCTTAAGAAGATCCCGAGTGTACTTCTCTTGGTAGATCAACGTGCCCTCCTTCATTTGCTTGACTTGAAAACCGAGGAAGACATGAAGTTCACCTATCATGGACATCTCAAACTCTTTCTTCATAAGAGCACGGAACTCATCATTATAGATTTCGTTAGTGGAGCCATAGATGATATCATCAACATAGATTTGACAAACAAAGAGATCATCACTAATATGCTTAGTAAAGAGAGTGTTGTCGATACTACCGATCTTGTAGCCCTTGGTGATGAGATGATCTCGAAGTCGTTCATACCATGCTCTTGGTGCATGTTTGAGTGCGTAGAGAGCCTTCTTGAGCTTGTACACATGGTCCGGATGCTCGGGGTCCTCGAAGCCGGGAGGTTGCTCTACATAAACTTCTTCATTGATTAGTCCATTGAGAAATGCACTTTTCACATCCATTTGGTGAAGTTTAAAATCAAAATGAGAAGCATAAGCAAGAAGTGTTCTTGTAGCCTCAAGACGAGCGACGGGGGCGAAAGTCTCGTCAAAATCGACGCCTTCAACTTGAGAGTAGCCCTTCGCCACAAGTCTTGCCTGTTCCTCACGATTGCTCCCTTCTCATCTTGCTTGTTCTTGAAGACCCACTTAGCGCCAATCACATTGGATCGCTTGGGCCGCTTCACCAACTTCCAAACATCATTCCTCTTGAAGTTGTTGAGCTCCTCTTGCATGGATAGCACCCACTTGTGATCTTTCAAGGCTTCCTCGATCGTCTTCGGCTCTAGGGTAGAGACAAAAGAGAAATTCTCAACAATGTTAGCTTCATCAACATAATTAGGTTTATATTGACTTCTCCTAGTCTTTATCCCTTGAGAAGGACTCCCAATGATGAGATCACGTGAATGATCCCAAGCAATGGGTTTGTGCTTCCTTGAAGGTTCTTGTCGAGGAGGAGGAGGAGCCGGCGAAGTGTCTTACGCATCTCTTGCGGCTTGCTCCCTAGAGATGTGAGTGTCTTGTTGTCGAAGAGGTGAACCCGAGCCATCATCTTGAGTTGAAGTAGATTGTGCTTGTTCTTGATTGCTCGGTGACGCTTGGCTCGTAGATGCATGAGGTAGACTTGATGGCGCTTGTTGCGGTTCATTTGGAGTAGCTTGACTCGAAGATGCTTGTTGCGGATCACTTGAAGGTGCTTGATGTTGTTCACTTGAGGGAGAGCTTGGATTCTCTTGAGATGTGCTCGTAGAAGGTCCACTTGATGAAGTTGTTGGAGGAAATGTCGGAGGTTCATCTTCACGAGGAATAACTTCACCAATAGGCATGTTCTCCAAAGCTTCCTCCACGGGTTCATCACCTACAATATGAGAAAAAGGAGGGTCTTCTTGAGACCCGTGAGACTCATCAAATTGCACATCATAAGTTTCTTCAACAAAGCCGGTAGAGGTGTTGTAAACCCGATAAGCCTTGGCCGAGCCCGAGTAGCCGACAAGAATGCCCACGTCGGTCCTCTTCTCGAACTTGCCAAGTCTTTCCCTCTTCTTGTAGATGTAGCACTTGCAACCAAACACTCGGAAGTAGGCAACATTCGGTCTTCTCTCCAACAATCACTTCATATGGAGTCTTGTTTAGCAACTTGTGAGGATAGATCCGGTTGGAGGTGTAGCGTGCCGTGTTGATAGCTTCCGCCTAAAACTTCTCCGGAGTGTTGTACTCATCAAGCATAGCACGAGCAAGAGTGATAAGTGTCTTGTTCTTCCTCTCAACAACACCATTTTGTTGAGGAGTGTATGTAGCCGAGAACTCATGCTTGATGCCAACCTCATCACAATAGTCTTCAATGATAGAGTTTTTAAACTCCGTCCCATTGTCACTCCAAATCTTCTTGATATGATGCCCATACTCAACTTGCACTCTTCTAGCAAACTTCTTGAATATCCCAATTGCTTGTGCCTTGTTCTCAAGAAAGAATACCCAAGTATATCTTGAGTAGTCGTCCACTACCACCAAGCAATAGAGATTCCCACCAATACTCACATAAGTTGTAGGCCCGAAGAGATCAATGTGTAAGAGCTCAAGAGGTCTTAAGGTTGACAAGAAATTCTTGGATGGATGAGGTGAAACCACTTGCTTTCCGGCTTGGCATGCACTACATAGCTTGTCCTTCTCAAAGGTGACGTCCTTGACTCCTCTCACTAGCTTGTTCTTCATTACATGCTTGAGTTGACCCATACCAATGTGAGCAAGCCTCGATGCCATAGCCAACCTAGAGCGGACTTAGTGAAGAGACAAGTGCTAGGGGCAACAATGTTAGTCTCAAAATCAACAACATATAGATTATTATGACAAAACCCTTGATAGTGAGACCCATAGCATCATTATGAAGAACCACCCCATTAGCATCAAAGTTACAAGAAAAGCCAAGATCACATATTTGAGCAACGGATAGAAGATTGAAGTTTAGGGACTCAACAAGCAATACATTAGAGATAGAGAGGTCATTTGAGATAGCCACCTTACCAAGACCTCTCACCTTGTGCTTGGAGTTGTCCCCAAATGTGACCTTGCCATGATCTTCATTTTCTTCCAAGTTGGTGAAGATGGATGAAGTACCGGTCATGTGTTGAGTGCACCCACTATCCAACATCCAATGTTTGCCACCAATCTTGTAGTTCACCTTGGAAGTAGCCATCAAGCAAAGAGGAGGGTTAGTATCAAAAGAATCAATTGACATGTTATCTATCTCTTTCATGCTTTTGATGCTATTGATGTAGGCCATGGGAACACCATTGAGATAGTCCAAATCCAATGCATCCAAGGCGTCAATCATTGCCTTGGTGACTCCATTGTGTCTCCACTCACTCCGATCATATCCCAAGTGTAGAACATGGTTCCCAAGAGGATAGGCTTGAAATCTTCCCACTTCATCACTTCCATTGAAGTACTCAAGAATGTTGTACATTTGATGCTCATAGGATAAGGCAATCAAGATAGCTTCCTTGAGAGGCATCCGATCAATATCATCACCAATATCATTTAGGACATAGACCTTCCGATGATAGGGGAGGAGCGACACCATCATCCTTATTGCATGCTCATCACTAACCTTATCATTTTCCTTCAAAAGAATTGACTCTTGCAAACAATATGAGAAGCCTCTTCCAACACTCAAGCCAAGTTTCTTCACTCTTCTTGTAGAACTCATCATACATGTCAAGAAGGAGATAGTGAGCACCACCGGCAAGACCCGGTTCATACATGTTGTAGTAATCTTCATAGAAAGAAGGTAAGAGATCACCATCCGGGGGATATTCCTTGATAGGTTTCGGCTCATCATCACTATCACTTGAATAGTCATCATCACAATAGAAGACGGGAACTCTATCATCTTCTTCTTCTTCCTCATCATCACTTGGGGTCTTGAATGTGTTAGAGAGCAAGGAGCGAGCCCTTCTTCTTGTGATGATCTCAATGACTTGCTCAATTGAGTAGGACTTGAGCTCGAAGATTTCAAACTCAATGTGATCACCATACTTGTCCTTCGGCAAAGCATCAAGAAACCTCTTGAGTCCCTCTTCCTTGGTGACTATCCAAAGCTTGTTCTCATTTATCCTCTTGATGAGTGAATCCATCCGAAGAGCAAACTCAACAAGATCTTCATTCGGCTTCATAGAGATATGGTCCAACTCATCACATAGCTTGATATATCCATCCTCTTGATCCCGAGAAGAAGAACCTTCACCAACACGAGATGATGATTGAGCTTGAGGTAGAGGTTGAGCTTCAATGTGTTGATCTTCACTTGCATGAGAGATATCCTTGCCCTTCTTGATATCCTCCTCAAGGGAGGAGAGAATAGCAACCACCTCATCATAGGGTATGTTCACAAACTCATCCACTCGAGCAAAAGTAAGAATACCAAAACGCGAGAGTGGTAGAGATCGAATAAGCTTCTTCACAACATGCTTGTGCATAATGGATGGATAGCCTCTTGACATGAGTTTCCTAGCAAGAACATACAAGCGAGAAGCAAAGTTAGTGATATCCTCATCATCATTCAAAACAAGCTCATCATACTCATCACGCACATCATAGTAGGAAGTACCAATAAGCACACAATCATAAGGCTCAATCAAGGTAGAGGCGATGGAAGTGTTAGAAACGTCATCATGAGTGGACTCCATTTTCCCACACGCAATCCCGGTCACGACTCAAGGCGGTAAAGCCCTAATAATGAGCACTTGGCTCTGATACCACTTGTAAGGATCGTGTGACCGAGAGGGGGGTGAATCGGTGCACTCTAGAATCTATTTTCAAACACTTACACCCAAGCAGCTCCTAGCGAGTGATTCTAGTAACAAGGTAAAGCACACTAAGGAGTATCCTTAACCTATATAGCTAGTGCATATAGATAACACAGACACACCACACTAGCAACCTAGCACAAGATAGATAGATAGCGGAAGACTTAAGTTAGGCAAGGGAAGGTAACAAGATAACTAGAGACAAGGCAACCAAGATACTAGGCACACTAAGTAGAGTCCTTAGAGCTACTAGATAGGCTATAACAAGTAAGCACACGAGCAAGGCAAACAAGCAAACCTAGTTAAGCTAGTAGGTACCAAGGTAAACACACAAGCAAGATAAGAGCACAACTCAAGTACTACAAGCAATCATATGAAGTGCGATAAGTAAATGCGAGTAGTAAAAGAGAAGGGATGGAGAATGCTCATGATGTTTTCCCGTGGTCTCGGAAGGATGGCGCCTTCCCCTACTCCACGTTGGGTCACTCCCGCCGGAGTCTCGACCCCGTCCCTCCGCTCGATGGCGATCCCTCCTAGAGCACACTTCACCCTCCGAGTGAAGTTGCGGGCACGTCCCGCCGGGCTCGATCCTGGGTACTCTTCCGGAGGTAAGGCTCCGCACTTGATGCGTGCCAAAAGGCGCTCCACTAGTGATGCTTCTTTCGCACGGGAAGCTGCAAGACCGTGTACAAACTTGTGTCGACTTCCACAATCTCCTTGGACAGCTCAACACCGACGCCTAACCGGTCTAGGCCTTGCCATAGACCAAGAGTAACAGCCCTAGATGACTCTCTCAAGCCCACACTAGCCTAGAGATCAAAGGATGCAACTTGCTACTCTCTCAAGCACTAGGATCACTCCAAATCCCTCTCAAGTGTTTCACACTTCTTCCTCTTGGCTTCTTGGCAGCACCTCCCCTCTTTCCTGGGTCCAAGAGCACCTCAAAGAGGTAAACAACCGACTATATATAGGCCTCCAACCTCAAACTAGCCGTTGTCCAAAACTGCCCAGTCTGCGTGATGACCATACAATAGACCGTACTGTCCGGTCTCCATTCTGACCGTATTGTCCGGTCTTCACCAGACCGGCTTCCAGGGAGTGCTGCTCCTCTTCTCAAAGCAGACCGTATTGTACGGTCCCTAGGACCGTACTGTCCGGTCTCCATTCTTCTTCAGCCAACAGAAACTTGTCCTTCTCTGTTGCTCTTCTCCTGTAAGACCGTACTGTCCGGTCCTGACCATATTGTCCGGTCAACTGTCCGGTCTTCATTCTTCAACTTCCAGAAACTTCAGCTTCTCTGTCTGGAACACTCCAATAGAGACCGTACTGTCCGGTCCCTGACCGTATTGTCCGGTCAACTGTCCGGTCTTCATTCTTCAACTTCCAGAAACTTCAGCTTCTCTGTCTGGAACACTCCAATAGAGACCGTACTGTCCGGTCCCTAGGACCGTACTGTCCGGTCAACTGTCCGGTCTCTATTCTTCAACTTCCAGAAACCTGAGCTCCTCTATCTGGATTTCCTCTGTAGACCGTATTGTACGGTCTCCATGACCGTACTGTCCGGTCTCTTCTGACTTCGCAGCTTCGATCTTCTTCTTGATCTTCTTCTTCCAAACTTGAACTTCTTGGTTCCTTCAACTCTCTTCTGCCACCCTAGCCCTGAGAGACTCACCATGCATCTAATGATCTCTATAACTAGTGTGTACTAAGAGAACCACCTCGAACCCTCTTGATAGTCCGGTTTTTCCTATAGACTCAAGCTAACATCTAACCAAGCAACACTCGCTTGGATCTAGCATGTCCTTAGCCTTGATCCATATCTTCTCCGCGACTCCATCGAGTCCGTTCTTGTGTAGATGAAGGCAACCAATCATCCTTGTCATTTAAGTTCATGGTGTGTTTGCGTTCACCACCAACGGACGGAGCTTTCTTCATATGTGACCTATAAGATCTCACAAAGAGTGTCAGTCACATTCATGGTTCTCATCCTATCACCAAAACATTCATACCTTGGGGTTTCCCTAGCTCCAATGGTCATGAAGCTTACAACTATGAAATGGGCAAATGGCCGAAATGTTTTTTGCCGGAGCAACTTGTATAGTTAAGCTTAGTTAGATTTTTTTTTTGAGATTACAAAGTACAACTCAGACGCTCACAACGCACACACATTCACCCCTATGAACACACATACGCAAACCCTACCTCTATGAGTATCTTTGAAGACTAAGCCAGCAAATTCTAGAGATTGATGAAGTCATCACTGACGCCTCGCTGTCGACGGGAGCGTCGGTTACCACTGAAAGCACAAATGTTGTTAAATTCTTGAAAATTCGCTCCTACAGGGAGTCGAACCCAGGACATTAGGTGCTACTGAGGCTCTTATAACCACTAAGCTACAGGCTCTTTCGCTGCTTAGTTAGATTATCCATGGGTGGCCATAAATATGACGCATTTCAACTTAATGAAATTGATGGTACATAAACACGAACAACACCATTTTTTTTTTTTTTGGAACAAGACAACAAACACCACTATGAGCCATGGCGTGACAACGTTGGGGCATGAAAGGCCGGGCATGGCTCATCACAAAACAAAAAAAAAAAAGAAAGACCGGCATGGCAGGAGACATTGTCTTGGGCTACAACAGGTCGAATTGGAGTGGAGTGGACATAATTTGGGCCAGCATAGCGTTCTCGTTTGGGGATCGCTAATTTTGGTCTGGCCCATTCATTTGGACTTCTGTAACGTGTGCGCTTTGTGCTTGTTAGACGGCCCAGTTCTCATCCACTCAGCATTTCGAATCAAACAGGCCGAAGGTGCCTAACTGCCTATTGGCATACTGTTCCCTTCTCGACTCTTCCCGTCTACAGTTGAGAGCAGGCGACCACCGAGCGATCTCCGTCCAGCGCCGATTTCTTCCGTTCCCCCTCCACTCCGGCGGCCGGACCGGCGCTGGAGAGGATGGGGAACGGGGAATGAGGTGGCTGGTGTGTATATACCTAGCTTCTATAGGTAGTTTGGATCCAGGCAGCTCGTGCAAGGTGGAGGCAGAGCTGCGAGCGTGGAATAAGAGTCGCCGGTCTTTTCTCTGCCGCGCTGGTGAGTCCTCTCCGTCCAGCGCAAAGCCGGTGTGGTATGTGTACCCTGGATCTGAAGTCCTAGAGTCCGTTGGGTCTTTTTGCTACTCCCTGATCTGTGTCGAGGGCGTTGTTCGCATTGGCGTGGATTTTGGGAGGTTTATTTACCAGCTCGAGGTGAAATCGGGTTGGCTTTGGATCCCACCAATTTTGGTGGTTCAGTTCTCCTCCAGGAGGAATCGTCGTCCGGCGACTTTGAGTGGCTGCCAGTTCTTGTGGCGTCAGGCTCCTCGATGCCAGACGATGCGATGGTCAAGAACCATCTCTCTCTGCCGGATCGTTCAACGTTCAAAGAGCGTATCGGTTTCGACGCGCTGCTCAAGACGGCATCAAAAAATTATGCTCTTCGCCAGGGTGGGAGTCGGCCTCAAGCTTGGTGCTCCGGCTGTCGGCGGCGAGGAAGACCGGAGGAAGGTTACAAGGACTTGAATGTAATTTTTTTCTTTTGAGGATGTTCTTGTAAGATGGACTGTAACCACCAAAATTTATCAATGAAATTCCAGGTTTCTCAAAAAAAAAAAAAACTGCCTATTGGCATAAAGCAAGTTTTGAACAAAAGGTCAGATAGTGCTCTGATGCGAAAAAGATAGACTAAACAAGAAGTAATTTAATTTTTTTTCTACTACGAAAACTGAACAGGCATTAAGCATATGACCAGCTTCAGTCCAATGGCACAGGATCTTTCAACCCGTACCCTTTCAGTTTCACCCCCTATACCACTGTCACGCACGAGAACCGATTCAATTCTCACTGCAGTGAAATGGAAGCAGTCGTAGTAATCATCGGCTGCCACCACGCAGAGCACCGTTAATCATTGCGCCAATCCAGACGAGATCAACAGCAGATTAAAGCTCTCACGAGCGCAGAACGCGTATCAGTTATAGGAGCAACAAAGAAATGATAGGCTTACCCGTTCCAAGTCTTTAGCTAATGATGAGGCGCAGTGTCCTCGCAGGGCTTTTGAGGCCAACGCACCATTGCACGGTAACTAAAGCATCTAATTAAACCGAGATTACAAAGTTTAAGGCATGGTTTGACCGCACCGTAATTACAAAGTTTAAGGCAGGATACTTAATCACCATGAACTTGGAGCTCTATCATCATCTTGCAACTAGCAAAATGGCCCGCGCAAATTGTGCGGCTAGATTAAGTATATGATGTTTTTGCACTTAACACCAATATTTGTTTGCATTTAATTTTCTTAGATATTAGATTATAAAGAATTATATTAACATAAATAATAAAAAGTATTTTGTTACCTAATAAGATTTTGTGAACTGAATGTATTGAATAAACGTATATTTCAATTGTTATTCGTCCATTGGTTGTTCCCCTAACCATTCACCAAGCCGGCCCACATTGTTCTCCACCATGCGAGGTGTTCTAGTAGGCCGTGTTCTCAGGGCACTCACCTGCACAGGTGTGTTCTAGGTGGTTGCACTCCTGGGCTATGTGTTGATGGCCACCCTTTTCTGCACGCTGCACCGCCGGTCTGGAAGAGAGGCGGTGCAGCGTGCAGAAAAGGGTGGCCATCAAAGAGCACTCGCAGCGTCGTTGTCTTCAAAGTCCGAGTTGTCTCCTGTCATTTGTGACAGAGGCCAATTAGTTCATCCACAATGACATAAGCCATCTCGGTGAATCACACAATATAATTACAGAATGCAAGTCGGGACCATGACCAAGTCGCGAGCGGATCCCCGTACAACCCTGTGCGATCAAACCAAGTCGCCATCAATTTTACGGTAAGGAAGCCGGATTGGTGACTATCTTTGGCTTATTTCCATTTTGGGAACAAGGCCGGACCGGAGGGCATCAGGATGGGGCTTGTGATTCGAACCATGTGAGACTGGGTCAAGCAAGTCCGTGACGGAAAAACTAAGTTTTCCGAGTTATCTTCTGCGATCATTATGAGTACACAATTAACCCATACGAAAGACGAACCATCTAGGGTGGAGTGCTACGCATGTTGTAATACAAACAGCATGGAGGTCAGTGGTGGATCCAACGGAGCACCAGGGGGACACGAGCCCCCCCTCGTCGCCATGCCATGGAGCCCTCCCTGAGCCCCTCCTACATTTTTTTATCCATGGAAGAGAGGAGAGAGACCTAGAGGTAGAGGTTGAAGAAGACCATAAAAATGTGACCGCCAATCCATAGCTCGGGCTCGCATGTAGGGTGGCCCACATGCGCGTCTGCGATCTTCTTCTTCCACCCGCCGTCGCTGAGTTCGCCCCCACATCTGCCCTCGACCGCCGCCGCGCTAACCACTCGCGATGAAACAGGTAGGCACATGTCCTAGCAATGTTGCCACTACTCTTATAGGTAGGATAGTAGTGACTCAGTAAATATAAAGACATATTATTATTATGTGCAGCTGTCCACCACTACACCATGTCCTACTTTTGCCGACAGTCAAGAGTAGGGAAAGGATGTCAATCCTTGGCTGATAAACTGTTGGTAAATGTAGATTAATTCACTGTCCTATAAACTGTCGGCAATAGATACAACTGCCAACAATTAAACTGTCGGCGTTGGTCACTAACAACTTGTATGTCGGCATAGGTCCAAGACAACTCACCATGTGTCGGCGTATCCATCACGGCCCCATCCACCTACGCCCATATCCGCCCAGATACTTATCCTCTCCTGAACTTGCAACAGTTCAGCGCAATCCTAATTCCCCGATCTCGTCTCCGCCTTCCTTTCCCCGCCGCCGTCGAGCCGCCCAGCGAACCAGCAGTGGTCTATCTTCCTCCCCAGCAGCCCCAGCAGCACGGGCCCCCTTTCCCCGGCGCACAGTCCCCTCGCGCCGCCGCTCCCCAGCCAAAACGGGCCGTTCCCCACAGCATGGACTCACCCCGCCGCTTGCCCGTCCAAGACTGCCGTCTTCCCAGCCGCTGCCAACTCCTAGCGCCGCCCCAGCCTGCCTGCCCCCTCCGCCAGCACGCCATGCGCACGCCCCTGCGCCCCGTTCCTCTTCCTCATCCCATACTATGGCAACTCGCCCCGATTTATGAGATCCACCCACACCATGCTCA
Organism: Eragrostis nindensis; assembly: GCA_012490785.1. Taxonomy (NCBI): domain Eukaryota; kingdom Viridiplantae; phylum Streptophyta; class Magnoliopsida; order Poales; family Poaceae; genus Eragrostis; species Eragrostis nindensis. Next base: position 179,004 of record JAAXCT010000459.1, on the reverse strand, counting down.
GATCTACGGTTTTGAATTGGGAAGATACACCGAGCAGTCTGACAAGAAGGTATTTTCTGCTACTCTCTTATGATTAATGCTAATATCCTACTGTACGCCTATAAGTGGATAGAGAAGGTCGCTGAGATTTGAACATGTGCGCAGGAAGAAGGTGCAGCAGCAGGTTTATCGCTACAATGGTTATCGGCTTCCCAAGCAGTTGAGTATATGCCTCTGAGTACTACTACACTCTTTATTGTGTATAGCCCATTGTAAATAATAACGTAAATAATCTTGTCCTACTGCAGTAAGGGTTGCAGTGAGGATGTCCACCCCAGGCCAGCTCCCACTGTCTTATTCTCACTTTGCCAAGGTGAAAATTTGTACCCAACTATTCAGATCTGGTTGTTTTTTTTTTTTACTTCAATTTCGGTTTCTTGTCTTTTCCGGATCCAGACTAATGTTATTTCAGCAAGTAGGCTGTGACATATATCATTATTCTCAATTGATGCACAGGAAGAGAATTTGGCGATTATTGGTATTAGAATAAACGTGTATTGTGCATAGTAGATGACATGAAAAAACGAATAGATGAAATCTGGTTCATGGATTCTTAACATGTATGTAGCCAAAGTTTCTAGAAATTTTGCTGTATTGTGGAGATATAGAGCCAGGAGTAGAGTCAGTTTTCAGAGTGATTGTTTGCTCATAATATGTCAGATTGCCAATCAACCAAATAGACATACTCCCTCTTCAGTGTCTTAATGTGTTCAAAAAGAAAGAACCCTGCCAACTCTGTGACTGAATTCTACTTCTGAAAAATGGTATTCAGATTTCATTGGGATAGTAATATTTGATGGATATTCTAGTTAGCCTTCAGATCATATTATGCAAAATAGATGAAGGTTGGGCTAGTTTACATGTACTTGAGTCGCACTTGCTTCTTGTGCACCTTGGGTTTTCTTTTCTTTTTTTTTTTTTGTGTGTGCAGAATGCATTGTGTCAACCTGTGGATTCCTTTTGAGTAGAACCGCAACCTCTATTCTGCCATCCAACTGCTTTAAAAATTTTGTTCTTATTTTCTTAGGAACTTGACTACAGGCTATTTTGGAGTGGAACACTTTTGCGAGGAGATAGCTATGTGGCTGCAGGTATAACTGCTAATTTTGCCTTATTATTTTTGTGAAAGATATTTCTGATAGGACTTAGCTGCTATATTTTACTCAAACTACATTTGCTGCTGCTCAAAATCAGAATAGCCACATTTACTCAAACAGTTTAGTTTACCTTATGCATTCAGCTTTGTAGTTCATCTGTGACTGAGAATAGCCGCATATGCACTGGTGTTTCACTGTTTACCTAAATTCCACTCGTGGTTCTTAAATTTCACTGCTGACCATATAGTGGCATTTTTGGAAGATCTATTTTTACTTAACTTTTTTAATGTTAGGACAAAAAATGAGGGGGTGCAAATTCTGTATTGCTCTTTATTATAGTGCCAACTACTAGCTTACACTTGCATTTTGAGCTAGTTTTACCTGTACTTGACCTGATCAGCGCCCTGCATGTAACATTTAGCTAGGCAATCAAGTGTTCTGATGTACAGAAGTATTTTCTGATGAGAAATCTACATGCAAATGCAGAGATTTAAGAATCAAATGTTGCTTTCTTATAGCTTGCTTACCTTTACTAAACCAGTGCATGCTAACTTTTCATTTACTTGTTGGTTGATGCTTCAGAAAATTGGAATGAAGAGGGTTTGCTGCTAAGTGCACGAACTGAAGTTTGAAGTGTCATGGCACAGCAATCTTCTGTACAGGGATAGGTTTGAAGTTATATAGGGTTAGATCTTTTTTGCTGGAACTAGAGTGTATGATTTGATCTGAAGCCTCACATGTGATTTACATTGTGACTTGTGAATGGTTATGATTATTCTGAGATATGCAATTCATCTATGATTAACGGTTGTGTGATATCCATTAAGTGTTTGTTGTTGGACTGTGAATGTATGTGCCTTGTTTCTGGATGCACGTGTGCTGCTCCACTGGATATTTGTATTGCATTTTATTATAGTTATCTACAGTAGCTTTGCCGACAGTTAAATCGTTACAGATGGCCATGTAGCAGCATATGGTGCTGCTGTCCTATTGCAGCAGAAAAACTGTCGGCAAAAGTTGATAAACGTCGGCAAAGGGGTATATGTCGGCAAAAGTTAGCCTGTCGGGGATGGTGCTAACTGTCGGCGTAGCCTATATAATTAGCTACTGATTATCTGTCGGCATAGGTGATAACTGTCGGCAAAGGTTTTCCCGACTGCTTCTACCGCGACTGTTTTCGTTGTGTCGCGGAAACCTTTGCCGACACTTTTTGTGTCGGTATTGGTGGCTTTCGCCAACAGTAGAGTGTGTCGGGAAAGGCTGGTCATGGTGTAGTGCACGCCCATGGCTTTGACTGCTGCTTACTTCGCTGGCTCTGTTTGTTTCCATTTATAAGCAGCTTATCGATGATAAAAGCGATAATCCCACCCAAACGGCGGGATTATTTCTCCATTATCAGTGACGCGGATTCTCATGTGAGCATAACGCGAGAAGCGATTCTCCCCACCGCTGGCTCCTCTTTTCCTCTCCTGCCCTCCCTCCCTGCGCTCGACGTCCAGCCTCACCATCATCGCCGCCGCCCCACCTCCATCCGGCTGCCGCGCGCCCCAGTCGACGCCGGACGCATCGACGACGACCCCGCTGCGCCAACTCGCGAGACCTCGGACCGACAACCGCCTTCCCGTTGTCAACGTGCCGGCGCCGCCCTGCCCATCCACCGCCTCCCCGGACGACGTGCCGGCCTCCCCAGATCGACGCGCCGCCCTGCCCCGACCCTTCCTCCCCTAATCGACGCGCCGATCCACCCACCCCTGGCCGGCCCCTTCCTCCAATTCATGCCCCGACCCTTCCTCCCCGAATCAACGCGTCGCTCCACCCATCCCTGGCCCCTTCCTCCAATTCCAATCCTAGCAGCGGCGGCGGCTCGTCAAGCTGTAATGGGATTTTTTTTTTTTTTGTTTATCCCGCAGTTCGTCGAGCTGTCAGATCTTTCTTTTCTCTCGGCAGAAAAGGAGGATTTTTGCTTTGCACTTCCTGCTTGATTCGTTCTCTATCATCTTTCCCTCAGCAACGGTAGATTGGTACCTTGATTACTAACGGATATTAGCAGATTGGGATCTCGTATTTAACCACTCAAAATATACTATACATATCGGGTTCTTGTAAGTAGAACAAAAAAGAGATATTATCAGCCTCATGGGCATTTAGGTCATTTCTTAGCAGTCAGGATAGACAACCGAATGAAAATAATTAGGATTGCCAAACATTTTATGTTTGTTTTGCCAGGTGTCTTTTTAGGCAAAACGATGCTATTATGTTGTTTTGTTACATCATATATTAAATGTCAGCATAAGCTTGTCGAATTTATACCTTGATCTTCTGAGTTTTGTTTCACTTTTCAAGGATGAATACAAATTACCGAAGGTGTCGGTGACTGAGCTTTCTAGGGACTCTAACCATGTGCTGAAAATAAGTAGTAGGTCCAGTTTTGCCTTTCTCTTTTGTTGATTTCAGAACTTAGTAGGATTCACTTTGATGGAAGGAATGATTGATAGCTCATAAAGATGCCTTATGTCACAATGAATGTACTGTGTCCTTAACTAAGATAGATACGATATTTGTTCACAGATTTCTTTTCATATGTTGAATGCCAATAGATAAGTCAGTAGTTAGAGTACAACGATTACCTTGGACTGTTCATACCTCTTTCACAAACTAAGGAGAGCAACCCTTACATGTTTGAAGAGGGCATCTGAAACCATCTTAATTTTCAACTTCTCAGTGCAACCAGAAGCTTGGAACCACACCCGCGCGCACTTGAGATAGCAAAGACAGTCTTATGGCTCTGGTTGAATAAGATGAATGGTCAAATGAAACTCAAAAATAGTCAAATGTCAACAATTTAAAACCGGAGGAGTAGCTCCTTGGTGCAGACCACGGAAAGCTCCAGCTTATTCCACGCCATGATGGAGATCTGTAGTTCCTCCGAAGTTCTCTCAACCTACACTTGGGACCGAATCCAAGCTCAGTAGAGTTGCCATATCTTTCTTCAGCTCAAACTGACTATCTATGGCGCCAGCGCATGAGTACGGTAAAGCCAAAAGGAGTAGTGCCAACTGCCGAGGCCGCCGGAGCTTCTTGTTGTGCCCGACGTCATGTGCCATGTCACCTTCTCCTACATCCAAATCAGACCACAAATCGTAATTCCATTTCTATGAAATCTTTCTAGCAACATAAGAAACATATGAGACTTTTAAACTGTTTGAACACTTTAGTTAAAACAAAATTAATTACCGGAAAGTAAAAATTAATTGCTTACCCAATTCAGTTTTCTAGAATTATAAATTAAAATCTTATGGTACAATGTACAATCAAGTATTTTTTGATCTCTTTCGCAAAAAAAAACATATTTTTTGAGCTGAACTACCACTGATGTATTAAAGTTTTGAGAGCAATGTTGGTCAATCCAAGTTGGCAAGGGAAGATATGTTAGTCATGTTTTAAGCAAGGAAAATGTACGGCACTTCGTCTGATATTGTCACCTACTTCAGCTGCTGCTTCTGCGCTTGACCACATAGCCTTTGGCTGCGTAACCCATACGTAGTCTCCCAAAGCACTTGCAGTCTGTGCGTGATGTTAGAGCTGACTGTAGAATTGCTTTCGCTTGGATGAGCTTGGCCGCCTCGCGATAATTCGGCAGGGGCCGATCTGTGGCACAACACCACAGTTCATCTTTACGTCTTTAGCCGCCATCATGATCAGGGCAACAGCAAAACGAATCATGTGCCAGTTGATCATCAATTACTCTCAGTTGACTTGATCACATCGTTGAGTCCACCAAAAAGGGCATTCGAAGCCTAGAATTTTCTCCTCTGCTCAACTTCTTCCAAGCTTCATGCCGCCCGCATGCGTGAAGGCGGTGCCGGCCTCCGTAGTGCATATTTCCATCCATCTCGATCTAATCTAGACACCCCGCTTGCTAGCCACTTCTGTTCTCGTTCAATATATTTGTTGCACACTACCTCAAGCCCTCGACGGCTTAACTTCTTGTTGCTCTTCATCTAACCAGTGCTCGTCGGCCGCCCCAGACGATTATCATTGCTTCGGCGCTTCGAGGGCTTCAACTTCTTGTTGTTCATGGAAAACCTTCCATGTATTGCTCTTCACTTGGCCAGGCTCAACGGCTTCGACATCGCATTGCTCGTCGGCCGCTACGCAGGATCATTGTCTTCGGCGTTTCTAGATGGATGCGTACGACCTCACATGCTATAGATCCTATGCGGCAAGAGTCCAATTTATTTACGCCCGTGTTGAAATAGATCGAAGGGCTATTATTAGACTTCATAATTTTGTGGATTTGGTTATTATATTGTGCTGCAGGCGGCTCTTATTTCTTGACAGCATGTGGAAACTCTCTCCATCTTAGATAAAAGTAATTTTCCTTTCCTAAATTACACGATATTGATTGACGTGGTGCTATGTATGGACATCTAATTTTCTTTCTTTTTTTATTCCGAAATTATGCTGTTGCGGTGGGTTGTATTTGAGATGAACTCTTTGGTTAATCTAGGCCGTTCAATGTTCATAAAATCCTACGGCTCATAGCTTTTCTTTTTTCCGATTAACGTGGTAATTTCGTGGCCTCGAGAGCGAACGTGGTGGCTCTTTTGAACCTTCAAATACTTTGATAATAATAATAATAGATCGATTGCAAAGCACAAAAACTTCTGGTGGTGAAATGCCGGTTCATCAGATGCCGATTTGTTCTGTGCATCTCACGTGAACTGAACTAGTTCTTCGCTTTGCTGACGTGATCGATGTTCAGAACAAGAAAGAGGGCGCCCTGTTCCATTGAGATATGGTGCAAAGTGCAAACGTTAGTTTAGGCCTTCCGTTCGTACATCGAGGGTACACATGCCCTTCTAAACAAATTTTCAACTTGGTGAAACAGGACACGACACGATTCTCTCGATCACGTTCGAGACAAAGAGATGATCAAATGGGCGCATGATGGCGAGCTACCCATGCCGCGAAATGGAACGCACACGCCACGAGCCGCATTCCAGGCTTTCCTCCTTGGCATTTGTGTGGGCTTGTGTGTCTTTTCATTCACGTCCACCATGCACCATTACAAAAGCGATATGCAAAGTGTGTCGTTAGGGTCACTAATACTAAACTAATCGTGGAGCAGCGCAGCCTAAAGTGACTCCACAGTTTCAGGCACCTTCTTCCCCCTCCCTTTTTCCCTCCCAACAAAATTGCAGAAAGGAAGTGGCATAGGTGCGTAGAGAGCATGCCTTGTCCTCCAATGGATTCCGTCAAGAATCTGAGCAAGGGCGCTGCCAAGAAGGTGAGCAGAGCAGCTGGGAAGAAGCCATCTCGCTCTTCCTGGATGGCCATGGGTTTGTACTACCCATCTTCTTCTTCTTCTTCTTCCGGCAAGAGTAGAGGCCAGACTGCAATGGCTGCAGCAGAAGGCAAGGACGGCGACGACGAAAAGAAGAAGAAGAGGAGCATCAGCATCAGCCGGAGCATGACGTGCGCAGGGTCCATCTGCAGCACCAAGGAGAGCTCGGTGATGAACCGCGCCGGAGGCGATGCCGCCCGCAGCGCGTCGAGCAGGTCGGTCAGGACGCCTACCGATGACGCCGCGTCCGCCGCTGCCATCTCCGCGACGTCGTCGTTCAACTCCGACACCACGGCGGCGACCACCGTGACCTCGTCGTCGTCGCCGCTTTCGTCGGCGCTCTCGTCGCCGCTGTCCTCGTTCGGCGGCTCATTCCGCGGGGTGCACCAGATCAGGAAGCTCTCCGGCTGCTACGAGTGCCACTCGGTGTTCGACCCTAAGAATCTCGCCGCCGCCTTCCCGTGCACCGACTGCGACGAGGTGTTCGGCAAGGCCGAGCTGCTCGAGCTCCACCGAGCAACACGGCATGCAGGTAGGACATGCCATTGTTCTTGCTTCACATTCTTGAACATTCTTAATGTAATAAATTACATGAGGTAGTGTAAAAATAAATAATTTTGTGACATGGCAATGGCAGTTTCGGAGCTGGGACCCTTGGACACGAGCAGGAACATCGTGGAGATCATCTTCCAGTCGAGCTGGCTGAGGAAGCAGGCGCCGGTGTGCAGGATCGAGAGGATACTCAAGGTGCAGAGCAGCGACAGGACCGTGAAGAGGTTCGAGCAGTACAAGGAGAGCATCAAGGAGAAGGCGAGCAATGGCGAAGGCAAGAGGAACCCCAGGTGCGTCGCCGACGGCAACGAGCTGCTCCGGTTCCACTGCACCACCTTCACCTGCGCACTCGGCGTCGCTGGAGGCACCGCCCTGTGCCAGGCGCCTTCGGCGCAGTGCAAGCTCTGCGGCATCATCAGGGACGGTTTCAGGTACTTAATTACTTTCTGAAGTGAACATTCAGAAATCTGAACAAGTTGTTTCATCCGTACTAGAAATCATTGTAAAGAATACCCATCTGACAAAAATGTAATTCTTCAGAGTGGACGTCGAGGGGAAGATTGCGACAATGGCGACGAGCGGGCGTGCGCACGACATGGCGCAGGTGTCGTCGGACAGCGGCGAGAAGAGGGCGATGCTGGTGTGCAGGGTGGTTGCAGGGAGGGTGAAGAGGGACACTGACGCAAAATCCTCTGAAGACTCTGATTGTGACTCTGTTAGCCCCTGCTCAGAGGGCGTCTACTCCGATCTGGACGAGCTATTTGTGTTCAATCCTAGAGCTATACTGCCTTGCTTTGTAGTCATATACAGTGGCTACTAAATCATAACCACCACTGTAACTTACCAGTTAGTTTTGCTAGTAGTACCGCTTTTGCTCTGTTCCACTCTGTTTTTGTTTCTTTTGTTCCTTCAGTTTCATCAGTCATAATAAAGAAAAAATTAGATGTAAATCATTCGTAGTTTCTGTGCAGGTTCCGACCAGCGACTGTCATAGTGTCATGCCATAATGTCAATGATACAGTAGCTAAAACCACAAGAATATTTCAAGTCAGTTTTAAAAACTAGTAAGTACAGGCATCGAATGACTACAAGAGAATAAGTTCACGAACTACACACAAAAACTAGTGACTTGTGTCAGCTTCCGAGATCTAGCACAAACATCAGTTTTGTCCTCATGTGCTGAGCTAAGAACTGATGCTTACCTCCATAAGCATTTCAGCTGCTGTCAAGCATCTCTTAAGAACAAATTGCCACATCGAAAGAAGCAATGAACTGGAAATCATATAATCCCCTGGACATGCTGCCATCCAGCAAAATCCAACTCAATGCACTACAAAAATATTAGTATAGTACTGATCCCTAGCAAGTGCTGCGTGTTTGTGTAGCTCTAGAACCGGTAGATGTGATGGTGATTGTACTGTATTTTAATCCGTAGCATTCTGAGGTTGCCAGCTTGTGCACAACAAGACCTACAAGGTTAATCTGGCCAGACAGATCATAGATTGAGGATTTTTTGTAAGCCATAGGTAACCTAGCATTCCCATGGCATTGTTTAGTTCATAACACAACAGGACAAAAAATCAAGAGCCAATGACAGCAAAGAGTGTCTTTGGCAAAGCTTAAAAGAAGATCAGTGTCCTCAAGTTGCCGGTTTTATGCCATTGGAGACGTCGTGCATAGAACGCATGTTTGGATGTGGGAGCATATCAAGATTCAACATGAACCTTATGAAATGATACTTAACTAGTTCAGAAATTTGGTTCAAATCACCAAGCTAATTTTCCTCTTTGGAGTGATAATTCCATCACCTAAATGCACACTTCCTGATGGTAAAAATCATCGAACCAAATTTTCTCAAAATTATCATGAAAATTTGTAGAGGAGATGCCTATTATAATGTTTATGACAGGAAATATTCTGTTTCACATCTATATAAACTTAAAACATCTGTGCATAATACTTTCACACCAGTATTCGAAACATTTAGATATAACATGCTGAATCCATTATGGGTTTATGACAATATAAAGAGCAACAGTAAGCAACTAATAATGTAAGGGCCAAGAAACATATATTACCGTACTCCAAATTATTTACAACAGTGGCTTCCTCAAGATCCATTTGTACAATTAATCGTATAGTTTATAATCAGCATTAGTAAAATTAATCAAATGCTCAAAACAGAGGTTTGCCTCTCTACGCATTTCAGTTGCTTCCAAGTAGCAGGTAGTCAGGTAGACAAGAGGTCAAGAACAAATCACCACTTTGGAATTGAAGAAGCAGTGAACTGGAAATCATATGTTCCCCTGGACATGCTACCATTCAGCAAAATCCAACTCAATGTACTACAAAATAGAATTATTGTACTGATCCCTAGCAAGCTCTATAACTCCTGGTTGATGTGATGGTGATTGTACTGTATTTTAATCCATAGCATTTTGAGGTTGTCGTCTTGAGCACAACAAGACCTACAAGATTATTCTGTCCACACAGATCATAGGGAACTCTATCTATGGCATTGCCACGGCATTGTATACTTCATAACAGAACAGGACAAACAGCAAGAGCCTACGACAGCAAAGAGTGTCTATGGCAGGCACAGCTTAAAAGGAGATCAGTGTCCTCATGTCACCGGTTTTATTCCATTGGACGCTTAAAGCGACGTGCCTAGAACGCATGTCTTGATGTGGGAGCATATCAAGATTCAGCGTGAACCTTAAGAAACGGGCACCAATTATGTATCCTACTCTAGGAAAAAAAATTTCGGCGAAATTTCATCGAAATATCCGAAATTTCGTCTTTTTCGGTGGGGTCCGAAATAAATCGAAATGAACAGTACCAACGAAATTTTGTTCTTGACCACCTTCATAAGTTCAAATTGTTTTCCTTATGTATGCAGTCGTGATGTTTTATAGATTTGAGACAGTATCTTGTGAAATCATGTCAAAACTTTTTTAAAAATTCAAATTTTGTTCGTCGAAATTTCCGAAATTCCCGAAATTTCATGTTTATCGGTGACCTCCGAAATTTTTTTATTTCCGAAATAGTTTTCTGCAGTTTGGGTGCTGGACATCAAGTTGAGGGGATGCAAACGATGTGATACTTAACTGGGTTACAAAGCTGATTCAAATTATCAGGCCAATTATCCTCCTTGGAATTACCTTGTAATTCAGAAAAATGAACACTTCCTGATGGCAATAAAAAAATCTCAGAAACCAGACGCATGAAAATAATTGAAATAAGGAGGATCACTTTATAATGCTTATGCTGGAGATGTTCTACTGCAGAAAATTAATGATTTAACGGTAGTCACATTTAAGTAAACATTGATATCTTTCAGCGTGCTACAATCTTCTGAAACTTCTATTCAGCACTTCAACAGCTTCCTAGATGCGGCTAGACAATGTTAAGAACAAACAGACACTTCAGAAGAAGAAGCAATGGACAGAATCTCTCCTGGACATAGTTACTTAGCTGTATTCTTCTGCTTATAGCAGGCATAAACGCCGAGGCTGTACCCAAGAAACCCAGTTGTGGCCATCACACCGAGCGGGTGGACCAGAACACCGATCGCCTTGCCTAGAGATACGAAAGAAGAAGATCAGGCAGCAGAAGCACCACGCCGGCCCAGTAGATGAAGCCCACCTTGTCAAATGCGATCAGAGCATCGTGCAGCATGTGACCGTCCACGAGACAAATCCAGCCAAAGAGGCTTAGATCAACCAGGAGCGACAGCACGACGATAAGCCGGCACACGTCCTCCATGAAGAAAACAGCCAACGCCGCGCCGCCGGCGCACGACAGCGACCCAAAGGCGGCGTAGAAGAAGGCAATGTTGAACACGCGTTCGTCCTCCTTCTGTTCCTCCGGGCTGCGGCGGGGGACGTTCTCGGCGGACCGCTCGGTGCCCCTGCGCTGCCGGTAGTCGGCGAGGGCGTACCCGAACAGCCCGGCGGCGTAGGCCGTGTCGAGGAGCACGATGAAGATGCCGGCGCCGATGCTCGCGTGGGTGACGGTGGCGGCGACCAGCGCGATGTAGGAGACGGAGACCAGGACGGTACGGACTGGGATCGCCGCCGTGAGGAGGAGATGGTCCAGAGCGCGAGGTAGGAGCTGGCGATCACCGAGAACGTCCACACGGCGCGCTCCGGCCGAACGCCGGCGAACCATAGGCACAGCGCGGCGAACAGGGCGAAGGCCGCGCGCGCAGGGGTGATCGTGTTGGAGAAGATGTGACGTGCTGGGCGCGACGGGCCATTGGATTCGGCGGCCGTGGTGCGTGGCGGCGCCTGACGGCGCTCTGGCGCCGGCGTGGATCTGGATGTCGCCGTGGCGTCGGTGAGAGGGACGTCCGCAGCACTGGGTTTCGTGGCGGCGCGATGACTTGGTCAGTGCCGGTTTTCTCGCTTTTCCTTCTTTTTTTTTTTGCCGGACAAGTCGCCTGAGTCAAAAAACTGATATTACAAGCTAAAATAGCTAGTATTACAAAGGAATACAGGAGTGCACATGTTTCAGTTTATAGCGCAGTTAACCTTAATTAATCTTTCACTTTTTTTATCAATGATGATCTACACTGAAGTAAATTTGATTTATTTGAACGGCAAAACAACAAAATGCTAAGCATATATGTCATATGCTTCCACAACTATGTGGTGACTCAATTCATTTAATCCTCATGAATTTGTTTGCTACGTGTGGAACATACCGCACACAACGCCACCACGGCACAAGGCCATCAGCTAAGGTGATCTCGTGCGTTGGGTGTGCCTGATTCGGCACGTGCTCCCTGCAGCATGGTGCTGTTATGACAACAGACGAGCGCCTTAAACTAACTGAGGCGGGACTAATACGGCGCAGCATCGTGATCTGTGAATACAGATCACGATGCTGCGCCGTATTAGTCCCGCCTCAGACGTCATCAGCTGGCCCAAGTGTTGTTGTTAGACAAACAATAGGAACAATTTGTCTATAATGGCCCAAGTGTTGTTAGACGTCATCATCAGCACTTAATAGGAGTTTGTTGCATCCTGCGACGATGACGGTCACGTTGAAATCTCTTCGAAGCTGGTGTGATCTGACACGGACATTAGTTGTACGTACCGTGATTTGCATAGCAGCCGTACATAGTATCGTATCGTAGATCCATCTTTCATCACCGTGGTCGTCGATTTCCGGCCCGTCATCTGAGCCCTAGCTACTCACGATCTCGTCGGATCGCTTAATTGCCGGCGATCCGCCATGGCTTACATGGGTCCTCCCTTCCACCCTCCTCCCTGTATTACCCAAGCTCGCCGGGAAAGAGCCGCGGCGGCGGTGGCGGCAGCCCGACAGGCCGTACTTGACGCGCAAGCTGCGGCGGCCGTGAACGACTTCCTGTTCCGCATGATGGAAACCGGCGGCGTCGAACAGCCGCTGCTCCAAGCGCAACAAACAGCTCCGACTGATCCATGGCCGATCATCAGCAAGGAGATGTGGCAAAAGTGGAAGATCTTTGGAAGGGTACGGAACTGAGTTCAAAGTCCTCCTATACAGTACTTACTAGTACAAATTAAACAGGGCCTAATATCGACTCCACATGGTTTTCTTTTCAGTGTTTTGCGTCCACGATATCTCTCATGCTTGTGGTACTCACCTTGATGTCGGATTCGTCTGATAAGGCGGTTTGCGTGTTTCTGGATCTATTAGTCGTTGTAGCGGCGTTCCTGTTCACGCAAGGAGACTAAGAGAATGCCAATCCGGGGCATATATAAATTGTGCATGTGTACAGCTTCTTTATAAAATCTGTGAACAAGTTTGATTCTTCTAGGCTATAGTATGACCGATACTTGGTATATTCAGTACTTTCTCTTCTTTTTTTTTCTCTGTTGAGACAAGGTTCTTCGTTGTTTAGTAGAAGAATATCATTATTGCCGAGTTTTCTGCATCAAAAGTGTCATTTTATCCACTAATATTGGACCTTAACATGCCTAATACGGGTTTTTCTATTTCGTTGGTGAGAGAGGAGTTGGGAGCATTTTGCTGGCAGCGTCAGAGCCAGGCCTGATGAGAGTAACAGATGTGACAGAGTAAAATATTTGACTAGACCACTACCTATTCTGTCATGCCCAGCAGAGTGAATTAGGCAACATAACGCCAGTTCGATCACAAAAGTAAACCATACTAGTACACATACCAACAGCATTATATCAATTGAAGTGCTAATTACAAAGTTAAAGAATACAGATGAATGCAGACAAAAATGCTGTCGCGATAAGGTAACAATATTTACTGAAACGGATGAATCTATAATACTTTCCCCCCACGACAACAATCAATGGTGCCTACTTTGTTACTGTTACTTAGCATCGTGTTGAAACGGGTTCACACTTCACAAAGGTGCTCCGATGTAGCCAAAATGACCCAACCACTCTAGTCAGTTCAAAATATGCTACTATGAAGTGAGTTCAAGTGAGGGAACAGCTCCTCCTTTTCCTGTCCTTGGGCTTTCTCTCAATTGCGACCTCGACCACCAAACTGACCCAACCACTCTAGTCAGTTCAGAATATGCTACTATGAAGTGAGTTCAAGTGAGGGAACAGATGCTACTATGAAGAGAGTTCAAGTGAGGGAACAGCTCCTCCTTTTCCTGTCCTTGGGCTTTCTCTCAATTGCGACCTCGACCACGGAAGTACTGCTGCATTGATTGAAAATAACTAAGGTGAGTCAAAACTGTACTTGCACAAAAAGAAGCCCAAGCAAAACACAAAAGAGAAGAGACGGGTCAGTACCCATGAGGCAGAGAAGATATGACCAATCACCACAAAAGCCAAGAGTGGATAGAGGATATAGTTCTGAGCTGTCTCAAGCAACCAACAAGTGTACAAAACAACTAGAATGTTGATGCCTGCAACGGTAAGGATCATGTTTTTGAACAAATCACCAAATTTTAGGATGAATCAAACCAACTTGCATAAAACATTAAAACACATTCTTACCGATCATGCCAATTCGGCTTGTGAAGTGTGCGAATACCACATCAAAGGGTGTGCGCGGAAAGATACTGCTTGCGACACCCATGGCGACAGACGACCACCAAGAGCAGAAGACACCAGTGAAGCACGCCTTGTGGTTGCCCAAGCCTTTCAAAACTGCTTCAGAACCAAAGCCGGGCAGCAAAGCCAACGATCCGTAGAGCGCGTAGCCATGGCTACCCGACGTCTTCTCCGCCATCTCCTCCCGCACCTGTATGCACGAATCAATTCCCGGTTCGAACTTGAATGTATGTAGATAAAGCACATTCAAATCGAAATTTGCGAAAGCTTTTCTTATTTTCAAAATCGCACCTTCATCGCCTACATCTAACGTCATCATCCCATCAAGCTTCCATACAACAATACCAATCTTTTTAAAAGCTACATGCATGTGATTGTTGCCAAACTCAACCGCACATAGTGATCTTAGTACCTCCGACTTCACTTGGACAAGCCCTTTCCATTGCCACTCATGAAGCTCAGTTTTAAAGAGATAGCAAAGTCTGAAACAACACCAATCTAGGCGGAAACTCCAACTTGAGTCACTTCACCCGTAACACGTCTACAGGCAACAAACACTATCATGTCGTGTTTTGTATAAAAGCTAATTGAGTGATCTTAGTATCATTATTTGAGGGAAAATTGTTGCCTTGTCATAGATGAGTTAGCCATCGATACATACTATGGTGGTCGAATTTGGTAAAGAAAAAGAAAACTACATGGGTGAACCTGCTGGCCTGTATAAAACCTTTGAGAACTCTGTTCCTTATAAGCTTTTGTCAATGCTGCTACGTTGCAATACTAGATATCATTTGATTTGCCTGAAATTACAAAATATATCTTCATGGACTGTGGAAGATAGAGAAATGCTCTCTCCTTCACTTCATTCCTAGATGATAGATCAAGATGTATTTGTAGTGAAGAAAGAAAGGAGGCATGCCCAGTATGCCAATTTCTTAAGTTCAGATTGTCTCAATGCTTCAGAGTTAAACTTTGTCAAGCAAGGAAAAAAAACTTATAACAACTGCATTTATATTACCAGTGATTGCATTTATGCTATGTATATGTCTATGTCAGATGAAATTCTCAATTTTCAAAATTCCTATTCGCTGCTACTCAGACAAGAGTGCTAATACTTTGCATCTTTTCCCCTTGAAATATCATTTCTTTATGCCTAAATGCAGTCACTTTATTCATAGATTAAACAGGTTATAAATTCATCTTCTGCACGGTTGTAGGCTGAACCAATTAGATACATTTGAAATACTTTCAGACTATTCCTAGGTAGATCATAACACAAACAATCAATAAGAGCACAGAAATTGGCATGGCAGGTCCTTACGTAGCAGCAGCCGGCAGGCCAACTGATAACAAGCAGTGACTCGCCAACCTTAGAAAATTTAAGCCAGGTAGCGAAATCTTGCCCACATTAGAAAATCAGATTCTTTCATAACTGAAAAATAAATATATAAGTGTTCTGCAGTTTACTGTTTTTTTTTTATTTTGAATTGTGCAGTTTACTGTTTTGCTTTCATACATTCAGTACAGCTACAAAGAAGTGAATGTTGTATCACGAGCTGCAGATGGGCTAGAACAGACTGCGGAATTGATGCAACAGTGAGTAAAAACAACCCCGTATGACAAAAGTGTCATGTCATGCTTGGAACAAACTATGGTATATATATATCTTTTCTTGCAGAAGAGCTATGAAGGTACAATATTGCCACTGCCATTGAGCCTACAAAATAATAGATATAGAATTTCCTACAGAAGAGGATCTGTAAAGGTAAAACATTATCAATTTGAAACCTTCAGTCATAAGCTATTTTTATCACATTCTTTTTTATCCATCTATTTTCCTATCATTCAACTTGAAACCTTCAGTTATAAGCTATTTTTGTCTAATTAGCACTTATTACCAAAATTTCAGAGTACAAAATATAATGTTTTCTTAGCAAGGAGTTTATTCATTATGATTACAAGGTATGTAGGTAGATTTTCTGACTATATTCATACTTACAAATTAAGGAAATTCTATGCTTCAGTAGAATAGTTATCATTATCATATTATTTCTTTCTAATGAACTTAGTATCAGGGCCTAATAAGATTTCACATTTTAAATGGATTTGGGAACATGAATCTTTCTACTCTACCTTAATTTGCTGAAAAACTTGATTATGAAGAGATGTCAAAAAACCTGCAGAGATGATGAAGGGCTAAACTATCACTGTTTACATGTAAACTAAAGAGACACATATATATTTGTTAGTTTGTACTCATGCATCATACTATTTAGCGTAACCTTCATATTCAGTAGTACAGTACCTTAATTTACAAGAGAAAAAATCTAATTATGGGAAGATGGCAAATGAGCTGCAGAAACGATTAGATAAACTGATACTACCAGGAGCTTTTGAAAATTTAGCACTACGGGAGTATCAGCAACAAATCGATTATAATTTTTGTATACTAATTCAACAAGTACATTACCACAATTGAAATATCCGTATTTCAAGTTTTGGCAAAAAAAATGTTTTTATTCTGCTTTACTTTTTCTTTTGGAATGGGTCCTAAATCCTAATAAATCATTTCTTATTATTTTGTTTCATAATTAGTAGGCAATAAGTATTTGGACCATATGGAAGATCGGCTGTTTCTCTGAAGGCACGGATCAGAATTTACAGTTCTGCAGAAGCAGACTTCATACCTTATTGAAGATAATTACTGAACATTTGAATACCATCCTTAAACAAGTTTGCAATTAATGATTTTGGTAATGCAACAATTTTTATGGTTGTTCAACTTAGAGGAAGCCATGCAGCAGCTTTGCATGAAATTTAGCGGTGGCTTCATGCTGTTCCAATGGATCCGATTTCTTTTGTTAATGTCTAAACTGATGTTATCTATATCAAATATGAATGTAATATAATACGCGGAAACAAGTTGTGAATGTGATTCCAGTTCATAATACGCGGAAACAAGTCGTGAATGCAAATACAACATTTTCTAAGCAAATCTGAAAATGCATTGAGCAGTCCTTTTGCGCTTACTCCCTAATAAAATCTTGATTGTGATGCTGCTTTCATCGCAACAGTATAAGATAATCACGATGGACACGCCATTTTTCTAGTTCTAGAAGTCTATTGCCGTCACCGTAGTGCCGCCTACCACCGCAAGAACGCAGCCACGTTGCTGCCCCCACACCCGAGAAGTCGAGACAAGATGAATAAGCAGCGGCTGCATGCGTACCTGGCTCTGCTGCTCCTCAGCAGGCGTGGACGGCGACGCGGAGTCCGACTCCTTGAACAGGAGGGCCATCTCCACGTCCGGCACGCGCCTGACCCGCCGCTCCCATGGCCACCAAGCGCACGAAGAAACCTCTGCCCCCGCGGTACGGCTGCGCCGCTCCTCTTGCTTCTTTTGTGCGGCCTCCGCGGCTTCGCGCACGACCGGAACCGCTTCCGCCACCCTCCGGTGCTGCTGGCAAGCACACGCCAAGTTCGCCGCCCTGCTGGCAAGGACACCGAGGCGAGCGCCCGCCGCCTTCTCCAGGTCCGCGGCCGCCCTGATGAGATCGTCTATTGCCCGGGCCCTGGCGGCGTCGTCCGCGACCTCGTCGTCGAGGGCTCTGCGGGCCGCGCCGAAGGCGCCCCGGGACACGCCAACGCCAGAGGCCGCGAACCAGAGCTTGTCGGACGCGGCGACAACCCTGGCGATGTTGGGCGGTCGGCGCTCTCGGCACGCACCCGTCAGACTCGCCACGCCCAGGACGAGGTTGCCCTGCCGAGCGGCCGCCTCCTTCTCCAGCGAGGCCGCCGCCTTCTCCAGGTCGGCAACCGCGCTGCTCCTGCTCGCGTCGTCCGACGCGTCTGACAGAGCCTGGGCGGCGTCGACGAGCTGGTAGGACGGGACGCTGACATGGTGTTTACGGTAAAATGTGTGTTCTACCGCTCGCACACGTGGTCTGAGAGATTTGCTTAACTCTGTTCAGGACCAAAGCTTGGAACGCGGTGAATTCCGGAGCGTGCCAGTCGATTTTCCCTGCAAATCGACAAAGACAAGAAAAGCGTGTAAAATTCCCGGACTATCGGCCCCGGACAGGCCGATGCGTAACCGCAGCCGATGTTAGTGAATAAAAGGATAATAAAATAAGCACTCGGCTGTCGGCTAGAAACGAATCGACATGTCGCAACAATAAATACTCGCGCGATAAATAAAGCAAGACATGCATCAGAATTGACAATCGGCAAAGCATGCGATCGGCAAAATCTATCGGCAAGCAACACAGTAAGGTAAATCGACAATCGACAAAAGGGGTTCAGGCCTATACTTGAACAAGAGCAATAAGATATTTAAAGGCATGCAAGCATAGATCTGAACGTGGTAAACAATCGGCTAAACACCCCGAAAGAACGATTAAACCAATAATCACTAATTATACCCGTAACCTGACAATCGCTTCACCGAGGACACGTCAACTAAGTGAAGTAGAACAGGACACGTCAAACTGTTCTACACGATCGGCAGGTACAGGTATAATTGGCAACTACCGGTCCCAGATACTCAGTAAATTAAATCTAACTCTTAGCAACTGTTTCGCCGAGGACACGTCAACTAAGCGAAGCAGACAGGACAAGTCAAACTGCCTACCCAATCACCAAGAGCAGATCTAATCGACAAAGCACCTTAACCGTGACTCGAATAACCAGATCAAACAGAAATCGACATCAGCAATCGGCAACAAGGTCGCGGCGAGGACAAGTCAACTAACCGTGACAAAGAATTGGACCAGGTCTTAAACAATTCCATGCAGTCGATGCGTAATGTAAACCCTAGATTGATCTAGATTACCGGATAACTAGCAGCCACATCAACCTTAATCATGGACAAGTCGACATAACCAGATCGATGCGCTTACCTGACGAGATCCAGTCGAGCCGGAGCCCCGATGGACGCCGGTGACGTCGAGAAATTGTGGCGATGCGCCGAAGAGTTGATTGTATTGATTGATTCTTTTTTACAAGCACCTGGGTCTATATTTATACACCCGAGGCAAGAGTCCGATTTGGACTTAAACACGACCCTTACTTGACCACAACTCGGTCAATCCTTTCTAACTCTAGAAAATAATTAAAAAAGGACACACCATCCCACACAGGCGCGTGCGGCTTCGGGATTTCTTTGGCTTTATGATATCCTGCGGGCCACCACTTCGGCACATAATCTTCTCCTACCCGTCGCGCACTCCATCTTCCACTGACAGCGGACCCTAGTCCAAATTTTGGTGTCAACACATGGTCGGCCACCAGCGACACCTCGTCGGCGAGCCTCCGCAGCTGCGCGGCGCCGCTGCGGAGCGAACCCACGCCGGCGTAGGCGAGCACCAGCGCCGCGGAGGCGGCGGCTTCGTCCATCCCCGCCCGCGCTTGAAGCAGAAGGCGGAGGAGGAGGTGGGGCCGCGGCGGCGCACGAGAGGAAGGGGAGGAGGGTTGGGGGCGGCGAGGATTTGGAACGAACGAGAGGAAGGGGTGGGGATGGCGAGGATTCTGATTGAGAGGAAGGGGATTAGGGGAATGGCGAGGATTTTGATTGAGAGGAAGGGGATTAGGGGAACGGCGAGGTTTGCTTGCTCGATTGTTCATCGACCTCGAGTCGAGGACGAAGAAGAGGCCGGTGTCAATTCGTTAGTAGGTAAAATTGGGCCTGCGAGTAAAGCCCCGCGGTTTGTTCCTTCTTTTGTTTTCGGGAAATTGGGGGCGGAGGGCGGAGGCCCCAACCTAAAATAAATTTAATTGATTTTTTTCCAAAAAAAAGATGAGGGGGTTATGTGAGACAATAACAATACACCACAAAATTAAGTAACTTAAGCTAAAATATCCACGAAAGTTGAGACAAGGAAGTGAAGGAACCCAAAACCCAAGGCATTATGAAATTTTACTGTTTTTGTTTTGTGCAAATTAAGTGCGAAAGAAAACAAAAGGGGCACTCTAAACTGCACTCGGGTGTTTTGAAGTCTCCCCAAACCTTGAATTTCTCTCTTGCTCTGTCTCAAATTCAGCATCCTTCTCCAGTCTCCACCTCTGTTGTGATTGAGCCTTGTTCCCGACCTCGGCAGGTGGCGACTATAGAGGAAGGTTCCGGGAAGGAAGGTCGACCAGACGATGGTGGTGGGGGTTATGGGCGAAGGAGGCTGCCTTGACGGGCTAGGGTAGATGCGAAGCTTCAGCGAGACCCTAACTCGCTGTGGAAGGGTTGTGGCTTGTCTGAGGGTGAGGTTTGATCGCATGGTTGGAGGTAGGAGGGTCGTCTAACTGGAACCTAAGGTTAGAAAAATTTGGATACTGATCACCCAGAAATACCCGGGTAGCCTGTTGACGGGCCCAAACATAAGGCATGGCTACTACACCCACTAGGGGGAAGACCACGTTACAAGATACAAGGTATATATTACTATATTAGTATTTGAATAAGAAGTTTCACAAAAAAAAAATTGATTAACAAATGAGCCACCATATCACTCTCAAGAGTTAGAAATTGCAACATTAATCGAACCCTGTCACTGTCATTATAAAAAATAGTTTAAAATTGTCCTCCAAATATTATAAATAGGAAAAATTCAATTTTACTCTCAAAAAATTCACTTCGTCATTTTCATCCCTAAACAAATGACGGATCCTACTCCCAAACAATTCAATTCGATATGACATACAGCCTATTGAATTTGTTTTTGTTTCTCGGCCTACAAATGTAATTTGAAGCTCAAATTTTGCACAAGACAAGTCACACAACAACCTATGTTAAGTAATTATGAAATTTTTATATTGTTTGCATGCATAATAACACATAACAATACATGCATTCAAATGATGTCAAAAAAATAATTTAAAAATTGATTTAACATAGGGTATTGTAGGAAATATCATTGTAAAATTCGAGCTTCGAATTCCATTTTTAGGCCAAGATAAACTTTAATAGGATGTATTTTGCACCAAATAGAATTGTTTAAGGAAGTAAAGTGAGCCATCGTTTTGTTTAGGTGGTGAAACAGACAAAGTGAATTATTCGGAGAGTAAACTGAATATTTCTTATAAATATTTACCTGCCATTGAAATTAGATAAAATAATGCAAAATACATATAAATATATGCTTTCATCAATAATGTATGATCGATACTACGAAAGGATCAACCCGAAGTAAGAGCGGTAGAAAAATAACAATCTTAGGGTTAATACATTACTGAGGAGTACGCACAAAATGTTGATCCTAGCTGCACAAAATTGTAACTAAATTGTTGATCCTAGCTGCACAAAATGCGCGCTCTTACAATCTTAGGGTTAATAAATAATTGTAACTAAATTGTTGATCCTAGCTGCACAAAATGCGCGCATTCTGCTAATTTGATTATATCAGCACAACGATTCTTATTGATCCTGTAATTCACAAAAATCATTTAATCTACGTACTGGAACAAATGGTACCATTTGACAATGGTAGAGCGAGATATAGTTTTTGCCATTTAAAATTTGACAAGGCCCATTGCATGCATGGCCACACGCGCATAGCATATGGACCCACCGAACATGAACACAAACACAAGAACATTTTTGTCAACAATGGACGCTAAGATTGGCCGGACACCGGCCATGCCCCGAAGCATGCCCTAGATGTTTGCTCGAGTTCGTGTGGAGGCCGATCAAGAATGGCATGGCAAGTTGGGTGCCTGCTTCTGCTCCACGGGTCGCCTTTTCCATTTCTTGGTGATCTAAGCTAGCTACCCAGTACAGGGGCAGAGGCAGCTCGTAGCTGACTAGCAGCTACACAGAAGAAAAGGCGTGCTTAATTCACTGTGGAAAAGGAGAGGCCGGCCGGTCAAGGCTGCTCTCCTTTGCAAGCCCAACGGATGATGCCCGTGCGTTCGGCTCCATCTCGTGTTGTCGGTTCTCGTAATGGTCCGATGGACAACGCCACGCTCATGGTACCCATAACCATCTCACCTTTTCACCTCCACATCTAGGGCAGCTACTAGCTTCTTGTTCTCATTGGCCAATGCTTACTGCTTTGAGTGCACCGTATAACTCTGCATAGCGATTGTCATTGGAATTAACCAGTTTTGCACCGGATCCTTGCATTCACTTGCCTTCAGAAAGGGAGATCGATCCACTGACTGCTCATCATTATTTTGTTTGGAGTCGTTTGACTTCTCAGATGGTTATTAAGCCTTTTTCTCACTTAAAGTCAACATGACTTATGAGTCCTTATTTATAGATTTAATTGCAAAGAAGCATAACAATTCAAACATATTAATTACAAATCAAATCACAGTTTAAGGGGAATGGTAATTTGAGAGCTATGAGCAAACGAGTAATGCATTTCAACTTGGCAGTAGACTTCTGCCACGTCACACATGCATGCACTTTGGTGTCCCGGTTCCTGAGGCACTGCGCGAGCTAACGGAGGCCGCAGTGCAAAGAAAGCGCCTTCGACGAACTTGGCCGACGCAGTGTCAGCTGAGCGGCATCACTGAAGCAGCATCCAACTCAATATACTAGTACAGATTCAGAGTATATACAGTAGAACTAGCTAATTGTGCCACTCTTTATGCAGATTTAGTGCACAAACATATCAACAGGACATATAAACTAATTATACCCAAATAATAGAACATATGTTCAGGATTGTCTGGTAACCATTGGTTAATCAAGTTTCTCCACATGGCCTGTTTTGTTCATTACAAAACTAGAAAAATGTCAAGAGCCAACAAAGCTAAGATCAGTGTCCGCAAGTGTGTTTTATTCCCCTAGGTTCTCCAAACAAAATGCTTAGAATGCTATGGAAATATTCAAACTTGTTAAGCAAAATGGACACCAAACTTATATCCTGGTAGTCAACTATCTAGATACATGTTTTTTTTAATCTATAGTTTTATATCTTTCTTCTATACCTTCTCATTTGCAGAACACCATACCGATCAAAAATACCTACTTCCTCTCATAAGATAGGAAAATCAGACTCCATTCAGTTACGGTCAGAATCATTGCAGTTCAACATGATACAGAAGTAACATCACATTGAGTAGATATAATCTCATGTGCAACAGCAATTGTACAATATAAATTACCCTTCAATCAAGTAACTAGAAAAATGCTGTGCACATAAGACATCCTTGTATGAGAAAAAAAATAGAAATTTACATAAGCATCAATGAAAATCTCACTGGATACGTACCGATGTTAACCATCCAGTGGATTTAACTAAATGTACTAGCGAAGACAATGTGGTAATGATCCTTAGCTGTTGGTGCTTGTATGTGAACCTCAACTGTTATATATAGAGTCGATGATTACACTGTATATTAGTCAACAATAATTAAGGTTGGCTGCAGATAGTGAACAACAACTACTAGCTGATTATGGCAAAAATGATTATATGTTCAAAATATTTGTCCAGCTTCGCTAATAGGAAAAACATCAACAGATAATTATGACAAATAGGATAAACATCAACAGATAATTTCAACAAATAGTTGCATTGCCGCAACTTAAAAATATCAGTGTCTTAACTCTATTGGATGTTGCAAACAGCATTATTATATCATTAAGTCTGTATGTTAGTGCACATCAAAAGTTTACTGAGTTGTCATCCCAAGTCTAGACTAAATGATGTGTGTTACAACATTGATAATACTCATTTTCTAAACGTACTTTACTTATCTCTGTATTCTTAACATGCATCCATGCTTGTAAAAAAACCATTATCTGGCTTGCTAATTTGAAAGAGGTGACAAATTATGCTATTATCTGGCTAGCAAATCACGACTATGGTAGGACAAGTTACTATACAGATCAGTCATGGCTAAATTAAAAAAAAAGGATCTTTAGTTCCAAAATGCCACAGTACTATCCAAAATTCAGTAAGTTGTAAATTTTAAAGCTAGCATACATTTGCAGCTATGTTGGACAGTTTGGGTCTGATGAACACCTCAATACCTTCCTACAGCCAGATGTGACTTTTCCATAACATTACCGATCAACAAACAATAGTTGTCATTTAGCACAAATTTCTGACCCCTTAGCTTGTGGATAAACCAACATAACACAACAACCACATATTTTGTAGAAAGCCTGCGCATAAAAATGACAGCATTTTAGCTAAACTTCCACAAATCTAGCATCTTCATTGTTGAAAACACACTAACAAGAGTATATTTAGAGAGGACAGGCAATTGGATTGTCTCAACAGCCAACAAGCAGTTTTGTGTTGTAAACAAGAAAACATCCATCACAATATTATATATAAGTACAACAAGTGGTAATTTCGGTAATTGCTCAAATTAAGCATGCAAACATACCAAATCGTTGCCCAAAAAGGTGCACCACTAAACCACATAATTTAAGACACGGAGGGTAACTAGTCAATTTTCTTGCCCTCGAGGGTGTTGTTCTTCATATGCTTGTAGCGGTGGTACACGCCCAGACTGTAGCCAAGAAGTCCAGTAAGAGCCATGACACCAATCGGGTGCACCAGCATCCCTATGGTGTTGCCAAACAAGTAGGTGAGGAGAAAGTCGGGCAGGAAGAGGATGATGCTCAACCAGTACATGAAAACCATCAGATCGGAAGAGATAAGGGCGAGGCGCAGCATGCCGAACGTCACGAGACACGTCCAGCAGAACATGGGGATGTGGAGCAGAAGCGACAGGCCAACGACGAGGAAGTAGGTGTCGTCGGTGTAGCGGAGGACCAGCCACGCCGCGCCCGCGGCGCACGCCAGCGAGGCGATGGCGGAGTAGAAGGCGAACGTGGTGGACGCGTCCCTGGCGTACTCGAGCTCCCTTTCGCCGCGGAGGGCGGGGACGGCCTCGGCGGCACGCTCGGTGCCCTTGCACTGCCGGTACTCGGCGAGCGCGTACCCCAGCAGCCCCGCGGCGTAGACCGTGTCGAGGAGGATGACGAAGATTCCGGCGGCGGAGCTGGCGTGGGCGACGGTGGCGGCGGCCAGCGCGATGTAGGAGATGGAGACCAGGACGGTGCGGACAGGGATCGCCGCCGTGAGGGAGATGGTCCACAGCGCGAGGTAGCAGCAGGCGATCACCGAGAATGTCCACACGGCGCGCTCCGGCCGGTCGGCCGCGAGCCACAGCGCCAGCGCGGTGAAGAGAGCGAAGGCGGCGCGAGCAGGGGTGAGGATCTTGAAGAAGGCGGCGCTAGCAGGGGTGAGGATCTCGAAGAAGACGTCGCGAGCAGGGGCGAGCATCTCGAAGAAGGTGTCGCGAGCCCGGGGCTTCGATCCCCCAGAGTTGTCGCCCGCGCTGCCGGCGGGATCTTGGATCTTGCCGTCGGCGTCAGCGGAGAGGACATCGGTGGCAAGGGTGTCGTCCTCGAGGTCCCCGCCCTTGCCGTCGGCGGCTTTCTCCTCAGCGGAGGGATCGCCGTTCTCAGCAGGGCTCATGCCGACCTGGGTTTCTGTAGCGGGAGCAGCAGATGCGATGTTGCCGTTAGTCATGGAGGGGGGAAGTCAGGGCGGCGGCTGGGCGAGGTAGGGTTTCGGAATGAAAGGAGCAGGTGGTGGAGTGGAGACACGGGAAGCTTTTCCCATCCCGTGGAAGGCTGGGCCCATCCGGGCTCGGGCTGGGCCTGAGGTACGATCTGGATGGACAAGGGCAATCGTTGGACGAGGGATAAGTTTCAATCGCTTGAGTTTCTATGGCGTCCCCCAACACCACGCTGCAGCAGCCCGTGTAGCGTCTTCTGGTTGTGAGACGTGCATGAATTCCTATACTGCACTCGGGGCACGGAGTGCGGTATAGGAACTCATGCGCGTTGCTCGTCGTGGAACAACTCCCATGGTTCCTCGCCACATCGGTGGTGACATGTTAGTGGGACATTCTAGCTCGACCTACCAGATTCAGCAACCAAGCTCGACTGTCCGGCTAATTTGGAACTGTTCACGACAGGTGGACGCCATTTCTTCTGCACAAGGGCAAGCCTGCCTGACGATGGCGTCCGAAAGCAAGCCGCTTGTGTGCTCGAGAGCTTCACAACACGAGCCCTTCTTGCCTGTTGCCGAG
Source organism: Eragrostis nindensis (assembly GCA_012490785.1). Taxonomy (NCBI): domain Eukaryota; kingdom Viridiplantae; phylum Streptophyta; class Magnoliopsida; order Poales; family Poaceae; genus Eragrostis; species Eragrostis nindensis. Next base: position 152,890 of record JAAXCT010000459.1, on the reverse strand, counting down.
GAGTCGTAATTGTGAGGCCGAGGCTAGTGGCAAGGATAGAGGGGGGGGGGGGGGGGGGGGGGGGGGGGGGGTGGTGGGGGATAAGTCGTGCAGATGGAGAATGGGGTGATGGCCTTGAGATTAGGGGTATGGACGGAAGTTCGCATTGGCCTGGACATGACAAGTAAAAAACTTTTGAATGCTATAATAACAAGTATTGTGAACAGAGGGAGTAACTATAGATGAATTACGACCATAATTTTTCGAGATCAACTTTTCTACCTTTGACCCATGATTTGTACAGCTGGCGTAGTTTAATAACATATGAATTGGGCATCATGAAACCTTTTGCTCACCATGAATCTAACACATACAAGTCGTGCTATTAATGTACGCCAATATCTTGAAAATGGATGTTCAAGGATAGAAAAACAAAAATGACTTAACAAACCTAAAACTCCAAGTAAATTGAAAAGGGAGGAGCTAGCAGCAAGCTAGCTAGTGTTGCAGGCTACCCAGCAGCTTGGCGGGGCATGGGCAGGCAGGCATGGGACTCGAATACATGAGAAGGTCGAAAGTGGCATGGGAAGCTGGCGGCAGGCTCCTGTTCAACCGGTGTCCGTTTCCATTTCTTGGTGACCCTCTGGAAAGGCCACCTAGCCCCAGGCAGCCAGTACTGAAAAAGCCGAACGAGAGAGCAGCCGGCCGGTGGTGTACCGCGCCGCGCGGGACCGGCACGGCGCCGGCGAAGGATCCATGAGTTCGTGGTGTGCCTTCCCTTGCCGCGCGATCGGCCGGCGTCCCGTGGTTCCGGGCACGCCCATCCCTGCGGGGCTACCTGCTACCGCGTAGAGTACCCCTTGTGACATTGTGTGTGGGTTTGTGCCGTTGGGACAGGGGATCTTGGACTTGGACGTGCCGATCAAAGTAAATGAGAGAATGCGTGGGTCAAAGTTACTGCGGTATATGGATAAGTAGGTCGACACGGTATATAGCTCTACTTTTTAATATGGTCATACCGTTTTGGGTGTTGAGATAGTATGTTTCGGTACCGGGTGAGTCAACATTTATCTAACAATATATTTGATTGTGTTTTCGAAGTGCGGTCGGTTCAAACGGGTGAGTCAACATTTATCTAACAATATATTTGATTGTGTTTTAGAAGTGCGGTCGGTTCAAACGTGCCATGCTAAACAACTAACATATCTCATAATAGAAAAACAGAATGTGTCATTCTACAAATAAATCTTTTGATGAAATAGGAATAAATATGCCATTCTAGCTAGACATGTGATGATGTATTTTTATAACAGTGTATTTAGAAATAGGAATTAAGTGTATATTGAATATTTTAGATTTAGCTGTTTTGAGCTCAAAATGTTACTGTGGGTAAATAAAATTTAGAATTAGGTTTATTTTTAGCTAATTTTTGTAACCCGAGTTTATTTTTTTGACTTATAACGGCATGGCGGGTAATTTAAAATAGGTGTAAAGGGTATTTTTTGGTTATTTTTTATTATTCCAAATTTAGCTATTTTTGACTCATAATGGTATGGTGGGTAATTTAGAAATAGGTGCGAGTGGCATTTTTGGCTATCTTTTATTATTTTGAATTTAGCTATTTTATAAATATTTTTAGGGGGTTTTGTGACTATTTTTTTTTATAATGCAGTGGTGGGTAATTTTCTCTTCTTATTTTCTCAGATTAACGTGAGAATTTCTAGTATTTTAGAGCGAACGTGGTGGCTTCTTTTCGTCGTCAATTATATATATATAATAATGGGATCATGCTTGTTCAAATTACATATTACCTTGAATCTAGAGCGGTATTGTCGGGCATCTCGGTCGGTCACGAGCGGTATTGACCGGTATTTTAGCCGGTATGAGATAGATCCTCTTGTGTACTAGAGGGCAAGTACTGGTATGTATGGTACATACAGGCCCGTACCGGAACGATATCGATAAATAAGGTATAGCTTGGAATGGCATGGCTTGTTTTGTTCCTCTGTGTTTATGCCATTCTCTTCTTGCTAATAATGAGTAAAGTTGATCTCACTCCCCATATTCCCTTAACTCTGTCAAGACATACGTACCATGCACCTTCATTTAAAGTAACTGCGGTTTTCATGATGCGCTGCTGTAACAATAGTGCGAATTTCCAGTAGTACAAAAGGGTAAAGTCAGGACATACAAAAACCAATTTAATTGACACAATCAATGGTGAGCCGTGTGATCAGGCGACACGGAAACACCAAGTGATTTGAAAAGGGAGGAGCTAGCAGCAAGCTAGTGTAGCAGGCAACACCTTCTTCATTCGTTCATGCTGCAGGCACACGGTCACACGGATCAAGATTAATTCAGACGCCGGCCGGCTCTCTCGGTGCCTTGCTGGACCCACCCACACCTGCCCGGTCAAGACAAGGTAAAAAAACCAGTCGCTCGCTTGCTTTCCCCACCAACGCCTAAACCCTACCCCATTTCTCTCTCCCACTCACCTGCCCTCCTCCTCACCACCTTCACCTCCCTCTCCAATTTCATCGATCCATGGCGCAGTTCACAAGACAGATTCCGAAGAAGCTTCATACAGCAGAAAAATCTACAAAGACCTGTGCAATCTAGCTGATATTTGCCTTTACTCCTTTATAAAGTAATAGTGCGAATTGAAAATCTAGCAAATACCTGACAAAGATGATTCGGTTGGTAATGTAATAAGACTATAACTGGAGAGAAACATATCAAGCATGTTGCACGTCTTTGGTGCATGCCGAGCAAGTAGAGCAAGCTTCACTAGCCTTAATCTCTATCAGCAACCAATCCTTCCTTAAATTGTTCGGAAGCTCTAAAAGAGATCTGAACCTACGGCCACTGTCATAGATAAGAAATGGAAAGGGAGTATGAAATGTGGTTTATGTAATCTAAACGAAACAATACAACATCTCTTTTTCGATTGTCATATAGCAAGATTTATTTGGAGAGTAGTACAAGTTTCGTATAATATATCTCCTCCGGAAAGCATTCAACACATGTTTGATAATTGGCTTGTAGGAGTTGATAGGAAACTTCAGTACAAAATTTTGATGGGAGCTAGTACTATGTGTTGGGCAATTTGGTTATCTCGAAATGATTTGGTTTTTAACAAGGCACAAGTTGTTACTTCTATGCAGGTCATCTTCAGAGGAACGTACTGGATTCGTTCATGGATGTTGCTGCAAAAAGAGGAGGACAGACCCCAAATGACGTGGGGGTGTCGTGCGCTTGAGACCACGGTCATGGAGATTTTTGCCAAACATGGATGGTTTCTTAATAATAGACTTGCCCTTTAGTGTGTTGCGAACGATGGAGTTTTGGTGTGTCTTTTCCCGTCCTGCTGGGCGACGGTTTTGGTGTGATTTTGTAATAATCAATTTCTTGAACAGCTACATGCATTGGTCGATGCAGAGGCTGGAATATTGAATATATTCCCTTTTCAAAAAAAAAAATAGATAAGAATACTGAACGCTTTCAGCATCTCATGACGAGCCAAGCCAGGTATATCTTCAAGCACCATCAAGACCTTCTTCTCGAGAGAAACATGATCAGATACGTGGTTCATAGGCTCAAGAGACAAATTGGGAAAAGATTGCACTGAACTAGAGATGGCAGAATCTTTTCTTAGTGGCTCATCAACGACGATGATAGACAGTGCTGCAGCCATAGTATCCACATCAGTTTTGCTCGGGCCTTGACTTGGACAAGTAGAATTCAGGTAGCTGGAGATCCTACTGGGAATTGGAAAATTAAAACGAATGTACTGTTGTTCAGGGGGGGCAGCGGAAGACCGACGATATCGTCTTTGTCCTAGTGTCGACCATGAGCAGCCGCACCGTGCTGTCGCCAACAGTGTTTTACATGGTAATCTTCGCACAACGCGAAAGTGATGGTATTGGGGTCATCCAAGCTCACGACGGGGTCAACTAGCCCGACGCGGGGAACCCCTTGTAGGCGTCGAGGGCCCAAATCTCGGTGGAGTTTACCATGCCGTCCATAAGACTGACCGCAGCAGCGACCTGTATATTTCACCCTCCAAAAGAATATTACACATCTCCTCTAAAAGATTCCAGCCTCTAAATTCGTGTTCGTTGCAACAGCAACCTCTATTTGCTCCTCCATCCGCTGCCCGCCGCCGCCTTCCGCGCTCCCCTACTCGTGCCTCCACTGCTCGGCGGGTCGCCGGGCGCCGTCGCAGGCCGCTGCCCGCTGCTCCGCCGTCGCCGCCGAGTTCAATCTTGATGCGAGTGTGCGCCCGCGCCGCCGTTGCAGGTCGAGCTCTGCGGCCACGCGGCGCTGGCCTCCGCGCACTTTGTCTTCACCTCCGTCCTCGCAGAGCACGACGCGGTGGTCGAGTTCGCAACCAAGTCCGGGATTCTCGCCACCAAGAAGGTTCCTGCACCGGATGGCGCAGGCATCTCCGGTGAGGGGAAGCTGTTCATCGAGCTGGACTTCCCCATGATTGACCTCTTCGCGTGTGACAACGCCGAGCTGCCATCCATCCCCAACACTTGAAAGCGTCCAAATTTCTCTAGTCGGCAACTGCAGGAGACATCATTGTAATTTCTCTGAAACTTATCCAAATTTCTCGATTGAATGTCTACATTGCAGGCCCCATTACTGTGGAATCCTGGTGATTAACTTCCCAACCGAACATGTATGGCAAATTTCAACATGAAACTTGATGTAAAAGAACCATTTCATTCTACCTTACTCATTTTCCTCGGCTGTACAAGTATTTGCTTGTCCAGAATGAACTAGTGCTTGCAAATAAGTACTAGTTCTTGTTAGGTGTGCGGCAATTTTGATGTGGATGCGTACTGAATCCAAATGACCGTTCTAGTATTTGCTATGTTCTTGTTAGCAGATTGTGTTGTTACAAACGGAAGATTGAATCAGATGAATTGTTGTGTGACCGTTCTTTGCAGTGGTTAAATCTGATTCAATTTCTTTTGCTTGCAGGACAACAATCTTGCATGTGGTGGTAGTGGAGGAGGATCTTGTCAATCTTGTGAATCTTGTGCACAATAGATATCCCACATCCATCGGTACGGCTGCACCAAACATTGGAAGAAGAAGAAGATGATTTGTGGCAGCACATCACAAGTTGCGTGACCAAGCTGTCCATATCCAGCTTCAAAAGGATCTCATCGAGCACAACTGGATGCGATATGGTTCAATCTAGATGCCTACCTGTTGTAGTTTGTTGTAAAAAATCATGTAAAAATAGGACCTTTTATTCTTTGTTTCAATGGCAAGTAATGGCTGCCTACCTGTTGTAGTTTGTGTAAAGGTACATTCTTTCACATAAGCTCAGAAGTGAATATTGATGTAATCCTCTTGTCCTGTGTTTTTTCAGATAGAAAACAGTTGCTTTTTTTTTCAGATTAAAAACAGGGCTAAATTTTCATTTTAGTGTTCTTGCCTACTAACCATTTTAGTGTTAACTGAATGTGCTCTGCCTGAGAACAGGGCTGTTTTCACTCTACAGAATTCTGATTTAAAAAGCATGATAATATTTTCAGATTTAAAACTGATACTAGTACAAGATATCAACTCTAGTAGAAAAGATTGATTGATTAGGTGCTGGGTAACCACAATACTAATGCTATTTTATTCAGTATTCCTAAACATGTATGGTCAAACTTCACTTGATGGTCGACTAACTGCAACTACAGTTAGTCTGAAAGTTATATGAGGCAGTTAGTCTGCAACTACAGTTAATTTGAAAGTTATATGAGGCAGTTAGTCTGCAACTACAGTTAGTCTGCAACTACAAAATGTATAAACATGTATGCAGCTGGTCGCTGACTGCAACTACAAATGCAAACTGCACTTGTGTCACTCTGATTCCTCACATTCAGGATAGAGAACTCTGAAAGTTACAGAGAAATATGAGGCAGGCTCACCCTTCTGCTAGTCGCAGATTGTTGCAAATCAAACCTACTGACCAATAGTTATACATTTTATGATGGCAATCAGTTGTGGGTACAGAACTGTAGATTCAAGTTGCGGGTACAGAATTGCAGATTCAAGTGTCAATATTTTCAATGATCAAAGTAACCATTAACAGTCAGCATGCTTCTCATATACAGGATTGTTCAGATGAGGAATGAGGAATGTATCCTATATAGTCTCAAAAATATAAACACAGGATCAGAGAATCATGAAAAACATGAGCATCAGAATTAACAGTCAGCATGCTTCATTAGAGATACAAGCTGCTGGCCAAGCTATAACACAGAGTACAAAATTCAGCCAGTTATACAAAACCAGCAGACATTTGGCAGAAATGTTTAAAGGCACAGAGATGCCACAAAATCATATAGGTTTATGCCTACTTGTTACAAGCGTTCACTCTTCTTACTACAAATAGTGATACAAGCTAGAGATACAAGCTTATTCATATAGCTAGTGACTCGGCGACGTCGGAACTGCAACTTCAAAATGATCTCTTCTTGTTGCGCTTGATAGTAAATTCGTTCCATAGATTGACATTTGTCCAGGTTAATGGCCAATATATGTGCTCGTCCTCTTTCTTCTCTTTCTTTTCAGCCTCTATGTGTACGCGTTTCTCCTCTATAGCCAACCTTTTCTTCTCCAGCTCCAACATCATTTGCCGGTGTTCTCGAGCCTCACTGAAAACTCAGAGCCACCTGCAACACTCTGTGCGGCATGACCAAGACTGTCTCCAGACTGATGCATCATGGAGGGCAGTAATATAATCATCCATCCTACATAGTTGAAGAGAAAATTCAGTAAACATTTGTAGTAAGAACAGGGCAACTGCTCAAATATGACTGAAATTATGAACTGAAAATTATATATGATCTATGTCAGTGAGAAAAGTTCATATAGCTACAGCCTATATTTATGCAATCCATGATGGCAAAAAGGAATATAGCATGCCCATATGTACTACAAAAACAAATATCTTTTCTTGTAGGAAGGTAGTCTGACCAAGTTAACACAGCATCAGACATTCAGACAAGCATATGAGTAGCAGGCTAAGATGCACTTTCAGTTCATTGCAGTTTCAGTCCAGCAATAACAGGCAGGCTGACAATGGACTTTCAGTTCAGTTCGGTTCAAAGAAATCAATGCACACAAGCAGGCTTGAACATCTGAACTTCAAGTTCAGATAATAAGTTCTGTTTAGATTTTGATAACAAGTACACTCCAATGATGCACACATTTGCTAATGACAAGCATCCATGCCAACTTTCGGTAACTGACAATGCCCTTTCTGTTCAACAACAAGCAGCATGCCATTTGCTAATGATTCAAGCACCCATGCTCACTACTGATATTAACCGAGGCAAGCAAGCAGGCAAGCAGCATCGCACACAAGCAGCGCATGCAAACAGGCAACCAGCAACGCACGCATGCAATATTCTTGCCAATTCAGCACCTGTGCATTCAGCAAAGCAAGCAAGCACACAGGGAGCTGCGCATGTCTTCTTCCTTCCTCTGCACACAGGTAGCAGACAGCCAAGAAAGCAAGAAGCCAGGCAACAGCAGCAGTTCTTGCGTCTGTACACAGGCAACAACAGCCAAGAAATCACCTGTCTATTGAAGTCGATCGACGGTTCTTGCCGTCGCGACGGGGAGACGGAGGTGGCACGACGGGGAAGGCGGAGGCGGCGCGACGGGGGAAGGGGAGGCGGCGACGGTTCTTGCCACGGCGGCGCAGGCGGAGGGGCGCCGATGGTGGGGAGGCGGCGACGGCGCAACGGGGGAGGAGGCAGACGGGGGAGATGGCGCGACGGGGGAGGAGGCGCCGCGACGGGGGAGGAGGCGCGACTGGGGAGACGGCGCGACGGCGGACGCGGCGCGATTTGGCGGATGGCCGGCCACCCACCAGATTTGGCGGCGAGCGACCGGACCCTGGATGATACCGGGCCGTTTACAGGCGGCTGTTGCAACGGGTACCGAGTGGATGATCCACTAAATTGGGTCGTTTTCAGGGTGTTGTTGCGGTCAGTCTAACCCAGGCCATGTCGTCCATCCTTAGCATCCATGTTTTGACAGCGTAGGCGTGGAGCGAACGTGGGCACTGGCTAGCTCCCTCGTCGCCACAGCAGCAGCAGGGGAACATGGCGACCAGCTTCAGCGTGTCGCTGCTGGCAGTGGCGGTGACGCACACTTGGATGCCGTAAGGGGACTCAATGGGGAACGGCACGTACTGCAGCGTGGGGTTCTCGTCCAACACGTTGGAGAAGATGACGCCGTGCAACTTGTCAAAGCAGCACAGCAGGCGGTCCCGTCGGGGAGGGCGGTGCGGGTGTACCACGAGAGCGGCAGATCCAGTTCTGTACCGTCGCCGTTGCTGATGACGGGCGGCCGCCTGATGCTCCACTTGCCTGATCGCAACAGGTGGAGCTCCGGCACCATCTGCGACGACGTGCCCTTGTTTGCCGGCACCATGTTGAGGTCCGCCACGACGAGCTCGTCCTCGCCGCGGCGCAGGAGGCCGGTGTCTTCGTTATTCAGAAATCGTTGCAGCTGGGTGCAACAAGGAGGGAGCAGGTGCAGCGACGGCGGCCGTGGGGGATCGGCGGCCGGGTCGCCGGCGCTGTAGACAAAGTAGTCTATCTTGTCGCCCGGCCAACCTGCCTCGAAAGCAACATGGATCAGCACGGAGTCGCCGTGGGCTGCCACGATGGTAGGACGTGACAGCTTGACGCCATCGGGGAGTTTGACTTGGACGCACACGCGCGACGACTCAGGCGGCGCGGCGGCTCTGAGAGCGACGAAGATGGGGCTGCCGGCGGCGGTGCTGCCGGCCGCACGTGTCTTGGTGTCGGCGACGGAGGAAGCGGAGCCATGGACCTCCTCGGTGCAGTAGCGCTCAAGCAGTATCCAGGGAGGGTAGGCCGCCGCCGCCGCGGCGCGCTGCTTGGCTTGCTTCCGGCGAGACGATCCAGATCGCTTCGTCATTGTGTAGTCCGTTATTGCACATCAAAGATCGCTCCTGTAGGTTTCGATCGGAAGAAATCCGCTGTCCTTTTATTTTTAGATCGTGAAATCCGCTGTCCTTGTTATTGCGCATCACAGATCACGGCCATTGTTTTTCCATGTAGTCGGCTCGGATTTATGGGCCTTATCTCTGATAGTTGCCAATTCCTCCGTGGATGCATTTCGTACGTCAGCTCCAGTTTTATTTTTTTTCCCAGTCAGTTTGGGTGCGTGGAGCTTTTACTGTCGGTCGGTAACGTGGAACGCCGCGGCGGGTGCATGGAACTTGCAGAGTCAATCTTACTCAAATAGCCGCATCAGCTACAGGCTGCGTTTGGTAGCTCAGCTAGCCGGAGCTTTTGGCGTCGGTAACGTTGAACTACGCGGCCAATGATGTTCTCATACTCTAACTTGTTGCGGTAGATGTAGGATTGGCAATTGCGTAAAATCAGTTTTGGCCCATGTTGGGTGGATGAAACTCGCAGAGTTAATCTTTACTCAAATAGCCGCATCAAATACAAGCACTGCAGTCTGCAGAGATGTTGCACTTGTGCATTTGTGATGCTGGTCGACTCAAGTGGCAGTTGTATTTGGCTGTATAATTATGGGAAGTAAAGACCATTGTGGTTGTAGGTTTCTTTCTTTTATTTTCTTTTTTGCAACATAGAGTAGAGATGCAGACACTCATAAACACGCATGAGTACTCACCTCTATGAACATACGTACGCACATATACCCCTACCAATGCTAACGAGAGACTGAGCCGACTGCTAACATTGAATGAATAATTAGCCTAGCTAGACGCAACACCCATCACTATACCACAACATGGAATTACCGACCACACCAATTGCTAAAACGTGACCATTTCTAATAATCAACTATCAATCGATAAAAGTTAATTATCAACTCACCAGGTGTCGGTAAATATAATCTCAATTTATCAACAAACTCTAGATTAGTACTAGAAAATTGGCGCGCCATTAGCACGCCCCTGCTTCGCACCTAGTACATGTTAAGGGTTACTTATCTTGAAGCCTGTTACTTGTGGTTTTTATCATTGAAATCTATTGAGCCAATAATATCATATGCATTTTGAGATTAGAGAAGTGCTATTTTTTCCACACCAAAAGTTCTTGAGACTAAATCCTAATCAAGCTTACATGAAAATGCTCATGAATTTGCATTGCGAATTCATCCTCGTACTCTTCTAACTTTGTAAATCACAAGCACATCTTACTGAAGTCAAAACTCTAAAATGAAAATACATGATGTCAGTCAAAAGTATATTGGTTGAATGCCTTACTGATTCATTTACAACAAAGGATTGCCTAAAACATTTTTAATCCTTTGGAACTCATGACAGGAGCACCTGCGTTCATGAAGATTAAGAAATGTAAGTTTAACATTTTGTTGACATGACATCCCATAAGAACATCTATGCAGTATAGAAATGTTATCTGCCATATATTATCCAATGCCATTATATTCTAGGTATGTATAGTGCTTGTTGGTGGTATTAGGTTCTTTTGCAGATGAAAAAAATAAAGTTAAAGTACTACAACAAATGAAACTATATTAGCTTTGAGGTAAACAATGGCCAGTTTCATTCAAATGTTTTGAACCAATAATCATATGTGTTATTAGATTTCTGCCTGATATCCAAGTTCGAGAAGTGCTTTCTTTTTTCCACACTAAAAGTTGTTGAGACTAAATCCTAATCAAGCTTACATGAAAATGCCCATGAATTAGCATTGCGAACTCATCCTTCTACTCTGCGATCTTTGTAAAACACAAGCACATCTTACTGGAGTCAAAACTAAAAAAATAAAAATACATGTCCCCACCAGAATTTAAATTATTACTAAAAATGTATTTTTTTTGTCTTGAAGTTATTACATGAAACATTATGTATGTCTTATATTACATAATAAACTAAATAATTAATCTGTTTGTTTTCCAGACTTTCTTATTACGCAACTCCATGTTTTTTTTTTTGAAGTTCAAAAGTTGTATGGAAAAGACAAATTCGTTGCTGTGGTCACAATAGAAAGATATCATATACTGTGATTCCTTGCAATTGTACTACTACGCATGGAATAAAGTAGCTAGATAGAGAGATTCTGAATATAAGCCGCTTTAATCTATAAAAGAAGCATAACTAATCTCTGCGTAGTTGAAGATCAACAGTACGTTGTCATGAAGAACTGCAACAGCGGTACTCTGTCTCTTAGGCATTCTCATGCGTGTACAGAGGCAAATTGGTAAGCACTGGAAACTGGAATTTATAGCAGGGAATTGAAAGAGGTGTTCCACTAGCCTGAAGCCAGCCATCTTGCCATGACTGAGGGCCCATTGCAAACGCAGAAGCAGGCAGAGACACAGTACGGAGCAGGAGGTGACGCAACCTGCAGGGCCGGAGCGACTTCAGCATCTTCCAGAATGGGGCGAAATCACAAGATCGAAGCGGGCGCTTGCCCACTTCCTTTATCTCTTGTTGGGTACGGCATCAATCCGCTCGCGCAACCGTTGTCATCTTCAATTTGATCGAGGTGCCGTCGATTTGGCGCCGGCATCGCTGCCATGATGCAGACTGAGGGCATCGCGCGGCTTCAACAGGGCGGAAGCGGGCGGCGAGCACGGTGACTTGTGAGGCACGGGACTGACGGGTGCAACGACGACGGAATTGCGCGGAGGCCCGAGACCGAGTTCGGCAGCAAGAGGAATCCCACGCGGCGGATGGCGGCCTCAACTACTAGCGCTCCGCTCGACGCCGCGCCTCCGAAAGTTAGAGTGGCCTTGTTTGTTGAAGACCCGGACCCGGAGTCAGCGAAAGGCGCGCGCGAGATGAGCAGCGCACTCGGACGTGGTTCGGCAGATGGAGCGGCGGCGTACGGCGCTTGACGAAGGGTCTGGAACTCTGGGTGGTGTTTGGATGCACTTGGGTTGGGGTTAGGGATATGGAATGGGATATGAGATAGCAGGTTGGGGTTAGGGAAATAAGATTATTTCCCTATTCTATGTTTGTTATGCATTGGGTTTGGGAAAGGGATGTATTTTTTTATGACCAAATTGCCCCTCACATAATCTCGCAGCTCGTTCCTTCTTATCCGCCCACGATGAGCTCGCGCTGCCGCCGGGATGGCCGGTACCCGAAGCTAGCGATCCGATACCCGAAGCTAGCGATGAGTGTAGCACCTGATGCTAGCTGACACATAAAAAACACAGCTTGCGAGTGAGTCCACGACTCGAGAAACTCAATTGCGATTGGATTGTGATTTGCTACTTGTCTCTACCTTCTTCCCAAATCATAATATTTTTTTACACGAATGCAACTCATGACTTTCAGATCGAAGCAATAGCAATTACTACCCATACCCATGCCCATAAAAAAATCGATGGACTGCATTCACCAATTTATCCGCCTAGCCATCCATAGCTCTTTTCACCAAAACATGTAAAGAAGGGAAATCACGGAACGATTCGAGACCAAATCTGAGAAGAATCAGGTAGCAAGAGAACAAGCAAGGATGAGTGGAAGAGCCGGACCACAGTAGCCATCCCTTGAGCATCTTCTTGTGGATATTGTAGCGGAGAAGCTCGAACACTAGTGGGACTCAGCACAACGGCATCTGGCAGCTGCCAACGCAGTTGCCTGATGGGGGCGGACGCGATTCTTTGAGCCCTAGAGCCGGCAGCTGAAGTGAGATTTCAGAGCCGCACCGAGGCAGGTAGCCTGCGACCTGGATTGTCGCCGTCTCGCCGGCGAGCGGCAACCACCAGTTCGGCGCAAGGGCAAATGAGTCCGACCTTCATTTCCTGGTCTCAAGTCTTAACCCACCCCTCTCGCTGGGTTTGAGCTGGTGGGATATGAGGGCTCCATTTCCCTTTCTCAAACCCTCCCCATTTCACTTTCCAGATATCCAAACATGGGTTTTGATTAAAGATGGCAACGGGCAACGATTATCCGCGTGCCCGCGGATATCCGACCCGATAGTTGCGGATTTGGGCAGAGGTTTGTGCCCGCGGGCACGGGCACGGGCATCACATCAAGCCCAGTGGATAAAACTTAACGGGCAGAAAAAATCTATACCCGAATCCTCTTGCCCGTTTGCCCGTAAAGTAAGCGTTTCACGTGCAGCTAGCTGCTTGCCACATGGGCCTGCATTCTCATGGGGCCCAATATCACTCATGTTGAACTGCTAAAGCCCGCTGGCCCTGCTCCTTTCTAAGTCGATGCGCTCAAGTCATGAGGCTCCTTCCAGGAAGCTTCCTCTTCAATCTGCGTCCTCCCATCTCTTCTTTCTCTCCACACCGTGAACTGAACTCCAGAGCAGATCAGGCCGGCGTCCTCCTCCTCCTCCTCTCTCTCTCTCTCTCTCTCGGCCGCAGCGCAGGCGCGCAGGCTGCCCCGGTGTCCTCCATGCTTCTCTCTCTTTCTCTTCCAACTTGCCTGCCAACGCACGACGACGTCGTCCAGCCGTCCGTCCTCTCTATGCGACAGTGCTGCCGGACAGCCCTGCCTCCACGACCACGACGCCGGCGGGCATACGGGCATGCCCGCGGGCACGAGTTGCCCGCGGGCGACGGGCACGGGCGGCGTTCCTTGCCCGCAGTGGATTTCGGGCACGGACACGGGTAGAGAATTCGGCGTCCGGGCACGGGCATGCGTCGCTGCTATCCGCGGGCATTTTGCCCGTTGCCATCTTTAGTTTTGATTTTCAACGGTCCTCATTTCCCTAACCCAGTTCTCATTTCCTGGAATCCAAACAGCACCTGGAGACCGCTCGAAACGCGATTCGCAGATTCCGCACGCAGAACTGTGACGCCAGGGCTGCCTCGGCTGGATTGAATTGACGGTACAAGTTTGCTCTTTATCAAATCCAACGGCTGATGATGCTTGAGATGACGTGGCCCTATTCCCTGGTCATCAACGCGACCACGTTGTGATAGTAAAAGATGAGTTATACGCCAGAATTTTTTCGCAAAACTCTATCAGTGAACCCAATTACAAGTAAATTAGCAAACTATTGATCCTCTGATGTTAGCATAGCCAGTGTGACAATAATTTTGAAACGGATGTAATACATAGTTTCGACAAGTGCCATACATTATATTATAGAGATACTCCTAAAAAGTCAGGGGAGAAAAAAACCACACGGCACTACTTAGCCTGATCCCTGGTTAGAATAATTAACACTAGGCATCATTTTTTTTAAAGATTCCGCGCTCATGGGACTACAGAAAATTCACTATTTAAAGCAGTAATATCTGGCGGATCCCTTGTTTGAATCATGGCCGGTGATACAAGCCTGATCCCTAGTTTGAATAATTAACACTGGCATTTTTTTTTTTGGAAGACTTCGCGCTCATGGACTACGGAAAATTCATCACTATTTAAAGCAGCTGGAGTATATCTGGCGGATCCCTTGTTTGAATCATGGCCGGTGATACAAGCCAGATCCCTGGTTCGAATAGAGTAAATTGCACCGGTGGTACAACAACTTGTGAGGTGGGTGCGTTTTAGTCACATAATTAGAAAATTGTTCAATCGGATCACACAACTTGTTATGAAGGTGCAAATGAACTCATAAACTAATTAAAGATAGATTATAGGACAAGTTTATATGAAGAAAAACAAAATCAAAATTCAATATGTATACAAAGTTATGTTTTTAACACATTTCACGAGGTATATGCACAAGCCACTTTGTTTTCCTCTTACACATGCAAATTTTGGTGAATTCATTTTTTTTTCAATACCACCACTCTAACGAAGTCAGATTCCTCATTACCATTAGCTCATAAGTCACGCCATATATGTCAATGTGGCATCTTTTTGCCTATATAATGGTTGTTCTTTGCTCTCATATCATCAAAATATCATATTGCGACATGCTTTATGACTTCATATGCACCGCCAAAACAAGTTGTGTGACCCAATTGAGCAATTTTCAAGTTGTATGACTAAATTGCACCCACCTCACAAGTTGTGGTACCACCAATGCAGTTCACTCTTTGAATAATTAACACTACTAGGCATCAATTTTTTTTTTTTTTTTGAAGAATCTGCGCTCATGGGACTACGGAAAATTCATCATTATTTAAAGCATCTCTATCTGGCGGATCCCTTGTTTGAATCATGGCCGGTGATACAAGCTTAAGCCTGATCCCTGGTTTGAATAATTAACACTACTAGGCATCGATTTTTTTTTTTTTAAGAATCTGCGCTCATGGGACTACGGAAAATTCATCATTATTTAAAGCATCTCTATCTGGCGGATCCCTTATTTGAATCATGGCCGGTGATACAAGCTTAAGCCTGATCCCTGGTTTGAATAATTAACACTACTAGGCATCGATTTTTTTTTTGGAAGAATCTGCGCTCATGAGACTACGGAAAATTCATCACTATTTAAAGCATCTATATCTGGCGGATCCCTTGTTTGAATCATGGCCGGTGATACAAGCTTAAGCCTGATTTCTGGTTTGAATAATTAACACTACTAAGGCATCGATTTTTTTTTTTGAAGAATCTGCGCTCATGGAACTACGAAAAATTCATCACTATTAAAGCAGCTATATCTGGCGGGTCCCTTGTTTGAATCATGGCCGGTGATACAAGCCTGATCCCTGGTTTGAATAATTAACACTACTAAGCATCGATTTTATTTTTTTTAAAGAATCCGCGCTCATGTGACTACGGAAAATTCACTATTTAAAGCAGCTATATCTGGCGGATCTCTTGTTTGAATAATGGTCCGTGATATATAGACGATACTCCTTTCATCTTTCCCTTTATAAATTCCATGCCATGTCATCAATTTTGTTTATTTGACACCAAATTTTATTCAAAAAGAAACTCCTATTATATTAGGAGTAGCCTAGCTAAGGGTGTTGATTTTTATTCAATAAAACTAATTAACTTATCAAATCCGTCCACCTTTTGTGAAAATAATTCTTATGGTTGAAACAAAGAGTAAGAGGATACCTTGGGGTCACCCTTTTTTACTAACCATATTTTGCTTGCATTTGTATTGGGCTTCGTGAGGTGTGTCAGCTTTTATTTTTGAGCAAACTCATATCCCGCTTATGTGCCATCGTTTTTAAACTTTTATCCCTTCCATGCATTATTAAGCATTTTCTTGTAGTCTAACATATTGAATTAAATTATTTTGTTTGGGAAATGTAAATTACTGGTACCCTTGTTCACAAATACAATGTCCTTTTAGTTTTGTCTTAGGTCAAATTTTTTGAAATTTTACTAACAATATATATAAACACATATTATTTCAAACTAAAAATGTTACATATCTTGATAGTCCATTTCACGATACATCTAGTGACATCATTTTTGTGTTGTCAATATTTATATAGATTTCATAATTAATAATCAAAAATTAAAAAATTAAACTTAGGACAAAACTAAAATATCACTATATTTATGGTATATTTATGGGGGAAGGAAGTATATTCGATTGCGTTTTGTTTTACCCAATGGAGTACGTTCTGCATTTATGCTGAGCCATATGCCATGATTTATAATACATGTCGCCCTAGGAAAAGTGAGGCGGCCGACATAGTGATCACAAACAAATATAGTGTATAACTAATTTTGATCTAAGTCAATTTTTTTGAACTTTGACTAATCATATCTAAAAATATATATTATTTTAAAATAAATAATTATATATAATGAAAGTTCATTTCATGATGAATCTAATAAAAGAATTTTCATTTTGTCTAAAAATATATATTATTTAAAGTAAGATAATTATATATAATAAAAGTTCATTTCACGATGAATCTTGTAAAAGCATTTGTTGTCAATCTTTATGGCTTTATAGATATTATTAGTCAAAGTTTAAAAAAATTGACTTAAAACAAAACTAGATGTACACTACTCCCTCCGCTTGTTTTTTACCTGCGCATTTGCCTGAGAATTTTTTCTCCAAAACAGCCGCGTATTTGTGTTAGTTGTTGGCGCAGATGCCTCGTCTCATGTGCTAATTAAGTCATAATTAAGTGTGTACGCATACCCATAGCAAAGAAAGGTCAGGCGTCATCGCGGTCCAGCGGAGAACAACACACATAAAGACCCTGACGTGCGGGCCCGCTGGAAGGATGCCGCCATGCAGCTGCAATATGCGCCTTATTATTTGGCTGAAACCATGCGTCGCGAGGCAATTTAAGTGGCAAGCGATGGAGCATTAAGCCATAATAGTTTTTTCCTTGGTCTCTGTACCCAAACGAAATGCGCACGTAAAAAACAAACGGAGGGAGTATAAATTAGACAAAGGGAGAATAACATTTCGGCGAACGCATGTGGTTAGCTAGTATGTACGCGAAAATAATTACGCAAAGAAACAATAGACCAAGTACTATATATACATGCCGACATACTAGCACGTGAAATGCCTAAATATGCGGCCTTCAACTCCCATATACATATATACAAAGCGGCTCCTCTAACGTAACGTCGGATCGCAATAGTCACTGAACGTGGGTTCACATGGTCATGATCGCACATCTCAAGATCTCAAAGTCAGAGGATCCAAAGCCCACCGACGGTCCACAAACTGCTACAGTAGCCGCTTCCAGCTTCAACCCACCCCCCGTTCATACTATGTACATCAATGTTCATCTAATGTAGCTTATGAAGTCGTTATTTTCTCCTGTTATTATACTGAGTTCCAGTCCTTTGCTACGTTTTTTTTTCTTTAAAAAGATATTATTCATGTCTAATACCATTTCGGACAACCAAGGGCCGGTGGCCGGTCATATTGTTAGGTAAAATTGAATCATCAATCCATCATTTAAAGGTATTTATCAACTCTTTATAACTCACAAACACGTAAGGAAAATCGATTTCATTGCTTGTCCGCTATACTGTCTTTGTGTAAACTGTAGTCTAGATCCACTTGAGAAGACGATGACCAGAGAACGGCCTAAGTACGAATCCCAACACAAATTATATATAAAGAAATTAGCTTGATTATTTCTCAAAATAATCGATGGATCAATAGAATTTTGTTTTTTTCTCTCGTTGGAGAAATTAGCTTGATTCTTCATCTGTTAATTTTTTCATGAGCAGATGTCCTATACTTCCTGCGTCCACAAATATAACGATTTGTTGACTTTTAGCTAACTTGTTTGAGTACTCGTTTTATTAAAAAATTGTAAAAATACAAAAATAAATAAGTCATACTTAAATATATTTAGTGATAAAACAAATCATAATAAAATAAATAAGATTTGAAAAAAAATTGAATAAAACAAGTGGTCAAACGAGTTAGCTGAAAATTAATAAATCCTTATATTTGTGCGGAAGGAGCAGTTAAAAAAAAAGCATGTGGGGGACACCGCCCACCACGGACACACCCTCCACATTCGGGCCCCACACTCCATAAATTGGAGTATCAGGCTCTCCGCACTCATGTTCCTCTATATCCTTCCTCTAAAAAGAATATTTTGTCCTGGTCATTGAGATTCCTTCCTCTATACCAATTTCCTCCGCACCCATCATTCCTCTATATCCATCTTCTATATCAACTACACAATATTTTATTCAACCATCTCCAACTACCATCAGTGGGGTCCACTTGTAATTTTATCTAAATATATCCATGTGAAATCTTGTTTTGAAGGATTTCTTAAAACGAATTTAAAGGTGTAATCGGAATTTGATTTGGTTTTTTGGTTTGTGATTTATAACATTTTTTAGTTCGTTAAAACAGTAGGACCCGTCACTGCTCTCACCTTTCTCTCTCCGACACTCCCGCGCGAGGCAACCGAGGCGGATGGCGGAGGCTCTCTACCTGCGCTGGATTTGGCGGAAGCGAAGCCTTACGGAACGATAGCGTACATAGTACAGGAAGCCGCTGCAGCTGCTTTTTACGCTAAACGTTCATGCAGGAACGCATACCGGACGCCAGTGCGAGCAGTCTCAAAGAGTGAGGCATCGTGCGGGACCCAGGCGGTAAACAAAAAGAGTCTCTTGTCTCTTCTTCGCTTGTCTTCTTTGCATTTCGCAACAATCATGATGATCAACTTGAAGAGAAAGAAACACTCAGACAATCTCTTGCTCGTCTCAGTCATCATCAACTCTATATAAATCGCTAAGCCCTGCAGCGCTGCAAGACAGTGGATCCCAAGCAAGCAAAGCAGAGAAACACCAACCTGCAAACTCCAATCCAAGCAAGTGCAGAGCAATGGGAGGCGGCAAGCATTTCATCTTGGTGCACGGCCTCTGCCACGGCGCGTGGAGCTGGTACAAGGTGGTCGCCGCGCTCCAGTCCGCGGGCCACCGCGTCACCGCG
This sequence comes from Eragrostis nindensis, assembly GCA_012490785.1. Taxonomy (NCBI): domain Eukaryota; kingdom Viridiplantae; phylum Streptophyta; class Magnoliopsida; order Poales; family Poaceae; genus Eragrostis; species Eragrostis nindensis. The sequence goes on along the minus strand of JAAXCT010000459.1, from coordinate 133,607 downwards.
CTCGACCTCGCTGCGTCGGGCGCCCACCAGGCGCGCCTCGGCGAGGTGCGCTCCTTCGAGGAGTACTCGCGCCCGCTTCTCGACGCCGTTGCCGCGTCGCCAGACGGCGAGAGGCTCGTCCTCGTCGGCCACAGCCACGGCGGGCTCAGCCTCGCGCTCGCCATGGAGAGGTTCCCGCGCAAGATCGCGGCGGCCGTGTTCGTGGCCGCGGCGTTACCGTGCGTTGGCAAGCACATGGGCGTCACCACTGAGGAGGTTGACAGTGCGCATAGCCCCAATTGACACATCACAAACTAGTCACGTTACTTTATGTTAACTAAACTCAACCAAAATTTTGTGCTCTCTCAAAAAATGAATGCTAACAGACTTTTTCTTTTTTGTGAATAGTTCATGAGAAGAACTGAGTCCAAGGGACTACTCATGGATTGCCAAGTGGTAGCCATCAGCAACCGCGACCAAGGTCCAGGACAAGGTGTAGCGATCCAGATGGGACCAAGGTTCATGGCAGAAAAGTATTACCAGAAAAGCCCAGCTGAGGCACGTGACATGACATCCTTTGATCTTACCAGTAGAAGATTTGAGTCGTTACATCAATATAAATGACTTGTATGATCTGCAGGATTTAGCCCTGGCGAAGATGCTGGTGAGGCCCGGCAACCAGTTCTTGGACGATCCGGTGATGAAGGACGCCGCGCTGCTCACGGATGCCAACTACGGGTCGGTGAAGAAGGTGTACGTGATCGCCAAAGACGACAGTTCCAGCACCGAGGAGATGCAGCGCTGGATGGTCGCGATGAGCCCTGGCACGGAAGTCGAGGAGATCGCCGGAGCTGATCACGCCGTCATGAACTCCAAACCGAAGGAACTTTGCGATGTTCTCGTCAAGGTAGCCGACATACATGACTACTAAGAAAATGGAAAATATTTTAGTGTTTACTAGACCTGTCCTATGTGCCATCATCAGTCAGTGAGTACTTATGAATAAACTAGCTAGTTTCATTTCCTTCCAATTACAATTACTGATCGGATTATCGAGGCTTGGCTGATTGTGCGGCTTAGCACAAGCTTGTGTTCGGAGTCGCCGGTGTTCTTCCACACCGAGTAATAGGCCGAGGATGTTGGACGACGATGCTTTGTAAATTGGCGACGCCTATATGCCGCTGTCCCGTTCAGACGAATTTTCCCTATAGGATCGAACAATGCACTGTCATGATCAAAGCAAGATTTGCATTCCCTCGCCACGAGCAGGAAGATAGACATGGAAAGCGGCGAGAAGCAGCGCACGGACCCTGATCCAACCTGACGATTGTTAAGCGAAACACGCGACAGATCGGTGCCGAGCCAAATGACGAATGCAATTAAGTGGACTGTTTCCAGGTCAAACGCACCCCGCAGAAGATTCCTCAATGGAAAGTGACAATCATCACAGAGGGAGAAAAAAAAAGAAAGTGAAAAGGGCGAGATATCACTCCAACGCATACAGAATTACAGAGAGACGATGCTGTAACCACTCGGCGTTCCATTGCTTTGCTTTGACCATCGCAGGCAGCGAGCTCAGCGATGGAGAAGCAGCAGCACCACTTCGTCCTGGTGCACGGCATCTGCCACGGCGCGTGGTGCTGGTACAAGGTGGCCACCATGCTGGAATCCGCTGGCCACCGCGTGACCGCGCTCGACATGGCCGCGTGCGGCGCCAGGCCAGGGCGCGCCGAGGAGGTGGCGTCCTTCGAGGAGTACAGCCGGCCGCTGCTCGACGCCGTGGCCGCGCTGCCGCCGGGGGAGAAGGCGGTTCTCGTCGGCCACAGCTTCGGCGGGTTGAGCCTCGCGCTGGCCATGGAGAGGTACCCGGACAAGGTCGCTGTCGCGGTGTTCGTCTCGGCCGCCATGCCCAACGCGGTGAAGCCCATGACGCTCGTCCTCCAGCAGGTACGCCTCCGTAGGCTTGAAATTTAGGGATTTCCACCCCCACCCTACTTCACTAACTTTTTTTGAAACATAACTTATAATTTTACATATTTGAGTTAATATTTTGAATAAGATGGATGATCAAACGTAACTGAGAAGTTAACAGCGATAACGATTTAAAAACAAAAGAAGTAGTAAGTAAAATTACGAAGTTTTTAAAAGTTCCCCGCCACGATCACAGCAGTAGCAGACATTTGATATTTCCCAGTGTCCCCCATACCACTACTATCTGGATTACTAGTTTTCACAAGAAACCGGGCCAGAATACTACATGGACTGCACACGTGGAACCAGCGGTGATGCCCATAATCCGGTGGCCACGTTGTTGCTCGGACCACAGTACTTGGCACACAGATTGTATCAGCTCAGCCCTCCTGAGGTAACCACTGAAATGCATCTCCCCTTATGTAATCATCCTTTTTTTTTCTCCTGCTGGCTCCTCTGATGGCACAGTGTTGTAATGCAGGATCTTAGAGCAACTCCAATGGCAGCCCCAACTCAAGCCCCTACTCAAGATCTAGGGGCTGAGGAGAGAAAACACCACTCCAATGGAGCCCCAACTCAAGCCCCTACTGGAGGGAGGCCCCCAGATTCTCCCCCTCGGCCCCTTCTCCCATGGGGTCCGTAGCAAGGCCCCTACTTCGCTCCCGCGCGGCGGACGCCTTCCCGCCACCTCACCTGCCCACCCGCCACTTCGTGATGGACGCCGCCGCCCCGAATCGGCCGGATTCGACCAAGGCCTTCCTCTCCCTCCACCCAAATCCGGGCGCAACCACCCCGAATCGGCCGGATTCGACCAGCAGGGGCGGGACGACGCGACCGGATTCGACCAGTGGGGGCGGCAGGGCGCGGCCGATGGAGCAGGGACGGGGCAGGACGGCGCGACCGAGGGAGCAGGAGCGGGACCGCCCGGGCGAGAGAGGGAAGGAGCGCAGGACGGAGGCGGCCGGGCGGGGCGGCGCGGCCGAGGGAGCGGGAGCGGGGCGGCCGGGCAGGGAGAGGAACAGAGAGAGAGAGAGAAGAGGGAGGGGGCGTGGGAGATAAAAGAAAGTTGAGACAATGACAGGTGGGCTCCATGAATCTAGGGGCTGAGGTTTAAGGGGTGCTGTTGGAGTTTACGGTAAAAATCAGAGTCCCAGAATCAAAAGAGAGCCGCTACTCAGAAAGTAAGGACCCTGATTTAGGGTCTCCCATTGGAGTTGCTCTTACCCTCGCACGTGCGATGGTCAGGCCATCACGGCGGTTCGTCGAGGACGCGGTGATGAAGGGGAACGTCCTGACGGAGGAGCGGTACGGCGCGGCGAAGCGTGTCTACGTCGTTGCCGAGGACGACGCGTCGTGGTCGGCCGAGTTCCAGCGGCGGATGGCGTCGTTGAACCCCGGCACGGAGGTGATCGGGTTGCAGGGAGCTGATCACATGCCCATGTTCTCAAAGCCAAGGGAGCTCGCCGAATTACTCGTGGAGATTGCAGACAAGTACAGCTGAGGAGGAATCCCCTGTGTTCCGGAGCTGATCACATGCCTATCAGCCTGCTTAATGTAATTTGTTTCTCAAAAATATTGGCACACACCAATGTATGGTGAAGTTCATCAGCAAAAGCAGGGGAGGGGAGCAGAGCAGAGCATCCTGTTGAGAAGAACAGAGCATCCTGCTCTGCTCTGCACAGGCAAGCGCCTTCCATGGTTTCCCCCTTCTCCAGCCGGCGTTTGACGATCGCAGCGTTCTGGCCATTTCCAGCTCCTGCAGACCTGCACCCTCACCGGAGCTCCTCCTCCTGGCCCTGCACCTCCCGACCTCCGCCTTCATCGCGCTCCAACAATCGCGCTTTACCCGACCTTCACGTACCTTCTCCTCAGCTATCAGCCTATCGCCACCTAGGGGAGGGAATATTAGGCCTCAGCGACGGCATCCTACATGACCCTAGCATCTCATCGTATTTGTGCCGCTGAATTCCTATTTTCATTGTCGTCACTGAGCTCGGGCATGAACCGCACGCTCCCTACAGCGTCAACCTCACAACATTCCTGTGGATCTCATGCAAGGCAACATTGCCTCAAGAACTGAGCCACTGGATTCAGGTCGGCAACTGCTCGAACAACTGAAAAAAACAGAAACAACAAGGAAAACGTTAAATTCGATTCGCCTCAAGAATTGCAGCTTCCAGCAGACTCTTTCTGATCATGGAACTGTGTTTAAACTGATCATGCAACATCACATGCATCCCTGTGTTGTGTGCTTAATTGTCTGTCTTTCAGCAGTTTCAACATGTTGTACGCAGCTGGGCTTTGCTTTGATGCCCTGCATTTCTGAACAATATCCACTGTGGGAGACATGTCAGTGTGTGGATCTATCTATATATCCTGAGTTTAGCCAGGTTCCTGCAACAGAGTTCAGTTTCAATATGTCGTACACAGATGGGCTTCGCTGTGGGAGACATTTCAGTATTCAATCTATGATGATGCATTCCCAAACCATATGTGGACAATAGGAACCATTTGTCTATTCATCAAATGTTTCACAGAGACACACACTGCTAGCTAAATGCTGATACTACCAAACAAAGAATCCATGGCCGAACGGAGGATGACTCACATTGCCGACGCCAGCAAGCGGCTCCGGCGACGAACAGCCTTGGAGCAGGAGAGGCCACGCTCCCACTCGACCAGGACACGGCCCGCAGCTCGGCACGACGGGCCTGGAGCTCCCTGCCGTCCCACAGAAGCAACTTGACGGAGGTGGCCCCTTGCTTGCACGCCGTGCAGCTCGGCACGACCGCCCTTGAACGAGTTGCCCGCGCCAGCGGCGGCGTCACGGAGCGTGGAGCGGTGGTGGAGGCGCAGATCGAGCAGGGAGGGCGTGGATCTGGGAAGGGCGAGCAAGAAGCTGAACGGGCGCGCGGACGAATTGGGGAGCAGGAGGGCGGGGAGGGGGAATGGGACGGCAGCGTGGAGGGGAGGCGGCTCCGGCCGGATCTCGCCGCGTCGCCTGATCCTTCCTCGGCTAGGGTTTGGAGCTGGGTCGGCCGACGTGTCCTCGCCGAAGGACGCCGCAACACGGGGCTCGGCGTTAAGCGCGCTCTCAGGAGCCGCACGCGGACGGCGGGGAGGCGGGCGACCTCAGCGGCGAGCACCTCGGCTGCTGCTTTTGCTTGGGGAAGGAGGTGGGGGCGCGCTGCGAGCGCAAGGGCGGGGAGGGAAGCGGAGACCACCGGAGCGCGGAGCGGAGCGGAGAATAAGAAGAGGGCCGACCTGTCGGCGCCGTTTTTCGGAGAGGGAGGAGCGCGCGACGCACGCAGAGTACTCAGAAGGAAAATAAGGAAGAGTAAAGATAGAAAACGTACAGATTGACATCAAGGCGACTACGGGTTACTATCTCTTACTCTCTAAAACGCGTGCGGTTCTCTCGCTTCTGATTGTTCTCTTACTCTCTAAAACGCGTGCGGTTCTCTCGCTTCTGATTGGTTGGAGTACTGTTCATTAGCACACAGCCGTTGGATTGTAAATCGACGTCTCATCGTCGATCCCCCTCACTTTCCTCCTCCTCCACGACCCTCTCCCTCACCCTCGTCCTTCTCCTCCGCCTCCCCCCCCCGCAGGCAGCGGCGCCGCACTCTCTCTCCGCCTCCTCCCCCGCATGCGCGCCACCGCCGCCGCCCTCTCCCTCCCCCTCCTCCTTCTCCTCCTCCGCGTCCTCCCCCGCAGGCCGCGCCGCCACCCTGTCCCTCCGCCTCCTCCTGCTCCTCCTCCGCCTCCTCTGCCGGCCCCTGGGCGGCCAGGCCGACGCGCCGGCACTCCCTCCTGCGCAGCCTCGAAGCAGCTCGCCGAGGGTGCCGCGCGCGGGCAGGGAACCGGATGGCGGCGTGGCTGACGAGGGCGCCGCCTTGCCGATGGCCTCCTTGGCGGGCACCTCCACGCTGGCCCCGGCACTCACAGTCCGCCGAGGGTGCCACGCGCGGGCGGGGAATCGGACGGCGGTGCGGCCGAGCTCTCCTCCCCCAATCCTCTAATCCTCCTCCCCCCCCCCCCCCCCCCCCCCCCCCCCCTTTTTTTTTTTTTTTTGAAAAAACGAGATTAATCCTCCTTCCCTTTTGCAATTGACATAGGCTGGATGGGATAGCAGATCTCCAAGAAGACAAAGGAGACAGTGCAGAGTGCATATCGAAGTTCATTAGCTTCGTCACCGACGAGGCCTCCGACAAGTGCCAACGCGAGAAGCACAAGACCATCAACGGAGACGACCTGCTGTGGGCCATGACCACGCTAGGCTTCAAGGTTTACCTGATGCCGGTCAATTCGTACCTCAACCAGTACGGCGAGGCCGAGGTCGAGATGGCCGCCGTGCTCGACGGCGTGCTTCGCCTGCAGAAAAGATCCATTGGAAGTGGCGCAGCTCGCTGTCAATGCCGCAAGAAGTCAACCCATAGGCGAGACGGGTCTCAATCTCCATCCTGTTGCCAGCAGAGGAACAAAGTGCAAAAGTGAGTACGTCTCCCAATCTCTCATATTGCTAGGAATGATATTAACCTATTTGGTTGATTAACACATAAACAATTTCTGTCAAGTTTTACTTTATGTTATTTTGGACTATTCAAGAATATTTCTGTTTACACATGAAAAAAAATTACTCAGTTACATCCTCTTTATATAAAATTGTCTTAATTATTTGTGGTCAACATATTTATGCTACAGTTTAACTAAACTTTTGTCACAATTTTCTTACAGTTTACTGCATTTGAGACTTTCATCCATAGCTTCATTTTTTCACAGAGTTAATTTTGTTTATATTTTTCTGCTATCTATCTCCATACAACTTGATATTGATATCTACTACAAATTTATGTTGAGTTCAATCAAATATTTCAACAAAGAAATTCATCTGCAGATGCACCTAGCCTTGATTTTGAGTGCAGAGAAAGGAATTCTTTCATCAATAAGAAGTAGCAAAGTCAACGCTTCAGCTCACCTAGATCATATAGCTAATAGCTTATAATGAAGAGTGATTAATGTATTTTCTTACTAATTTGGCTAAAATTCATTGAGGTCAGCTGAACCGGATGCTGCAATGGAACTTCACCTAATCACCTCTCCACAAGCGACAAGCTATTAGCTAATAAATGGTTTACAGTCCATCAACATTTCAATATATGGCAACGTTTGGTTGTTGTGTCCGTGTCACACAGGATGTTCGGGATAATGTTTCCCTTTTCAGATGTGTGATTTATATTTAGCCAACAATCAGACCCAAGCTATACTCCAGCACAAAAGCTTGGCGTTGAACAACATGCTGCAAAGAACACACGACGAATAATCAGGCTCTGCTCATGAAATTGCCCAGATGTTGAATTTCTTTCTTCTCCTTTTGCCTTACTGCCCTCCAAATGTTTGATGAAATCTGAAGTTCAATATAAATTGTAGCAGGCTACACTACTCCTTTTTCATATGTTATAAATAATTGAAATTAAGAAATGAATCATGTAATTCTGTTTCCTGACTTATTTTCCTCTATTTAATTTGCAACAGCAAAACACCCACAGGAAATGTTTCATCGCTTAGGTTGCTGCCTTTGCATCAGATTTGCAAACAAAACACCAGCAGTGAGTTCACATACATTCTCCTGCCTTCTGTAGTTCTTAAAATACAAATAGCTAGAAATTGTAGTTCTTAATGTACGTACTCAAGAAGCATAACATAGGACCTATAGTTGTCAGTTTATAGTACCATTGTGTAGAATGAAACAAAAAACCATTATTTATGTTATATAACAAACAATAAGCACTTTCAAGTGTTTACAAAGAACACGAATTCACATACAACTGTCAAATCTGTATTCCTATTTTTTTTTAAACCGTAGCCGTCGCCCAGGACTGGTCCATCATGGCCATGGCGTTCGCGTAGCTGCAGTGCTGCACAAGCAGTAACACCAGGCGCAGCAGACCAGGAAGTGAAGCGCTTCTCCCCAGCGAGGTTCAACCTGCGAGAACATATCTGGTGCTACCGCGGGTTGTGGTGCTACCGTGCTCCCAACCGCGGTAGCACCTCAATGGATGAGCGAAAAATTGCAACAAAAATATGAATGGATAGTGCATGCAACGATCTACAATTCATATTTTGGTTGAGGTGCAACGGAAGCTCGTGCAAGAAGATACAAAAAAGAGAAATCAGACTTTGAATAGTAACGGGTTGCGGGTTCATGATGAACAGTTGCAACCCGCACTGTTCACAGCCTGATTTCTCTTTTTTGTATCTTCTTGCACGAGCTTCCGTTGCACCTCGACCCAAAATATGAATCGTAGATCGTTGCATGCACTATCCATTCATATTTTTGTTGCAATTTTTTGATGTATATTTACGGTGCTATAGTGCTCGGTAGCACGGTAGCACCGTAAGGGGCGGTAGCACCAGAACTTTTCCCCCTCAACCTGCAGCGGGTAGTGCAACTCTGTAGATGCTTTGCATGCTCAATAAATTGCAGCCATCAGCCATGAATCACGCGCATGCGCTATTTTGTGTCTGCTTAGTGGAACACTCATAGAAGAGTAAGGCTGTTGATCACAGTAGGAATTTTTCAATCTCATTGTAATTATGATAGATGCATTTGTGCATGCTTTTCTTTTCGTTTCAATCGTTTTCAATGCTTCGTTTAATGAAATGTCATCACATGGTACTTCATGATCAATTCAAATTCACCTTGCTTATATGTAGAAAGCTAAAACACTATAGTATTGTTTTGCAAAAAGTAAAGATAGATTACTTCTATCCGAGTCCTATGCTCCATGATTGTACATTTTTTCCCAGTAAAATCAGCATATTAATTAATGTCCATGGTGGGAGCCTATTTGCATATGATTTTGTTTCCATGTACACTCTCAGTTTGGAAGCGTTTGCGTAAATCCCATATACCCCTGTAAATTTTATATATAAAAAAAGAGTCTTTCAAGAGTAGAATTAGCCATGCGCGGGTCCGCATGTTGAAATTGTGATCTTGCTGCTGTTACCTTTTCTGTTGACAGTCAATCAAGCACTTCATCAAAGAAATTCATCTACTGATGTACCTAGCCTCAGTTTCAGTGCAATGAAAGGCATTGTGAAAGGATTATCAGCAGATGCCTGAAACATGTGACTACATAAGTAAAAGAAAGTTATGTGTGCGGGTGACACTGTTATCAGGTTCTCCTACACCGTGAAATTCATATTTTGTTCTTGACATATTAAGTTCAGTAATCAATATGTCTTTACGTGTCTTTTTGGAATGATGTTTGTCGTTCTTTGGAGACAGAAAAAATGTTTCTTCTTTCTACCATTCTTTCGTATACTGTACATCAACATCTATCCAAACTCAAGCATGCCTAAAACCGAGGGCGACTTGCAGTCTCTTGCAGGGTCCAGTAATTCAGACTACATTCATATATGATTTGATCATGTAAAATTACAGAACATGACCATACACATTTAAGAAAGATGCTTCAACACAGGCAGCGACAAGGGCGCGCCAATGGCGCGCCGATTTTCTAGTATCATCTATTATCTATTATATATATAATCGACGAGAAAAAGGAGCCATCGCGTTCGCTCTAAAATATTAGAAATTACCACGTTAATTCGAGAAAATAAGAAGAGAAAATTACCCACCACTGCCATTATGAAATAATTAGACAAAAATACCCTCCATATGTTTTAATAATTACACACACTGACATTATGAGAAAAATCTATAAGGAGATATATATAGTAACAGATTTGGAAACTTCACACCACGTAAGGAGATCGGTCTCCAAAATTTCACGTGAGCAGATTAGTCGTTGCCAATGTTCTATGTCTCTATTTGATATCCCATATATTGTAGAAATACCACCTTGCCGGGAAAAAAAATACATATACGTCAAGAAGAATCTTAGTTGATCGGCAGAACCCACGCTCGCCTGCGACAAGGTTGATGAATTCTTGCCGGAGCAGAATATTGATTGGGTGAATTTAGCTAGCCTCATCGAATACTTCAAGCTTTCAGAACTAACCTCTTCAAGCTTGCAGATCAACAGGAACAAGCCTCATCGAATAGGTTGTTTTAAAAAAATTGTGGTATGTTCGACAACCATATGATCTTCATATTATCTGATCTTGATGATTTATTGCTGGAACATAAAACTGATTGGGTTGAAACTTACAGATTGTTTGAGACTAACCTCATCAAACAAGCTAGAATTGCGGTATGTTCCACGCCCATCTAATCTTCTTCATGACATTAGCGTATGATTGCTGGTACAAAATACTCCATGGGTTGATACTTACAGATTGTTTGAGACTAAAACCTCATCAAACAAGAAACTTGCGGTTCCACTCCCATCTGATCTTCTTCATCATATCACCATATAGGATCGAGTTGATCGGGGAAATTAACTCATCTCACTTTAGTTCTTTGCAGTTGTATTTTGTTCAATACAAAATTATTCATAAAGAATAGGTTGATGTACGCTTATCAATTAAACAGATGAGAACACATCAAGTCCAATTCTTTTCTAATAACAGTCTGTTCGGCATGAATCTAATTGTTTTACTAATGGTTGTATATATATTTTTTCACCTTTAGGTACTGCCAACATGTAGTATTTTTTAATAATGTTTGCCTCCAACCATGTATATTGTTATCTATATTCATATTTTCTCAAAGATTGTTACTATTGTTTTTCTTTGCTTGAATAGGGAGATATAATCATGCTACTACCTGGAGATATCTAACAGATACTAATAGACCATAGACCACAGATCGAAGTGACCTCCATAAATGCATTCAATAACTTTTAAGGCCAATCTCAGTGGGAGTTTCATTCCCATTAATTGAAATGCCACGTAGACAAAAACGATGACATGACAGAGTATTTATTATGAAATGGGCTGCATGGGTTTCATCCCCATGAAACTCCTTTGGCACTATTTCACATGTATGAAACTCTAATGAAACACGCATTGAGAGTCTAAAATTTCATCTCAACTTAATATTGACCAATTACAAGACAACAAGTTAATATGATAGCTTATCTATGAAATCGTGAGATAAAATTGTGCATTGAGAGAGCTCATTTCATATCTCAAACTAAAACTTTTAAGATGATGTGGCACTATTGATAAAAGTCAAATGAAACTATGCTTTGAGGTTGGCCTAAGTTCAATAATACAGCACATACCATCCAGTGAGCAATGAACTGAAGATTGTGTTCATCTATAGTACAAAGGGAAAGGAAGTGGAAGAGCCATCACAAAAGTTTTAGGAAAACTTATTTGAGTTTGTATCAAAAGATACTTTGCTACTGAGAGAAAATAAATATAAACGATGCTTAGGTAACACCTAAATTTTGCCCGCTTCAATTTTTCCTACTTTTGTAACTATTTAAGTGGAGATGTGGCAACCGTCAAACACTCGGGCCGGGTGGGTAGTGGGTGTACGTCCTCTGTTTCTATCTGGGCAAAGCGATGAATTACTTATTAATTGCTCATATTTATGTTAAATTGATTTGTTTAACCCAAGGGATTAGATGGACGACTGTCAATAACTTTTTGTATAGAGGTCATTCATTTAATGTGATTCAACAAATTTTAGTGTTGAAAAGGCTAAAATAAAACTATGGGGGAGAATTGGCACATTTTTCAAGTGAAGATAATTGGGAAGTAGCATACAGTTATTATTGTTACATCAACAATATTGGTCCAAGGTGTGAATTTTGAATGTAAATCCAACAATGTTGTAGCATATTTTGATGCTTCTTGATAAATATATATGACATACAAATCTATCAAACAACTTTATCGTTGAAGACATCTAGCGCCACCAGACTATAAAGTATAAAATATTTAAATCGACCCAAAACCTGGCAACTTATCGACATATAAAGTAATAAGTATTGTTTTACTGTTTCTGAAATATTTTAACATTTTAGAGTTAAAATTTACAAGCTCTCAAATGAGAAAACTTTACCCTAGATGATGGAGCTAATTAACAAAAGTACACAAGGGATTTTATAAGAACAAATGTTTTATAATATAAGAACATTATGAGGCATTACTGAAATAAGATACGATCAAGTCTGAATATCAACATGTCTCTTTGACTTAATATGATTAGTTGTAAGAAAATTAGAACCTTCGTATATTACATTGTTACTTTTAATTTCTCTGACTAAATTTTCGCTTGTATGATTTTTATTTACAGCAAAAGCAAAGATTGATCAACTATAAAAAAATTAAGTGGTGGTACATGTCACGCAATAGTTGAAACGATTGGCTTGCTGCCCTTTTTGGCTGTCTCGTCTTCCTTCGTGCTTGGCTCGTTGACAGCCATTGCTGGCGCTTGAGCGGCCGCTGTCGACGGAGATGCCGCATCTGAAGCCTTCGTGTCGGTAACTGCTGCTATCTGCCTTTGATCTTCTCGAGGAGTTTTTGGCTGGCGCTGTGAGTCAAGATCTTTCGAGTCAAAGTGTCGTCGCTCGAATAATCGAGAGAACGGCAAATATTTGGTTCGGGGAACAACGATCAATCGAGGTATCGATCTAGGGCACAGAGAGAGTTTTTATACTGGTTCGGGCCTCCCGGAGGATAATAACCCTACGTCCAGTGTTGGTCGTGTTGAATATGATGTAATTGTTGATGTCCTCTCATCGGAGGGTTACATGTATATTTATAGTCCCTGTTACCGCCTCTAGGAGTCCTTGCCTTGTTCTACAAGACTTCCGATCTGCAGTAACAGATTCGGAGTCTATCTACAAGTTTCCTTTCGTGCGATACAAGTCTTCGGAAAATACCAAACTAAGTCTTCGGGAATATCTGAAAATATGGGTTACGACATAAGCCCCCGAACATGTCCCTTGGCCGATTCGTCTTTGATACGAAGAGATCCTATCTTCATGCGAACTTCTGACAAGGGATATGTTCTTCACTGAGCACACATACTTCAGATATTCTTTGTCTTCAACCCTTGAGTCTTCGGCATAGTTCACCGAACCTGGTCTTCGGAATAACCATGCGTACAGGTCTTCGGAGCAACTGACCGAACTTGAGCCTTCGGGGCGACTGAGAGAACCGAGTCTTCGGAACCGCAGCAACCGCATTGAGTGATCGGAATACCCTTTCCTTTAAATAATTCGCCAACACCAGGTCTTTAAGAGGACCGTCAATCCAGGGAGTTCGGAGGAAATAATAAGCAATTCCCATCCTTATCTCTGTTTCTTGATCCAGCCATGGCATTGATTCTGCTTCTAAATATGAAAAGACCTTGACGTGACCCTTCAGCTTCTTGTCTTTATTCTTCAAACCGGGCCCACCAAGGTTCCTCCTGGACTCCCCGCGTCGCCACGCGGTTTCCCAGGAAGAAACATAAAAAATCCAATCTGTACTTGACCTTTCAGTTTCCAAAAGGCCACCTTTTGGCTATAAATGATTAGGACGGCGGAGCCCCCAAGTATCACTTTCGCATCCACCATCCACCATGGGCAAGAAAAGACCCACCACTCCACAGTTCATGAAGTGGTTCGACGACGAGCTCGCCGGCGGGTCGGGATCCTCCTCCGCGCATCCCGCAGGCGCTCCACCGCCGGTAGCTGCTGCTCCTCCTCCGCTCTCCGCGGAAGATTACGGGCTCCCTCCTCCGAGTCCTCCTCCAGATCCATCTCAGGTCGTAGACCTAGAGGCGGACACGGCGGGGGATGAAGAGTTCGCGCGCCGCCTCCACGTCGCCTTGAACAAGGGGCCACGCGGGATTCCGGCGGACGCCAAACCCATCCTCCTCGACGATTCCGACGACGACGACGACGACGACGACAACAACAGCGACAGCAGCGACGACGACGAGCCGAGCAAGAAGAAGGCCATGGTCCTGTACAATCCTGGCTGGGCTCCTTGGACGAGCGCTCAGGCCGGATCCAGTCAGGCGGGTGGCTCCATTCCCGTCGCCGCAGAAGATCCTCTCCTTCCTACTGGGGTCATCAACCCGGTCATGGCATTGAACGAGGGTTCTACCCTCTCCACCACCGAGGTGCCCCTCCCGCTCATCACTTATGGTGAGAGCGGCGTAGGTGCAGGCTCCACTGCTGCTGCTGCCGAAGCCTCCTCTCCCCTCATCACATATGAAGAGGACGAGGTTGATGCTGATGCTGCTGTTGCAGGCCCTGAAGATGCCGAAGATCGGCGGAACTAGGGATAAGGGATGGCTATCATGCCATTCTCTTTGCAGTAGCCTAGGTTTCCTTATTTTTTCTTCTTCTCCTGTTTTATTCTTCTGTCAAGCAGGTCGGAGAGTAGAACCTAGATAGTTTTCTGCATGTCTTGCTTGTAAGATGTTTTGGCCACCTCCCGGTAGGCCTTCTTGAGGTTGTTCCGGGACGCGTCCTTGGACATACCAAGGGCTGCCTTCAATCCAAGATTATAATTTATGAATGATATTGCATCTGTGATGTTGGCTTGTCTTGTTCTCTCGATAATGTACCCTGCATGAGTCTTCGAGATAACTGAGCTTGACTTCTCCGATGTGCCTCGATGAAACGAGTCTTCGTAACAACTAACAGATCACTTGGTCGAGAACTCTTCGGGAGTATTACTCAATACGTTTTTCACGCACCGAAGGCTCTTTCCGATCCGGATCGTTAATCGAACATTATTAATTATCCGGGGCAACTGATCCCAGAAAATATTCCAACTTTCTCGGTATATGCCGCGCGTAACCCAAGGAAGAGAAATCCCGCATTTACGGGGAAGCGAACCGTCACGCCGGGTTTTACTTAAGCCCTTCACGCCGTATTCTTTTCCTCCATCCTTTAGTCTGCACTCTTTTCCATTTCCTCAAACCCTAAACATTTCTCATGGCCGCCGCATCCTCGTCCGCCACAATCTCCGGCAATCCCAACGAGAATCAATCCTCCGACTCCCACGACTCCAATATCTCTCTTACCCAGGCGCAGCAAAAGATGAAGAAGGGAGAAATCCCAAACCTGCAAGAGTACTGGAAGAAATCCAGCCTCTCCCCGGAATATTTGGATGAACTGGAGCAAAGAGGGATGATCTCGGCTTTCTTGACTCGTCGGAACACTGGCGAAGAGGAGTATCATCATTGCAACACACGGAAATCCCGGTATTTGAGGCTCATCTCATGTGTGGTTTCAACCTTCCGCCTTCCAAGTTTCTTGAACAGATCTGTAGATTTTACCATATCGAGCTTGTTCAACTCAAACCTAATGCTGTGATGATGCTTAGCATGTTTGCTATCTTGTGTGAGTGTTGGTTGGGCGTAGCCCCCTGCTTGAATCTGTGGCGCCATTATCACCAGCCCGATACTACAAGGGTCAGATGATGGTGTTTTCAGTAGGCTTTGTACTGAGGAACAAATCTGAGTTCATCCCATATCAGTATAAGTCTTCCTGGAGTGGATACGTCACCAAATATCTGATCTTGGACATGGAGAAGAAGATTGGTGCCATCAAGCTTGAAGGTTTAATGCCGAACCATGAGAAGTGGGACAGGGGTCTTCCGACCTATGTTCCTCGATTGAATAAGATGATAGCCAGGGTCAATGAATTGATTAAATTGGGCTTGAGAGGAGAACATGTTGTGGAAGAATTCGTCCGGAGACGCATCTTCCCTCTTCAGCACCGTGATCCACTGGCTATGCATTATACGGGTCCTGGCGAACCTAATTGGTTACCAGTTGGAGGTAGATGTCCATCACTCATCAACATATCAGTATATACTTGATATCTGATTTCTGTTTGATAAGCGTGTCATTTTTTTTTTTTCTCCTTTGCAGCTACCGAACTCTCCGAAGACAATGTCCGCAAGAGAGTAACTGATATCCTGGGTGTAGGGCCACGAGAGAAGCCTTCGACAGTACCTCTTCCTTATAGTGCAGCAAACCCACCTCCCGAGGTATATTGATCGTGGACCTCCTCGCATTGCTTGAAGATATATTTTCCACCATGCTTATCTTGTGTTCTGTAGAACCTTTATGAACCTGGCCCCGACGATGTCCAACCCGATGTGGATATAGTCATCGGGGGCAGTGATGAAGAAGACAACGGTGATCGGGAGAAGGATTGTGCCGTTGCCGATGATGCTACCAGCTCTCTTGAACGAAAGGTGGCTGCTGTTGCTGCTGTCGAGCAATCTGAGGCACCAGGAGAAGCCGAGAGGGCTGGACCAGCGGCCGATCCCACGTCCGGTAATACTCCGGTGGGTACCGAAGCCGCTAGCCTTCCTCCACCTGCCGTCACGTCTTCGAAGCCCCCGAGTGGGGCGAAGCCGAAGGTTATGACCCGCAAGCGCTTTCGAACGGCTACTCCTGCAACTCCAGCAGCTCCAGCAGCTTCAGCGACTCCAGCAACTGTTGCCTCCGATGTCCCTGAATTGCCTCCAACTCGCGTCGCCAATCCTCGTACCGGCGATCAGGTACCCATCGAAATTGCTTTCGGCAGTCTCTTTAAAGGGTTTTCCAAAATCTCTCAAGTCTTGTCTTCCCAGGCGACATCCGCTTCTAGCCCTGCCGTCAAGAGAAGACGCTTCCGCACCAAGAGGGATACTTCGTGAGTATACTATTGTAATTCCCTTGCTGTTTGAAATGTGTTCATCCGATCGTCTGATGTGTGATCATGTTGCAGTGTTCTGTCCTCTTCTGCTGAACCTGCTCCTGCTGTCACCCCTCCGGCCCCGAACGCACAACCCGCGCCCGAACAGGCCCTTGTTGCTTCTGCTTCTGCATCCGGGACGGTTGGGGAGAACTTGGTGTTCGACAAGCTGAGCCAGGAGGTGGTCGCCGCCAAGAAATGGCATCTGCAGACTTGTAAGCGCCTCACTGACAGGATCAGGCAGAAAGAAGGAGAACTCGCTGCTCTTCAGAAGAAACTATCTGATGCTGAGAAGGCCA
The DNA here is from genome assembly GCA_012490785.1 of Eragrostis nindensis. Taxonomy (NCBI): domain Eukaryota; kingdom Viridiplantae; phylum Streptophyta; class Magnoliopsida; order Poales; family Poaceae; genus Eragrostis; species Eragrostis nindensis. Next base: position 116,746 of record JAAXCT010000459.1, on the reverse strand, counting down.
ATGACTCATCGGGGAAAGATAACAAGATCCAGGAGCTTGAGAAAGCTCTTACTGCTTTGACCAAGACCCATGATGACGCAAAGGTATCTCATGCCAAGGAGATAGAAACTCTGAAGAGGGAGCACAAGGAGTACCTCAAAGATCTCCTTGTCGATAAAGAGGCTTTAGAGAAGAACGTGCAGGGTAATTCTTCCTGTCATTTGTTGTTCCCTTTTTGCCTTTTCTTATATTCTTGAAGTAATCAGATGTCTTCTGTTGCAGATTTGAACTCCAAAAATGAAGCCCTAAGCACTGAGAACACAGCCAAGACTCAAGTAATCCAAGCTCTGCAGGCAGAGGTGAAGAAGCTGAAGGATGCCAACAAGATCCTGACTGCAGAGAAGGCCAAACTTGCGGACAAGGTTGCTGATAGTTTAGTCAATGGCTGTGCGTTTGCTTTGGCTGCAGTAAAGAACCATCATCCTGATTTGGACGTGAAGATAGTAGAGCAGGGCTTCACTTGTAATGTAGCTGATCGTGATGCACTTGTGGACGGTCTGATGGAGTCAGCCGACAAGTTCATCATGGATTTGAACTTAGATGTATCTCCTTCTGATGAGGAGAGGCCTTGAAATACTTGTTCAGCCCTGCAATCAAACAATATTTTGATATACTGTTGGAGCTCAGGCTCCTGTTAATTCATTTTAGATATGCATAGTAGCCCAGCCCCCTGCTTTTTTGAATACAGTTGTAACTGTATGCAGGAAAGCATTATCACTAATATGCAATATCTAAATATCATAGAAGGATGTCCATTAATTCAGTGACGCTTAGCTTTGCCTGTGACAAGCTACGTTTGAACTAATTTTTTGGAGTTTGCTCCGTATCTGGAACCCATGATAGCTGTATAACATTTGACTTTGCTCATGGCAAGTGATGTTTCAAGCTAAATAATGGGGGTGTTGATCTTGCAACGTGGTCTGAAGTTGGCACTTATAACTCGATGGCTAAGGCTCTTACTTCAGACACTCGGGGAGACTTACGAAACTTATGAACCATTGGCCAAGCTATCATGTAGCACCATATGGCATAAGACTTGCAGTCTGTTGGGTGGTTGTCGTGCAACCGGCCTAGGGAGAGCCGCTTATTAACCTCATGGGCTAAGGGTCCCTCGCTAGAACGTCATGGGGGTCAATTAACTTATGAACCACAGTGTGGCTAAGCCTTATGACCAATCTTGCCTGAAGAGGCTGTTCGTACCGATGCCTTATAACCCTCATGTGGCTAAGACACCAGCCAAACTAGTAGACCGACCTGGGTCAGCCTTTGGAACCTTGCACAGTAGTTGGAGAAATTGAACACACTTTATTCATCAAACAATGGATTACACATAAAACTTTCTAAGCTGATCAGTGTTCCATGTTCCGGGCAATATATCACCGTCGATATGGGCTAAGATATAAGCCCCCATGCCAGCATCGTCAACTACTATGTAGGGTCCTTCCCATGGAGAAGACAACTTGTGCTTATCCTTGGTTTTGATATCCTTCTTAATCACCAGATCTCCCACATCTAAATGTCGACCGACCACTTTGCTGGCGTACTGCTTCTTCAGAACCTCCTGATAACGTTCCACGTTACGGAGTGCTGTGTTGCGTTCTTCTTCGAGGAGCAGTAGATCAACCTCTCTGGAGATTGGCTGGTCGTCTTCATAAAAATTGGTGATCCGATGAGCCCCCAAGTGAATCTCGGGTGGCAGTACTGCATCAGCGCCGTAGACTAGGAAGAATGGAGTTTCCTTTGTAGCTCGACTGGTAGACGTCCGTGCTGACCACAGAACGGTCGGTAGCTCGTCGATCCAATTCTTGCCTTTAGCTGCTAGCTTCTCGTAGACCCGTGCACGCATCCCCTTCATAAGGATCCCGTTGGCTCGCTCGACAGCACCATTGGTTTGAGCATGAGCCACCGAAGATGTCGGGTGAATTATACCATGATCGGCACAAAACTTCTCAAACCGGCGACCGATGAACTGTCGACCATTGTCTGATATCAACTTTCTGGGAACTCCAAACCTTGTGACTATACTTCTCATAAACTTGATGGAAGCAACCTCAGTGATGTTCACAACTGCCTCTGCCTCGATCCACTTGGTGAAAGTGTCGATGGCGACGTATAAGAACTTGTACCCTCCTTTGGCTTTAGGAAACGGTCCCAATATATCCACTCCCCAGATAGCAAAAGGCCATGTAATAGGAATTGTATGTAACTCTTGAGCATGCCTTGTACTTTGCCTACTGAAGAATTGACAGGACTTACAAGTCTGCACGAGGTGTATAGCGTCTTGCTTTGCCGTGGGCCAGTAGAATCCGTGCCTGAATGCCTTGCCGATGAGAGTGCGATAAGCCGCATGTGCACCGCAGATCCCACCATGTATATCATGCAGTAACCGAATGCCATCTTCCGTAGAGACACACCTCAGCAGAATCCCATTGAGACCTCGTCTGTAGAGCACGTCGTTGAGCAACACATAATGCTTGGACTTGCGGGCCAACCGTTCCGTTGCCGCATCATCATCTGGGATAGGACTGTTTTCGAGAAACAGGCGAATCGGTATACGCCAGTCTTCGACAGAGCCTTCTCCCGCGTCGATAACCATCATCTCCACTTCATCGTGTGTGCTTGCCGCCGATGGCTTGTGGAGCTTTTCTAAGAACACATCATCTGGGACTGGAGATCGTGATGAAGCAATGCACGCTAAATGATCAGCGTCACGATTGTCCAGCCGTGGTACGTATCGCACTTCGAGACCATCGAACCCTTTTTCCAGCTTCCGAACTTCTTCAAGATAATCGGCCATCTTCGGATCAGAGCATTGATACTCTTTCTGTACCTGCCGGGCGACTAACTGTGAATCCCCTTTCACGAGCAGTCGGCTGATACCGAGAGATTTGGCAATGCGGAGACCTGTCACGAGGCCCTCATATTCTGCAACATTGTTCGTAGCTTGGAAGAGCAGCTGGATGGCGTACTTCAATACTTTTCCTGCCGGAGATATGAAGACAACTCCGGAACCGGCGCCTTTTAACGTGAAGGAACCATCAAAATACATGACCCAGTGATCTGGATCTTTCTTGTTGTCATCACCATCATCGGTCCACTCTGCTATGAAATCCGCCAGAGCTTGTCCTTTGATGGCTGTTCGAGGGACATATTCGATCTGGTATTGACCAAGCTCTACAGACCATTGAGCAATTCTGCCGATGGCATCCTTGCAATGCAAAACAGTCTGGAGCGGTCTATCCGAGACCACCTTGATTGGATGAGCTAGGAAGTAATGCTTCAGCTTTCTGGACGTCATCAACACTGCGTACAATAGCTTCTGCACCATCGGGTAACGCGTCTGGGCATCTTTCAATATCTCGCTGACGAAATAAACAGCGAACTGCTTGGGCCCAGTATCTGTTTCCCGGTCAACTGTCAGCGCAGCGCTAACAACTGAATCTGTAGCCGCAACATAGAGTAGCAGTTCTTCATTGGGCTGTGGGGGTTTCAGGGTGGGCATGTTTTTGAGATAAGCTTTGAGCTCCTTGAACGCCTCTTCTGCCTGGTCGTCCCACTGAGAACCATCTTGATTGCGTAATAACTTGTAGAATGGCATACCTCGTTCTCCCGATCTTGAGATAACCGGTTCAGGGCCGCCATCATGCCTGCTAGCTTCTGGACTTCTCGTCTGGTCTTCGGAGGCTTCAGCTTTTCAAGAGCCGCAACTTTTACTGGGTTGGCATCAATCCCTCGCTCGGAAATCATGTACCCCAGTAGCTTTCCAGACTTCACCCCGAAGACACACTTGGCAGGGTTGAGTTTCATCTTATACTTCCTCAGATTGTCGAAGGTTTGCTTCAGATCTGCCAGAAGATCATCAGACTTCTTGGTCTTGACAACGATGTCGTCAATGTAGGCTTCGACGTTCTTCCCGATCTGATCCTCGAAGACTATGTTGACACACTTCTGATAAGTACACCCCGCATTCTTCAGCCCGAAGGGCATCGTGACGTAGCAAAATATTCCGAACGGCGTGATGAAGGCCGTCCTTTCTTGATCATCGACGTTGAGGCTAATTTGGTGATATCCAGAATAAGCATCAAGAAAACTTAATAACTCACTAGTGGATGTAGAGTCTACAATCTGATCTATCCTCGGAAGAGGGTACTCGTCTTTGGGACAAGCTTTATTCAAACTAGTGTAATCGACGCACATGCGCCAGGACTTGTCTGGCTTAGGAACTAGTACAGGATTTGCTAGCCATTCAGGATAGTCTACCGTTCTAATGAACCCGGCTTTGAGAAGCCTAGTGACCTCCTCATGTATGGCGTCGCGTTTGTCCGGCGTGTACCTTCGCTGCTTTTGCTTGATCGGCTTGAAAGCCGGGTCGATCCCCAATTTGTGCTCGATCACCTCCCTGGGGATCCCGGGCATATCAGATGGCTGCCATGCAAACACATCGATATTCTCCGGAGGAAGGCTACGAGCGCGTCTTCTATTTAGGGTCGAGATTGTCCCCGACGTTGGTCCTCTTGCCGGGGTCGATGAAGCTGAGGCCGATTGGCTTGCTGCCCTTTTTGGCTGTCTCGTCTTCCTTCGTGCTTGGCTCGTTGACAGCCATTGCTGGCGCTTGAGCGGCCGCTGTCGACGGAGATGCCGCATCTGAAGCCTTCGTGTCGGTAACTGCTGCTATCTGCCTTTGATCTTCTCGAGGAGTTTTGGCTGGCGCTGTGAGTCAAGATCTTTCGAGTCAAAGTGGCCAGCGATGATGAGCGCGTTAACGTCGCATCTCACGGCCTGGTCTTGATCAGCACACAACGTGATAACACCTGCAGGTCCTGGAATCTTGAGCATGGCGTAGGCGAAGTGCGCAGCTGTTGGCAGTCCTAAGGCCTAACAGAAATTAATCCGCAAGCGTACGGATACCGATGTAGCTTTCACCACAAGGAGTATTCCTAGGGTATCGAATCCACAGGGAACGTATAGTGTACTAAAGCCTAAACACTAGAGGTATTGATCCGTAAAGGTGGTTCACAGAAGCGGAGTTTGTAGCAGTAAATAAAAGGGTCTTCTGGCCAGGCAATCTAATGATAAGAAGCTATGTAGCTGGGCAATTTGGTAAGGTCCTTACTCTATTATTATTTCGGGGCACACGCATGCCAAGGTAGCAACCCGAGAATTAGGTTCAACTAACTTGGGGAATTACGTGCTATTGACCTCCCTACTAAAACAATAACCCGGACGTGGTGGATTACAGAGACCGGTATGCCTGTCACACATACTCGCGGCTACCATCCTCCGTGGGGTCAAGAGCAAACCAGGGATAACTCAAGATCTAAACACCATGTTTACATCTATCGTCACAACTAGTAAAAGCTAGCATGTACTAGTCAATGCAGTAAATAAATAAATATTTACTGCAAACCTGGAACCCACAAATAAATAAAGCAGAATACCTTACTTTATTGCCCGACCAATAATCTTCTTACATGTTGCCCGGCCTGGAAGACTAAGACGACTACTCCCAGGCGAGGAGCATACCGGAGGCGACGAAGAAGTAGAGTCCCGACATGCCGGGGGCCTCTAACTCTCCTTCCCTCTCACTCACTCTCTCTCTCCTAGCAACACTATCCTACTACCAAAAGACTAAAATGAAGTATCAAATGAGGTGTGTCTTGCTTCTGGAGCCGGAGGGTGTTATTTATAGCTTTCTGGAGTCGGTGGGGATCATCTGGCCGAAGCTGGGACGTCGGTGGAGCAAAGGTCGGCCGGCCGGCCTAATAGGGTGGCCGGCCGGCCACTGATGTGGTCGGTTCGCCACCGCCTCTTCCCTGGACGGCTCTGATGGACTCCTGAGGGCGGTAAGAAGGTCGGTTTCTTCATGGGGTCGGCAGAAGTAGAGTGGCCTTCAAGTTTAGGCCCAAAAGCCCATGTTCTAGAATGTCGGTTGTTTGATATTGGGCTGGGCCTTGAATTCCACGTGGGAAAGCTGTAGAAGGCCTCTGGGGAGGAGCTGGACCTCGGTGGGAGCCTGAGCAGGCCGGCCGGCCTATGGTTGGGCCGGCCGGTGGGCTTTATCCCCCGTTTTCTGTGAATTTCGTCCATATTGCTTCCTGCATTCAAATACTTCAACAAAACTTGTGGAGAGCCATTAATATAAAAGAATGTTTATTTTATCCTTGTATGATGGCTTTTATTGAATGGTGTTGGCGGTAAAATATTCGTATTAAGCAGCGCCAACAACCCCCCCAGACTTAGATCTTTGCTCGTCCCGAGCAAAAAGATTGAACCAAAGAAAAAGACATCATCAAGGTGATATGATAGAATTATCTCAACAATTTCTTCAGGCTCACTATGTGTAAGTGGCTAAAGCTCATTGTCTTGAGAAGTTGAAAGGTTGAACAGCGAAAATCAGAGACCCTTTTCAAACCCAAAGATCCCTCGGATTTCAAACTTTCCCTTTCTTCTCATCGTGTCATACAAATTCTCAAAGTCTGAGTCACTCAGAGTTGTGGAAAAACCTGTCTTCACTCAAAAGATGCTTTCCTTATTTTCTGATATGGCTTATATCTGGGGTTTGGTAAGGAGAGCATAATCTTCTGCGGATATTGTAGAATTAAGGAGAAATTCTAGAAAGAGCAATGCACATCCTCCTAGTCCAGTCAATGGCAAAATGATTCTTTTGGATATGACTCATACTTTGGCGGAAAGATTGTGTCTTATGCACTCTGCCCAAAATGAATATATCAATCCTTCTTGCCTCTTTTTTTTTTTTTTTTTTTTTTTATTTGGGAAACTTTTCTCTCTTACTTTTTTTTTTTTTTTTTTTAATAGAGAGGTTCCCAGGATACATAAGGCAGAAGGAGCCTCTTAGTGCGGGGCAGAGAGCAATAAGGCAGAATTTTTTTCAATGCCTGCCATCAGGTGGATGAGTCACTTCCATATGACTGACATTTGAGGAGTGCATGCAACTTTAGAGAATTAAACCTTAATTATACTCACCACAAAAAGATTAGCTTTTGAGGAGTTATAAAATCTATCTTTGTTTGGCTCTAATAGGTATTTTTAGAGAATTTGTGACAGTCAGATTGAAAGGCAAGGTAAGATTTCCGAGAAAATCATGGAAAGATAGGAGTCAAGATTTAAGCATATATCAAACCTCACAACAAAATAGACAAGAGCGTCCTTAATAGAATATTGTGAGCAAGAAAAAATTGTGAAATAACATTATCACAAAACCGATGATGTTAAAAGAGTTTTGTTTTTATTTAGTTTTATCTTCGTAAAATCTTTTTATTTTATTAGCAGACAGGTGAAACAGGCAGAGGGGATATAACAGAACAAGTCCGAAAAATTGAACCTGTTCGGCGTTCGAGCCGGGCCGGCCGGCCTGGCATGTGGGCCGGCCGGCTGGGCATGCGCCCCGTTCCGCCTCTGTTTCGTCGTGGCCGTGCACAATCACCTGTACAACATTTTTATCCTGCGCGCTCGGGGGAATTGTGAGTGTATAGAGGTTGGTTTATGTGGTTACCCACATAAACCAACAATCAATTAAATAAACACTCATTTCAGTAAACATTAAGAGGCAAATTTTTATTTTATTCAGAGGAGCATTGGGCGCTTTTACATAAGGAAATAATTTAAGCAAACCTAATTTAATTCAAAGCAAACCTAAACGAATTTGAAGGGAATTAAACAAAAGCAAACTAATAAGCGCCGCTCTCTAATCCTAATGCTCCTATGGTGAGGGGGCCTCGAAGTGCTCGCTGAACCTGTGAGCTTGTAGAGCCTCTTCATCTTGGCCATGCTCCCTTTCCGGACAAGATTGATCTTGTCCTTGTTGTCCTCCAGATCCATGTGCATCTCACCCTGGTCGTCCTCCACCTTAGCAAGGCGCGCCTCCATCCTTTGGAGCGCGATCTGCAGCTCCTTGATGGGGTCATGGGCGCCATCGCTGAACTCCATCTGGCCGGGAGGACCGGTGATCGGCGGCGGCGAACGGCGACGCAGCTTCTGCGCGGGTGATGAGTCATTCGACTCAGCCTTCAAGATGAGCCCCTTAGGCGCCTTGTAGTACATCACCTTCTCGCTCCACTTCTTGCCCCTAGCACCCAGATAGGTGAAGGGGGGAGCGTTCTCCCAGGCACCGTTAGATGTCCTATGAGAAGACTCATCCTTGGATTGGCTGGCGTCCGTAGGCTCGTCCGGATCCTCTTCGGATTGTTCTACCACGGGGTACGCCGGCGCGATCTCCGCTTTGGAGTGGGAGTCGGAAGTGCTGGAGATTTCCCCGTCTTGGGGGACAGCTCGCCAACCACGGGATGCGTAATGCCGCCGCGGTACTGCTTCTTCCCGATGCCACCAGAGGGGGAAAGGAATCTCCCCGAGTTGGGGCTCGCGCTCGCCCTGGATGGGCTCCTGCCGCGGCTCGGGCTGGCCGGCCGGCCAGGTGGATAGGCCGGCCGGCGGGGTTAGCCCCGGCTGCGAGCAGGTCGGCCTCCAGCTCGGCCCCCCAGGTGTCCACGAAGTCGAGGTACCTCGCTGCGCTGGATCCCTCATTGTTGTTGACCGAAAATTGATCGAGATAGGAGGATCGCTGCTTCCGAGCGGTGGTGTTGGAGGCTCTTGAATTGGGGGCTTTGGAATTGGTGGGAGACATGGTGGAGAAGCTCTGGTAAGGTGCCTTCTCAGCCATGGCCGAAACTTTTGAGATGGAGGAGTGGAGAAAAATGAATTTTCAATGTGTTTAAGAAGGTGTGAAAAATCCACTCCAGGCGAGATAGGCTCCGAATCGTAGGGTAGGGTTCGGTATTCTGTTTGGTTTGATCGGGGGCGCCGCCACAAAAAGTTTCGAAAAATTTTGAAAATCTGAGGGGCCGGCCGGCCTGGGTGCCTGGCCGGCCGGCCTGCGCTTCCCCCGAAAACCAAAATTTTTATTTTAGTTTGAATATAAAGAAAAATAAAATAAGAAGAAAAAAGGGAAAAACAAGGCTCGGTTAAGGTCGGGGCTAGACCGTAGATGGTGATTTTCACGTGAACTCGATGACATCTACTTCCTCGAGTTCCGGCATGGAGGGTTCTAGAAAGATTTTTAAGCGCTGGCCATTTACCTTAAAGTGCTCTCCGTCATTACCTTGGAGAGTGACGGCCCCATGGTTAGATGTTTCCACCACCGTATAGGGGCCATCCCACTTACTTCTAAGCTTACCATGACCAAATAATTTAACGCGGGAGTTGTACATAAGTACCTTATCACCTGGTGTGAAGTGCTTCTCCCGAATGCGCTTGTCGTGCCACCGCTTCGTTCGCTCTTTGTAGAGTTTCGAACTGTGGTACGCTTTCTCCCTCAATTCTTCGAGCTCTGAGATCTGAATCTGTCGCTTCACTTGGGCTTGGTCCAGGTCCATGTTCCATTTCTTGATTGCCCAGTAAGCCTTGAACTCTAGCTCGACGGGTAAGTGGCATGTCTTTCCGTATACCAGTTGATATGGAGTCATGCCGATTGGAGTCTTGTAAGCTGTCCTGTATGCCCATAATGCTTCATGCAGCTTCGACTTCCAATTCTTGCCCATTTGGTTGACGGTCTTCAGGAGAATATTTTTGATTTGTTTATTAGATGTCTCCGCTTGACCGCTCGTCTGTGGGTGATATGGGTTGCTACCCTATGAGTAATACCGAGTGATGAGAGCATTTTTCTGAATGTCCTATCGATAAAGTGCGAGCCTCCATCACTGATTAGTACTCTAGGTGTACCAAACCGTGGGAAGATGACTTCTTGGAGCATTTTCTTGGAGTGGATGGAGTCAGCGTTTCGACATGGAAGAGCCTCCACCCATTTAGAGACATAGTCGACTGCCACTAGAATATATTCATATCCCTCAGAGTTTGGAAAAGGTCCCATGAAGTCTATGCCCCAACAATCGAAGACATCGATTTGAAGATTATTTGTTAGGGGCATGGCATCACGAGCGTTGATCCCTCCTACTCTCTGGCAGCGAGAACATCTTCTAACATACTCCTTTGTATCTTCGTACATGTTTGGCCAGTAAAAACCGCTTTGCCAGACTTTGGCACTTGTACGAAATACTCCATAGTGACCTCCAAAGGCTGATGAATGACATCTGTCAATAATTTGCATAGCCTCACATGTGGGTACACATCTTCTCAGGAGACCATCGGTGCAGACTTTATACAAATATGGGTCATCCCATAAGTAATACTTGCTGTCCCTGATGATCTTCTTTTTATCCTCCCCTGGCGGTATATATCCTGCTACAATGTAGTTGACAATGTTTGCATACCAGGGGTCGGTGCTTGTTACCTTTAGTAACATGTCATCTCTCAAGCAGTCATTAATGGGTAGTCCAGTAGGATCTTCCGTCTGCAATCGCGAGAGATGATCTGCCACAGTATTCTCTACTCCTTTTCTGTCTCTGATCTCCAAATCAAATTCTTGAAGGAGGAGTATCCAACGGATAAGACGTGGCTTAGCATCTTTCTTTGTCAGGAGATATTTGAGGGCTGCGTGATCTGAGTAAATTATCACCTTAGCTCCAACCAAATACGATCTGAATTTGTCAATAGCATACACCACAGCCAACAATTCCTTCTCAGTGGTTGCATAATTGAGTTGAGGTCCAGTGAGAGTTTTGCTAGCATAGGCGATGGCATGATGCTTCTTATCCTTAGTCTGTCCCAACACTGCTCCTACGGCGTAGTCGCTTGCGTCGCACATGATTTCGAACGGGAGTGACCAATCGGGTGGCTGGATAATGGGGGCTGATATCAAAGCTGTCTTCAGTTCATTGAATGCCTCCATGCACTTGTTGTCGAAGATGAACGGTGCGTCCTTAGCCAAGAGACTGGTGAGAGGTCTCGCCTTTTTGGAGAAGTCCTTGATGAACCTTCTATAAAAACCGGCGTGTCCTAGGAAGCTGCGGATCCCTTTTATGTTTCTCGGAGGTGGAAGCGACTCAATTACCTCAATCTTGGCTTTGTCGACTTCAATCCCCCGAGCGGAGACCTTGTGCCCAAGAACAATTCCCTCTGTCACCATGAAGTGACATTTTTCCCAATTCAAAACCAAATCTGCATCCTTGCATTTCTGAAGTACCTTCTCTAGATTCTGGAGACATCTGTCGAATGTTTCACCGTAGACCGAGAAATCATCCATGAATACTTCCATTATTTTCTCCACTAAGTCTGAGAAGATTGCCATCATGCATCTTTGGAAGGAGGCAGGTGCGTTACACAACCCGAATGACATTCGTCGGTAGGCGAATGTGCCATAAGGACATGTGAAGGTAGTCTTGTCTTGGTCTTCAGGGTGGATAGGTATTTGATGGTACCCTGAATAACCGTCAAGGAAGCAGAAAAACGAGTGCTTCGCCAACCGTTCGAGCATCTCATCAATGAACGGGAGCGGGTAGTGATCTTTCCTGGTTGCTTTATTAAGCTTCCTGTAATCGATGCACATCCTCCATCCTGTCACTGTGCGCTGAGGGATCAACTCATTTTTTTCATTCTTCACAACTGTCATCCCTCCCTTCTTAGGTACTACCTGGACGGGGCTAACCCATTGACTGTCCTGAACTGGGTAAATTATACCTGCCTTGAGTAGCTTCAAAATTCTTTCTTAACTACATCTCTCATGGCATTGTTCAAGCGTCGTTGGTGCTCACGCACAGGCTTGTGATCGTGTTCCATCGGGATTCGGTGTGTGCAGAATTCTGGGCTGATTCCCTTGAGATCTGCTAGTGAGTAGCCTATTACCGATCTGTATTTTTCTAGCACGGCTACTAGCTTCTTCTCTTCTTCCTCTGACAGCTTGTCACTGATGATGACAGGCGTGGTCTGATCTTTGAAGAGGAAACTGTACTTGAGACCAGGTGGCAACTGTTTGAGCTCGACAGGTGTTGGAGCTGGTTCTTCATGCTTATTGAGTGGAACATAGGGGGAAGGGTCTTCATCTTCATTGAAGTATTGTGCATCTTCCTCCGTATCAAACTGCGAAGCTTCTAAGAATTCAACGGCCGCTGCTTCTTCTATGGCCGCGTATTCATCCATCTTCTCAGATTTCTCCTCTGCCTTGGCATTGAGTGCTCTTCGGATGTCGATGGAGAAGCTTTGTCTTCCCATTGGGACTTCCAACTCTTCTTGGCCGCTTCTCATCTTTGTGAGTGCTGCAATCGGTGTTCCAATAAGGAAGAAGTTCTTGTCGGGAATGTCAAAGATGTAGAAATTCATGAGCAGGGGTTGCCCATTGATTTCTAGTTCCAATTCTCGCAAGATCCCCTCAGCTTGATAGCATTTGTTCCGGAATATCAGCCTTTTCCCTGATGGTATAAGGCTCGATATTTCTACCGCCAATCGCTGGGCCTGCTGCTTTGACAAAATGTTTACTCCTGCTCTTAAGTCATAGCTGGCCTCAATTGGTGGTTTATGCTCATACTTTACTAGAAAGCTCTCAGACTTTTCATTGAGCTTGATAGCCTTCTCTGAGCATTCTGTTTCTTGGAGCCAATCCTCGCTGAAGACGGCAGACAGTTTCTGCAGACGTGTGTCTTGATCTACCTTGTCTTCCCAATCTAGCTCATCTAGCTCAGCCTTTTCAACATAGCAATTCTTCTCCACCGGGTAAGTTCTTGTATTACCGAATCTCGTTAAGTCTACCTCTTCCTCGTATGGTAGAAGAGGAAGAGTGGACTCAACTTGATTCTGTCCTTCGGAGAGAATTTGGCTATCCTTGAATAGCGTAGGATTCGAGGGGCAGACATAGAACGGTTCTTGTTCTGCCTTCGGAGCTGGCGGTGGTCGAGGTGGTTCTGCTTGGGGGTGTACCACACATGCACACTTCTTCTGTTCTGGTGAGCTAACTGAAGGTGTCTCTACTATGGTTTGTGCCTCTTCTTCATGTTTTTCAGGGGCAACTGCATCATAGGAGCCTAAATTGCTGAGAATTTTCCCCAACACGTCAAATCCTTCTTCAATTGTTTTGTATAGGAACGACCCTCCGGAAGCTGTATCCAAGAAGTTACGGCTGTTTGGAGTGAGTCCCGCAGCAAAATGTTGAAGGAGTATTTGTGATGGAATTCCCAGATCTGGTCCTTCTAGAGTGTAGGTCAGGAAACGGTCCCAGGCAGCTCCTAATGGCTCATTTCCGCCTTGCTCAAAGGTAATGATCTTCTTGCGAAGAGCAATAACCTTGTGGAGAGGGAAGTATTTGAGACAGAAGAGCTTCCGGAGAGTAGCCCAATCTCCCTGAGCTTCACTCACGTGCTTGGCATACCAGAGCTCTGCATTGCTAGTGATGGAGAACGGAAACAGCAACCATCTGAAACTGTCTCTCGGAACTCCTGATGTAACAACTGTGGAACAGAGCCTCTCGAAGTAACGCATATGTGCGTACGGATTTTCATGATCTTCCCCGCGGAACTCAGATCCCTTCACCAAGGCAATCAGCTCTGGACGAATCTCATAACTGACAGCTGTGATTGGCTTGGATGCTGGTGCAGGCTCCAATAGTGCTCCTTTCGGAGCAGCGGCGTCGAAGATCGACGGAGTATCCATGATATGATATGATAAAAGAAAAAGAAAAACAAAAGAGAACAAAAGAAAACAAAAGAAAATAAAAACCTTTAACGGGCGCCTCTAGGTTCGAATTTTAGCACAGCTTACCGTTCCCCGGCAACGGCGCCAGAAAGCTTGTTGGCAGTCCTAAGGCCTAACAGAAATTAATCCGCAAGCGTACGGATACCGATGTAGCTTTCACCACAAGGAGTATTCCTAGGGTATCGAATCCACAGGGAACGTATAGTGTACTAAAGCCTAAACACTAGAGGTATTGATCCGTAAAGGTGGTTCACAGAAGCGGAGTTTGTAGCAGTAAATAAAAGGGTCTTCTGGCCAGGCAATCTAATGATAAGAAGCTATGTAGCTGGGCAATTTGGTAAGGTCCTTACTCTATTATTTGTTTCGGGGCACACGCATGCCAAGGTAGCAACCCGAGAATTAGGTTCAACTAACTTGGGGAATTACGTGCTATTGACCTCCCTACTAAAACAATAACCCGGACGTGGTGGATTACAGAGACCGGTATGCCTGTCACACATACTCGCGGCTACCATCCTCCGTGGGGTCAAGAGCAAACCAGGGATAACTCAAGATCTAAACACCATGTTTACATCTATCGTCACAACTAGTAAAGCTAGCATGTACTAGTCAATGCAGTAAATAAATAAATATTTACTGCAACCTGGAACCCACAAATAAATAAAGCAGAATACCTTACTTTATTGCCCGACCAATAATCTTCTTACATGTTGCCCGGCCTGGAAGACTAAGACGACTACTCCCAGGCGAGGAGCATACCGGAGGCGACGAAGAAGTAGAGTCCCGACATGCCGGGGGCCTCTAACTCTCCTTCCCTCTCACTCACTCTCTCTCTCCTAGCAACACTATCCTACTACCAAAGACTAAAATGAAGTATCAAATGAGGTGTGTCTTGCTTCTGGAGCCGGAGGGTGTTATTTATAGCTTTCTGGAGTCGGTGGGGATCATCTGGCCGAAGCTGGGACGTCGGTGGAGCAAAGGTCGGCCGGCCGGCCTAATAGGGTGGCCGGCCGGCCACTGATGTGGTCGGTTCGCCACCGCCTCTTCCCTGGACGGCTCTGATGGACTCCTGAGGGCGGTAAGAAGGTCGGTTTCTTCATGGGGTCGGCAGAAGTAGAGTGGCCTTCAAGTTTAGGCCCAAAAGCCCATGTTCTAGAATGTCGGTTGTTTGATATTGGGCTGGGCCTTGAATTCCACGTGGGAAAGCTGTAGAAGGCCTCTGGGGAGGAGCTGGACCTCGGTGGGAGCCTGAGCAGGCCGGCCGGCCTATGGTTGGGCCGGCCGGTGGGCTTTATCCCCCGTTTTCTGTGAATTTCGTCCATATTGCTTCCTGCATTCAAATACTTCAACAAAACTTGTGGAGAGCCATTAATATAAAAGAATGTTTATTTTATCCTTGTATGATGGCTTTTATTGAATGGTGTTGGCGGTAAAATATTCGTATTAAGCAGCGCCAACAGCAGCCGCCATGAACCTGAACAGGAACGGCCTTCCTAGGATGCAGTTGTAGGCAGATTCGAAGTCAGCCACCTCGAACGTCAGGACTTCAGTTCTTCTATTCTCTCTCGGGCCTACTGTCACTGCTAGCTCTATCTTCCCAAGGAGGACGTGAAGACACCCCAGGCAAGATGCCGTGGAATGATTCCCCAACTGGTCGGAGAGCGGTGATCGGCAGGCCCATCTGGTCGTACGTCTTCTCATCAACAAGTTGAGACCGCTTCCGTTGTCGATCAACGTCTTCGCGACCTTATTCCTGTGGATGATGACTTTGGCGACGAAGGGCAACTCGGGTTGCTTAGCAGAGTCTTCGGGTGGTCATCGGCATTGAACGCGATCGGAGTATCGACCACTCTAGTCTTCTAGAACAAGGTTCCGCCATGGCCACCTCTCTCTGCAGCTTCTTGTATTGGCTCTTCGACGACAGAGCGGAGCTCCCTCCGAAGATCATGTTGATCTCCCGGTACCTCTCCTCCTCTTCATCGTCATGATCTCTGCGACTCCTGTAGCGCGGGCGTTCATCCCGGTCATCGCGCTCCCTGGGCTCCCGTTCTCGGTGCTCCCGATCACGACGCCCACGATCTTGATTCTCCCGATCTCGGTGCTCCCGATCTCGGTGTTCTCGATCTTGACTTTCGCGGCCCCGATCCTCTTCTCTGACTGTCCGTGTGGTCTTGCCTCTTCTAGACGTTTCTTTTCGAGCTTGAGGTAGTCGAAGCACTCTTCTAGTTCGTGGTTGGGGGAGCGATGTATCGGACACCACTTGGCCACGCCTTCGGGACGACCTCGCTTCTTGCGGAAGTGATTGCGATCTGATCCCGATCGATCGACCACGTTCACATCCCTGTCTTCTGACTTCTTCTTCGGAGCCTTGCCCCGTCCATCGGAGAGGCGAGCACGAGCATCAGCAGCCTTGGCGCAGATTTCTGCCAGTCGGAACAGCTCTGCAGTGGTCTTTGGCTCGTTCTCCGCTATGGTCTCCACCATCTTCACATCCACGCACCCTTCTTGGAAGGCGAGGATTACTTCGATGTCGGAGATGTCTGCAATTGTGTTCTTCATTAAGCAGAAGCGCTTGATGTAGTCTCGGAGATTCTCATCAGCCTTCTGTTTAACACCTCGAAGCTGCTCTGGTGTTGCGTTGCGATTGTACGATCCAAGGAAATTTCCCTTGAAGACTTCGCACAGTTCTGCCCAGGAGTCGAAGTGGTATGCCGGGAGGTTTAGCAACCACGACCGCGCTGCTCCGGTCAGGGCGGTGGGTAGGTAGGCGCACTTGATCCTTTCATCTCCTCCTGCGGCGTCTATCGTTGTGGAGTAGATCGACAAGAACTCTTCTGGGTTGATGGTGCCGTCGTACTTGTCGATAGACCCCACCTTGAACTTGGCTGGCCACTCAACAGTTCGGAGATAGCTACCCAGAGCCCTATACGGGGGCGGCTTAGAAGCCGTCTCTGAGCGTGTCCCTCTACGAGCCGGAGCGCCTGGAGTTTGTTGGTCTGGTTCCCCCCTTGGGGGATTGCCAGTTTGGTTCCTCCGCTGGTTTAGCTGATGTCTTGCATCCGACGGCTCCAGATTACGCCGCTGTCGACTGGGGTGATCAGAAGATGATCCATGTGAGGATGAATCGGCCCTCTGATCGTGAGTAGCCCCCAAGCGTATGTGTACTGGAGTCCTGGCCGGCGCCGCAACCTCTTGACCTTGCGGTGGGATCACGCGGCCGCAAGTTCTACAACTTGTTGTACCATCGGAGCTAGTGGTGTTCCGTCAGGGGCCATACGCGCGAGGGAATCCAACGCGGTCTGGAACCGGACGGCGTCGAAGTCGGTGTTGAGGTTTCTTGGCGTCACATTGGACGGCGCAGCCGATCGAGATCTGATCGAGCAGATGGTGCGCAAATCACTGGATGCCTCGTCGTCACGTCCCGCCATGAAGACTTCTCTGGCCGGGTTGTGACCCTGGTTTGGATCTCCGATCTCGGGGCAGTCACTGTCGCTGAAGTCGGACTCGTAGTCAGGATAACCGAGTCCGAACCCAGGAAAATACCTCCCCTCGGTGATGTCGAGCGCGATCTTTTGCAGCCTTGCTTCTAGGGCAGAGCTAGGTGGTGGATCCGAGGTGGATCCGTCTTCTAGGCGGGTTCCAAACGGAGAGCCCGATACCCGCGAAGCGATCTGGAACTCGGCCGCGGAATTCCGCAGCCCGAACGTAGTACATGGGGCCGCCGGCGACACACGTGGCGCCGCCGACGAGCTCTTTTCAGCAGATCCGTTTGAGGACGGAGCCTTTATGGCCGCCGGGGACGCCTCCTGCGCCACCGACGACGTCTTTTCCTGGAGATTTCCTTCCTTATCCGCGACGAACGTGAAGGACCCGAACTTGAATTCGGCGCCCGCCGGGAACTTCATCTTGTCCGCCAATGCCATCTGATGCGCTAGACGGATCCTCAGCGCTGCCCCCCTTCCTGGCGCGCCTCTGTCGTCGCTCGAATAATCGAGAGAACGGCAAATATTTGGTTCGGGGAACAACGATCAATCGAGGTATCGATCTAGGGCACAGAGAGAGTTTTTATACTGGTTCGGGCCTCCCGGAGGATAATAACCCTACGTCCAGTGTTGGTCGTGTTGAATATGATGTAATTGTCGATGTCCTCTCATCGGAGGGTTACATGTATATTTATAGTCCCTGTTACCGCCTCTAGGAGTCCTTGCCTTGTTCTACAAGACTTCCGATCTGCAGTAACAGATTCGGAGTCTATCTACAAGTTTCCTTTCGTGCGATACAAGTCTTCGGAAAATACCAAACTAAGTCTTCGGGAATATCTGAAAATATGGGTTACGACAATTACCGATACTGTAACATGACATGTAACTTACCTTCGCTATATTTAACTCATATTTCCATGTCTCAAATATAATAATAATAATGATAATAATAATAATAATAATAATAATAATAATAATAATGATAATAATGATAACAACAACTACTACTACTACTACTACTAGCCGTGCAAATGCGCGGGCAGCCATACTAGTTATTCATAAAGCAGCAAACACAACAAGTCCCCATGCCTATATGGTGGAACTGCCCCGGGCAAGAGTGCCAAGTGTTGAACCTGTTGGCTACAACTGATTGCAAATATATAAAAGCACTAGATATACAGAGTTGAGGATGCACCTACACAGCTGCTTGATGAAAAGAAACAGGAAGAAAACACTATCTGTAAAGAAATACGTCAAGGAACAGATGTCAAATAAACTAGGAACGATCACAGGCGACCAGTTTCAGGTAATATATAGTCACCAAATTTACTGTCGGGCATATCTATCTAGTAGACTACGTACAGATAGAGTACAAACCCTTGTACACCAGTGGTCCTATATTTTGCGTGTCCAAATTAAAAGACCTCATTAACGAGCGGAGGTTGCACAAATAAAGGAAGGAGAGGGGTTGCTAAGAGTTTGCGTGATTTGCATGTACGTTCAGGGATTCTCGCATTGTTTACGAGCCAAGTTTTCTGTAGAAACACGCAAAGGTAATCAATGCCTGAGGCGTGCCTGATGAAGGTTACGGACGGCCATGGGGCTGGGAGACAGGTGGTGGATCTCCGCCCCTCTTATCCGCCCATGGACGCGGCCGCCGAGGATGCATAGGAGCCGCAGCATTGGCGGGAGAGCATCGCCAACGCAGATCGAGTCGCCGCCATCCCCGATCCCCTCTCTCTCCCTGTCGACGTCGATCGTGATTCGTGAAAGCAGAATTGTTTTTTTTTTTTTTTGGGAGAAGTGAAAGCAGAATTGCTGGGGCCGGTCGAAATCGGATCGGAGAGGCGAAGAAATGCAGACGGCCCCAGCTTTCCAAAGAAGCCCAACCCAACTGCTGGCCCGCTGCCGAGGAGTAGTAGTCCAGCAAGGACAAAAGTGTGCTAAAAAAAAAAAACAAGGACAAACGTGGCGTGGCGGCCGACGACGGAACTCAACAAGGGAACAACGTCGCCTATATCACATCGCCGTCTTCACCTCTCTCTCTCACCAGCGTTCGTCGTCGTGGACAAAATCAGACCCTTCGAGGTGAGTACATAAGCATTATTCAACCACCAATCCATGACCTGCGCGAGCGACGTCTCCCGCTTATTTCAACGCGATCGTACGTGCAGAGAACACACACCGATCGACCTGTCAACAGCCTAACGCGAGAATCCGAGGACAGAGATGGACTTACTACAGTTCTCGTCAGACACGCGTGCAGCGCATCCTTGTACGGACCGCCCAGAGCAAGCAGGGGTTAGCGGAAAAGGTGGCGGTGCTTCTTCTCGCCGCTGTGTCCTCCTTGGCGCCCTTCTTCTCGTGGTGCTTGGGACCTCCTCCGCGATCCGGGTCCTCCTTCGCCTCGTCCTCATCATACAAGGTCATCGTGGCCCAATCTGGCCAAGGTCCACCAGGCCACCTTTTGCTGGACATAGCACGCCTTCTACAAGAAGCAATTTGTGAACCGGCCCAATAGCCCATCAAATATAAGTAGTCCAGCTCAACCATATTTACGAATTGTCCTTCAAGGTTTCTATAATTTATTTCAATATTTTGGAGAAGAAAAGCAACATTTTTTAAGTGTGGGCACACCATCTTTAAAAAGTATGCAAAGTGTAATCTTTAAATGAAACTACACGTATCAAACATTGGGGGGCATGTGTCCACACGTATTGTGACACTAATATGGTTTGGGCATGTGTGTCCCATGGTGGTGAGGCCATAGTATTTGGTCATCATTTGATTCATGCCTCATTATTGACAATACCAAAATGCCCTCCGGCATTTGGCTCGCTAAACTGTTGCCCTTGCTGTTGAGCCTCTGCCTGAAAGATGCTTAGCCAAGAGGTATATTTTTGTAAATTTATTTCAACTAGAGAAGGAAATCAACACTTTTGAAAATATATTGATTAAATATATAAAAATTGATTCACTACATTAAAAATGCTGAATGTTAAATTAGATTTAAAATATCCAAAGTATTTATAGAGGATCTTATTTATAGAATTAATTGTCGATCCAAATAATGGATTTGAAAAGGGAGTTATGAGTTAGGAGCAAAATGCGTCTAAAAATTAACCACTTCATTTAATCCCAACCTCCCACCTCCTCCCCATTTTCCCACCGCGCAACTCATGGTCGTGCATCTAGCGGCTAGCGCACACGAATCTCAAACACTGGCTTAGAAGTTGACTTCCATAGCCCACAATACACATAAGATTTCCTTCTATGCATCGGGCCCGCCTGGTTGTGCATAATGGTTGAATGGATTACTTTACCCTCACCGATATGACTTGGGAAGGAAAAGCCTCCTCTAGAGATAAAGGACATGGAATTGAAATAATCTTCACCTTGGGAACGATATATCTGCTCGCGCATCAGGAGCCACCGGTGGCCAAAAGCATAGGAATAAGAAGTGTCGTAACCCATATTTTCAGATATTCCCGAAGACTTAGTTTGGTATTTTCCGAAGACTTGTATCGCACGAAAGGAAACTTGTAGATAGACTCCGAATCTGTTACTGCAGATCGGAAGTCTTGTAGAACAAGGCAAGGACTCCTAGAGGCGGTAACAGGGACTATAAATATACATGTAACCCTCCGATGAGAGGACATCAACAATTACATCATATTCAACACGACCAACACTGGACGTAGGGTTATTATCCTCCGGGAGGCCCGAACCAGTATAAAACTCTCTCTGTGCCCTAGATCGATACCTCGATTGATCGTTGTTCCCCGAACCAAATATTTGCCGTTCTCTCGATTATTCGAGCGACGACAGAGGCGCGCCAGGTAGGGGGGCAGCGCTGAGGATCCGTCTAGCGCATCAGATGGCATTGGCGGACAAGATGAAGTTCCCGGCGGGCGCCGAATTCAAGTTCGGGTCCTTCACGTTCGTCGCGGATAAGGAAGGAAATCTCCAGGAAAAGACGTCGTTGGTGGCGCAGGAGGCGTCCCCGGCGGCCATAAAGGCTCCGTCCTCAAACGGATCTGCTGAAAAGAGCTCGTCGGCGGCGCCACGTGTGTCGCCGGCGGCCCCATGTACTACGTTCGGGCTGCGGAATTCCGCGGCCGAGTTCCAGATCGCTTCGCGGGTATCGGGCTCTCCGTTTGGAACCCGCCTAGAAGACGGATCCACCTCGGATCCGCCACCTAGCTCTGCCCTAGAAGCAAGACTGCAAAAGATCGCGCTCGACATCACCGAGGGGCGGTATTTTCCTGGGTTCGGACTCGGTTATCCTGACTACGAGTCCGACTTCAGCGACAGTGACTGCCCCGAGATCGGAGATCCAAACCAGGGTCACAACCCGGCCAGAGAAGTCTTCATGGCGGGACGTGACGACGAGGCATCCAGTGATTTGCGCACCATCTGCTCGATCAGATCTCGATCGGCTGCGCCGTCCAATGTGACGCCAAGAAACATCAACACCGACTTCGACGCCGTCCGGTTCCAGACCGCGTTGGATTCCCTCGCGCGTATGGCCCCTGACGGAACACCACTAGCTCCGATGGTACAACAAGTTGTAGAACTTGCCGGCCGCGTGATCCCACCGCAAGGTCAAGAGGTTGCGGCGCCGGCCAGGACTCCAGTACACATACGCTTGGGGGCTACTCACGATCAGAGGGCCGATTCATCCTCACATGGATCATCTTCTGATCACCCCAGTCGACAGCGGCGTAATCTGGAGCCGTCGGATGCAAGACATCAGCTAAACCAGCGGAGGAACCAAACTGGCAATCCCCCAAGGGGGGAACCAGACCAACAAACTCCAGGCGCTCCGGCTCGTAGAGGGACGCGCTCAGAGACGGCTTCTAAGCCGCCCCCGTATAGGGCTCTGGGTAGCTATCTCCGAACTGTTGAGTGGCCAGCCAAGTTCAAGGTGGGGTCTATCGACAAGTACGACGGCACCATCAACCCAGAAGAGTTCTTGTCGATCTACTCCACAACGATAGACGCCGCAGGAGGAGATGAAAGGATCAAGTGCGCCTACCTACCCACCGCCCTGACCGGAGCAGCGCGGTCGTGGTTGCTAAACCTCCCGGCATACCACTTCGACTCCTGGGCAGAACTGTGCGAAGTCTTCAAGGGAAATTTCCTTGGATCGTACAATCGCAACGCAACACCAGAGCAGCTTCGAGGTGTTAAACAGAAGGCTGATGAGAATCTCCGAGACTACATCAAGCGCTTCTGCTTAATGAAGAACACAATTGCAGACATCTCCGACATCGAAGTAATCTCGCCTTCCAAGAAGGGTGCGTGGATGTGAAGATGGTGGAGACCATAGCGGAGAACGAGCCAAAGACCACTGCAGAGCTGTTCCGACTGGCAGAAATCTGCGCCAAGGCTGCTGATGCTCGTGCTCGCCTCTCCGATGGACGGGGCAAGGCTCCGAAGAAGAAGTCAGAAGACAGGGATGTGAACGTGGTCGATCGATCGGGATCAGATCGCAATCACTTCCGCAAGAAGCGAGGTCGTCCCGAAGGCGTGGCCAAGTGGTGTCCGATACATCGCTCCCCCAACCACGAACTAGAAGAGTGCTTCGACTACCTCAAGCTCGAAAAGAAACGTCTAGAAGAGGGCAAGACCTCACGGACAGTCAGAGAAGAGGATCGGGGCCGCGAAAGTCAAGATCGAGAACACCGAGATCGGGAGCACCGAGATCGGGAGAATCAAGATCGTGGGCGTCGTGATCGGGAGTACCGAGAACGGGAGCCCAGGGAGCGCGATGACCGGGATGAACGCCCGCGCTACAGGAGTCGCAGAGATCATGACGATGAAGAGGAGGAGAGGTACCCGGAGATCAACATGATCTTCGGAGGGAGCTCCGCTCTGTCGTCGAAGAGCCAATACAAGAAGCTGCAGAGAGAGGTGGCCATGGCGGAACCTTGTTCTAGAAGACTAGAGTGGTCGGATACTCCGATCGCGTTCAATGCCGATGACCACCCGAAGACTCTGCTAAGCAACCCAGAGTTGCCCTTCGTCGCCAAAGTCATCATCCACAGGAATAAGGTCGCGAAGACGTTGATCGACAACGGAAGCGGTCTCAACTTGTTGATGAAGAAGACGTACGACCAGATGGGCCTGCCGATCACCGCTCTCCGACCAGTTGGGGAATCATTCCACGGCATCTTGCCTGGGGTGTCTTCACGTCCTCTTGGGAAGATAGAGCTAGCAGTGACAGTAGGCCCGAGAGAGAATAGAAGAACTGAAGTCCTGACGTTCGAGGTGGCTGACTTCGAATCTGCCTACAACTGCATCCTAGGAAGGCCGTTCCTGTTCAGGTTCATGGCGGCTGCGCACTTCGCCTACGCCATGCTCAAGATTCCAGGACCTGCAGGTGTTATCACGTTGTGTGCTGATCAAGACCAGGCCGTGAGATGCGACGTTAACGCGCTCATCATCGCTGGCCACTTTGACTCGAAAGATCTTGACTCACAGCGCCAGCCAAAAACTCCTCGAGAAGATCAAAGGCAGATAGCAGCAGTTACCGACACGAAGGCTTCAGATGCGGCATCTCCGTCGACAGCGGCCGCTCAAGCGCCAGCAATGGCTGTCAACGAGCCAAGCACGAAGGAAGACGAGACAGCCAAAAAGGGCAGCAAGCCAATCGGCCTCAGCTTCATCGACCCCGGCAAGAGGACCAACGTCGGGGACAATCTCGACCCTAAATAGGAAGACGCGCTCGTAGCCTTCCTCCGGGAGAATATCGATGTGTTTGCATGGCAGCCATCTGATATGCCCGGGATCCCCAGGGAGGTGATCGAGCACAAATTGGGGATCGACCCGGCTTTCAAGCCGATCAAGCAAAAGCAGCGAAGGTACACGCCGGACAAACGCGACGCCATACATGAGGAGGTCACTAGGCTTCTCAAAGCCGGGTTCATTAGAACGGTAGACTATCCTGAATGGCTAGCAAATCCTGTACTAGTTCCTAAGCCAGACAAGTCCTGGCGCATGTGCGTCGATTACACTAGTTTGAATAAAGCTTGTCCCAAAGACGAGTACCCTCTTCCGAGGATAGATCAGATTGTAGACTCTACATCCACTAGTGAGTTATTAAGTTTTCTTGATGCTTATTCTGGATATCACCAAATTAGCCTCAACGTCGATGATCAAGAAAGGACGGCCTTCATCACGCCGTTCGGAATATTTTGCTACGTCACGATGCCCTTCGGGCTGAAGAATGCGGGGTGTACTTATCAGAAGTGTGTCAACATAGTCTTCGAGGATCAGATCGGGAAGAACGTCGAAGCCTACATTGACGACATCGTTGTCAAGACCAAGAAGTCTGATGATCTTCTGGCAGATCTGAAGCAAACCTTCGACAATCTGAGGAAGTATAAGATGAAACTCAACCCTGCCAAGTGTGTCTTCGGGGTGAAGTCTGGAAAGCTACTGGGGTACATGATTTCCGAGCGAGGGATTGATGCCAACCCAGTAAAAGTTGCGGCTCTTGAAAAGCTGAAGCCTCCGAAGACCAGACGAGAAGTCCAGAAGCTAGCAGGCATGATGGCGGCCCTGAACCGGTTTATCTCAAGATCGGGAGAACGAGGTATGCCATTCTACAAGTTATTACGCAATCAAGATGGTTCTCAGTGGGACGACCAGGCAGAAGAGGCGTTCAAGGAGCTCAAAGCTTATCTCAAAAACATGCCCACCCTGAAACCCCCACAGCCCAATGAAGAACTGCTACTCTATGTTGCTGCTACAGATTCAGTTGTTAGCGCTGCGCTGACAGTTGACCGGGAAACAGATACTGGGCCCAAGCAGTTCGCTGTTTATTTCGTCAGCGAGATATTGAAAGATGCCCAGACGCGTTACCCGATGGTGCAGAAGCTATTGTACGCAGTGTTGATGACGTCCAGAAAGCTGAAGCATTACTTCCTAGCTCATCCAATCAAGGTGGTCTCGGATAGACCGCTCCAGACTGTTTTGCATTGCAAGGATGCCATCGGCAGAATTGCTCAATGGTCTGTAGAGCTTGGTCAATACCAGATCGAATATGTCCCTCGAACAGCCATCAAAGGACAAGCTCTGGCGGATTTCATAGCAGAGTGGACCGATGATGGTGATGACAACAAGAAAGATCCAGATCACTGGGTCATGTATTTTGATGGTTCCTTCACGTTAAAAGGCGCCGGTTCCGGAGTTGTCTTCATATCTCCGGCAGGAAAAGTATTGAAGTACGCCATCCAGCTGCTCTTCCAAGCTACGAACAATGTTGCAGAATATGAGGGCCTCGTGACAGGTCTCCGCATTGCCAAATCTCTCGGTATCAGCCGACTGCTCGTGAAAGGGGATTCACAGTTAGTCGCCCGGCAGGTACAGAAAGAGTATCAATGCTCTGATCCGAAGATGGCCGATTATCTTGAAGAAGTTCGGAAGCTGGAAAAAGGGTTCGATGGTCTCGAAGTGCGATACGTACCACGGCTGGACAATCGTGACGCTGATCATTTAGCGTGCATTGCTTCATCACGATCTCCAGTCCCAGATGATGTGTTCTTAGAAAAGCTCCACAAGCCATCGGCGGCAAGCACACACGATGAAGTGGAGATGATGGTTATCGACGCGGGAGAAGGCTCTGTCGAAGACTGGCGTATACCGATTCGCCTGTTTCTCGAAAACAGTCCTATCCCAGATGATGATGCGGCAACGGAACGGTTGGCCCGCAAGTCCAAGCATTATGTGTTGCTCAACGACGTGCTCTACAGACGAGGTCTCAATGGGATTCTGCTGAGGTGTGTCTCTACGGAAGATGGCATTCGGTTACTGCATGATATACATGGTGGGATCTGCGGTGCACATGCGGCTTATCGCACTCTCATCGGCAAGGCATTCAGGCACGGATTCTACTGGCCCACGGCAAAGCAAGACGCTATACACCTCGTGCAGACTTGTAAGTCCTGTCAATTCTTCAGTAGGCAAAGTACAAGGCATGCTCAAGAGTTACATACAATTCCTATTACATGGCCTTTTGCTATCTGGGGAGTGGATATATTGGGACCGTTTCCTAAAGCCAAAGGAGGGTACAAGTTCTTATACGTCGCCATCGACACTTTCACCAAGTGGATCGAGGCAGAGGCAGTTGTGAACATCACTGAGGTTGCTTCCATCAAGTTTATGAGAAGTATAGTCACAAGGTTTGGAGTTCCCAGAAAGTTGATATCTGACAATGGTCGACAGTTCATCGGTCGCCGGTTTGAGAAGTTTTGTGCCGATCATGGTATAATTCACCCGACATCTTCGGTGGCTCATGCTCAAACCAATGGTGCTGTCGAGCGAGCCAACGGGATCCTTATGAAGGGGATGCGTGCACGGGTCTACGAGAAGCTAGCAGCTAAAGGCAAGAATTGGATCGACGAGCTACCGACCGTTCTGTGGTCAGCACGGACGTCTACCAGTCGAGCTACAAAGGAAACTCCATTCTTCCTAGTCTACGGCGCTGATGCAGTACTGCCACCCGAGATTCACTTGGGGGCTCATCGGATCACCAATTTTTATGAAGACGACCAGCCAATCTCCAGAGAGGTTGATCTACTGCTCCTCGAAGAAGAACGCAACACAGCACTCCGTAACGTGGAACGTTATCAGGAGGTTCTGAAGAAGCAGTACGCCAGCAAAGTGGTCGGTCGACATTTAGATGTGGGAGATCTGGTGATTAAGAAGGATATCAAAACCAAGGATAAGCACAAGTTGTCTTCTCCATGGGAAGGACCCTACATAGTAGTTGAGGATGCTGGCATGGGGGCTTATATCTTAGCCCATATCGACGGTGATATATTGCCCGGAACATGGAACACTGATCAGCTTAGAAAGTTTTATGTGTAATCCATTGTTTGATGAATAAAGTGTGTTCAATTTCTCCAACTACTGTGCAAGGTTCCAAAGGCTGACCCAGGTCGGTCTACTAGTTTGGCTGGTGTCTTAGCCACATGAGGGTTATAAGGCATCGGTACGAACAGCCTCTTCAGGCAAGATTGGTCATAAGGCTTAGCCACACTGTGGTTCATAAGTTAATTGACCCCCATGACGTTCTAGCGAGGGACCCTTAGCCCATGAGGTTAATAAGCGGCTCTCCCTAGGCCGGTTGCACGACAACCACCCAACAGACTGCAAGTCTTATGCCATATGGTGCTACATGATAGCTTGGCCAATGGTTCATAAGTTTCGTAAGTCTCCCCGAGTGTCTGAAGTAAGAGCCTTAGCCATCGAGTTATAAGTGCCAACTTCAGACCACGTTGCAAGATCAACACCCCCATTATTTAGCTTGAAACATCACTTGCCATGAGCAAAGTCAAATGTTATACAGCTATCATGGGTTCCAGATACGGAGCAAACTCCAAAAAATTAGTTCAAACGTAGCTTGTCACAGGCAAAGCTAAGCGTCACTGAATTAATGGACATCCTTCTATGATATTTAGATATTGCATATTAGTGATAATGCTTTCCTGCATACAGTTACAACTGTATTCAAAAAAGCAGGGGGCTGGGCTACTATGCATATCTAAAATGAATTAACAGGAGCCTGAGCTCCAACAGTATATCAAAATATTGTTTGATTGCAGGGCTGAACAAGTATTTCAAGGCCTCTCCTCATCAGAAGGAGATACATCTAAGTTCAAATCCATGATGAACTTGTCGGCTGACTCCATCAGACCGTCCACAAGTGCATCACGATCAGCTACATTACAAGTGAAGCCCTGCTCTACTATCTTCACGTCCAAATCAGGATGATGGTTCTTTACTGCAGCCAAAGCAAACGCACAGCCATTGACTAAACTATCAGCAACCTTGTCCGCAAGTTTGGCCTTCTCTGCAGTCAGGATCTTGTTGGCATCCTTCAGCTTCTTCACCTCTGCCTGCAGAGCTTGGATTACTTGAGTCTTGGCTGTGTTCTCAGTGCTTAGGGCTTCATTTTTGGAGTTCAAATCTGCAACAGAAGACATCTGATTACTTCAAGAATATAAGAAAAGGCAAAAAGGGAACAACAAATGACAGGAAGAATTACCCTGCACGTTCTTCTCTAAAGCCTCTTTATCGACAAGGAGATCTTTGAGGTACTCCTTGTGCTCCCTCTTCAGAGTTTCT
Source organism: Eragrostis nindensis (assembly GCA_012490785.1). Taxonomy (NCBI): domain Eukaryota; kingdom Viridiplantae; phylum Streptophyta; class Magnoliopsida; order Poales; family Poaceae; genus Eragrostis; species Eragrostis nindensis. The sequence goes on along the minus strand of JAAXCT010000459.1, from coordinate 88,496 downwards.
AACTCCTTGGCATGAGATACCTTTGCGTCATCATGGGTCTGGGTCAAAGCAGTAAGAGCTTTCTCAAGCTCCTGGATCTTGTTATCTTTCCCCGATGAGTCATTGGCCTTCTCAGCATCAGATAGTTTCTTCTGAAGAGCAGCGAGTTCTCCTTCTTTCTGCCTGATCCTGTCAGTGAGGCGCTTACAAGTCTGCAGATGCCATTTCTTGGCGGCGACCACCTCCTGGCTCAGCTTGTCGAACACCAAGTTCTCCCCAACCGTCCCGGATGCAGAAGCAGAAGCAACAAGGGCCTGTTCGGGCGCGGGTTGTGCGTTCGGGGCCGGAGGGGTGACAGCAGGAGCAGGTTCAGCAGAAGAGGACAGAACACTGCAACATGATCACACATCAGACGATCGGATGAACACATTTCAAACAGCAAGGGAATTACAATAGTATACTCACGAAGTATCCCTCTTGGTGCGGAAGCGTCTTCTCTTGACGGCAGGGCTAGAAGCGGATGTCGCCTGGGAAGACAAGACTTGAGAGATTTTGGAAAACCCTTTAAAGAGACTGCCGAAAGCAATTTCGATGGGTACCTGATCGCCGGTACGAGGATTGGCGACGCGAGTTGGAGGCAATTCAGGGACATCGGAGGCAACAGTTGCTGGAGTCGCTGAAGCTGCTGGAGCTGCTGGAGTTGCAGGAGTAGCCGTTCGAAAGCGCTTGCGGGTCATAACCTTCGGCTTCGCCCCACTCGGGGGCTTCGAAGACGTGACGGCAGGTGGAGGAAGGCTAGCGGCTTCGGTACCCACCGGAGTATTACCGGACGTGGGATCGGCCGCTGGTCCAGCCCTCTCGGCTTCTCCTGGTGCCTCAGATTGCTCGACAGCAGCAACAGCAGCCACCTTTCGTTCAAGAGAGCTGGTAGCATCATCGGCAACGGCCACATCCTTCTCCCGATCACCGTTGTCTTCTTCATCACTGTCCCCGATGACTATATCCACATCGGGTTGGACATCGTCGGGGCCAGGTTCATAAAGGTTCTACAGAACACAAGATAAGCATGGTGGAAAATATATCTTCAAGCAATGCGAGGAGGTCCACGATCAATATACCTCGGGAGGTGGATTTGCTGCACTATAAGGAAGAGGTACTGTCGAAGGCTTCTCTCGTGGCCCTACACCCAGGATATCAGTTACTCTCTTGCGGACATTGTCTTCGGAGAGTTCGGTAGCTGCAAAGGAGAAAAAAAAATGACACGCTTATCAAACAGAAATCAGATATCAAGTATATACTGATATGTTGATGAGTGATGGACATCTACCTCCAACTGGTAACCAATTAGGTTCGCCAGGACCCGTATAATGCATAGCCAGTGGATCACGGTGCTGAAGAGGGAAGATGCGTCTCCGGACGAATTCTTCCACAACATGTTCTCCTCTCAAGCCCAATTTGATCAATTCATTGACCCTGGCTATCATCTTATTCAATCGAGGAACATAGGTCGGAAGACCCCTGTCCCACTTCTCATGGTTCGGCATTAAACCTTCAAGCTTGATGGCACCAATCTTCTTCTCCATGTCCAAGATCAGATATTTGGTGACGTATCCACTCCAGGAAGACTTATACTGATATGGGATGAACTCAGATTTGTTCCTCAGTACAAAGCCTACTGAAAACACCATCATCTGACCCTTGTAGTATCGGGGCTGGTGATAATGGCGCCACAGATTCAAGCAGGGGGCTACGCCCAACCAACACTCACACAAGATAGCGAACATGCTAAGCATCATCACAGCATTAGGTTTGAGTTGAACAAGCTCGATATGGTAAAATCTACAGATCTGTTCAAGAAACTTGGAAGGCGGAAGGTTGAAACCACACATGAGATGAGCCTCAAATACCGGGATTTCCGTGGTGTTGCAATGATGATACTCCTCTTCGCCAGTGTTCCGACGAGTCAAGAAAGCCGAGATCATCCCTCTTTGCTCCAGTTCATCCAAATATTCCAGGGAGAGGCTGGATTTCTTCCAGTACTCTTGCAGGTTTGGGATTTCTCCCTTCTTCATCTTTTGCTGCGCCTGGGTAAGAGAGATATTGGAGTCGTGGGAGTCGGAGGATTGATTCTCGTTGGGATTGCCGGAGTTTGTGGCGGACGAGGATGCGGCGGCCATGAGAAATGTTTAGGGTTTGAGGAAATGGAAAAGAGTGCAGACTAAAGGATGGAGGAAAAGAATACGGCGTGAAGGGCTTAAGTAAAACCCGGCGTGACGGTTCGCTTCCCCGTAAATGCGGGATTTCTCTTCCTTGGGTTACGCGCGGCATATACCGAGTTGCCCCGGATAATTAATAATGTTCGATTAACGATCCGGATCGGAAAGAGCCTTCGGTGCGTGAAAAACGTATTGAGTAATACTCCCGAAGAGTTCTCGACCAAGTGATCTGTTAGTTGCTACGAAGACTCGTTTCATCAAGGTACATCAGAGAAGTCAAGCTCAGTTATCTCGAAGACTCATGCAGGGTACATTATCGAGAGAACAAGACAAGCCAACATCACAGATGCAATATCATTCATAAATTATAATCTTGGATTGAAGGCAGCCCTTGGTATGTCCAAAGACGCGTCCCGGAACAACCTCAAGAAGGCCTACCGGGAGGTGGCCAAAACATCTTACAAGCAAGACATGCAGAAAACTATCTAGGTTCTACTCTCCGACCTGCTTGACAGAAGAATAAAACAGGAGAAGAAGAAAAAATAAGGAAACCTAGGCTACTGCAAAGAGAATGGCATGATAGCCATCCCCTTATCCCTAGTTCCGCCGATCTTCGGCATCTTCAGGGCCTGCAACAGCAGCATCAGCATCAACCTCGTCCTCTTCATATGTGATGAGGGGAGAGGAGGCTTCGGCAGCAGCAGCAGTGGAGCCTGCACCTACGCCGCTCTCACCATAAGTGATGAGCGGGAGGGGCACCTCGGTGGTGGAGAGGGTAGAACCCTCGTTCAATGCCATGACCGGGTTGATGACCCCAGTAGGAAGGAGAGGATCTTCTGCGGCGACGGGAATGGAGCCACCCGCCTGACTGGATCCGGCCTGAGCGCTCGTCCAAGGAGCCCAGCCAGGATTGTACAGGACCATGGCCTTCTTCTTGCTCGGCTCGTCGTCGTCGCTGCTGTCGCTGTTGTTGTCGTCGTCGTCGTCGTCGTCGTCGGAATCGTCGAGGAGGATGGGTTTGGCGTCCGCCGGAATCCCGCGTGGCCCCTTGTTCAAGGCGACGTGGAGGCGGCGCGCGAACTCTTCATCCCCCGCCGTGTCCGCCTCTAGGTCTACGACCTGAGATGGATCTGGAGGAGGACTCGGAGGAGGGAGCCCGTAATCTTCCGCGGAGAGCGGAGGAGGAGCAGCAGCTACCGGCGGTGGAGCGCCTGCGGGATGCGCGGAGGAGGATCCCGACCCGCCGGCGAGCTCGTCGTCGAACCACTTCATGAACTGTGGAGTGGTGGGTCTTTTCTTGCCCATGGTGGATGGTGGATGCGAAAGTGATACTTGGGGGCTCCGCCGTCCTAATCATTTATAGCCAAAAGGTGGCCTTTTGGAAACTGAAAGGTCAAGTACAGATTGGATTTTTTATGTTTCTTCCTGGGAAACCACGTGGCGACGCGGGGAGTCCAGGAGGAACCTTGGTGGGCCCGGTTTGAAGAATAAAGACAAGAAGCTGAAGGGTCACGTCAAGGTCTTTTCATATTTAGAAGCAGAATCAATGCCATGGCTGGATCAAGAAACAGAGATAAGGAGGGGAATTGCTTATTATTTCCTCCGAACTCCCTGGATTGACGGTCCTCTTAAAGACCTGTTGTTGGCGAATTATTTAAAGGAAAGGGTATTCCGATCACTCAATGCGGTTGCTGCGGTTCCGAAGACTCGGTTCTCTCAGTCGCCCCGAAGGCTCAAGTTCGGTCAGTTGCTCCGAAGACCTGTACGCATGATTATTCCGAAGACCAGGTTCGGTGAACTATGCCGAAGACTCAAGGGTTGAAGACAAAGAATATCTGAAGTATGTGTGCTCAGTGAAGAACATATCCCTTGTCAGAAGTTCGCATGAAGATAGGATCTCTTCGTATCAAAGACGAATCGGCCAAGGGACATGTTCGGGGGCTTATGTCGTAACCCATATTTTCAGATATTCCCGAAGACTTAGTTTGGTATTTTCCGAAGACTTGTATCGCACGAAAGGAAACTTGTAGATAGACTCCGAATCTGTTACTGCAGATCGGAAGTCTTGTAGAACAAGGCAAGGACTCCTAGAGGCGGTAACAGGGACTATAAATATACATGTAACCCTCCGATGAGAGGACATCAACAATTACATCATATTCAACACGACCAACACTGGACGTAGGGTTATTATCCTCCGGGAGGCCCGAACCAGTATAAAAACTCTCTCTGTGCCCTAGATCGATACCTCGATTGATCGTTGTTCCCCGAACCAAATATTTGCCGTTCTCTCGATTATTCGAGCGACGACAAAAATAAATGATAACAACAAGCGAATACAATAAAAGTCGTGAACAAAATCAGACAACTCGAGGTACATCATAGCATAGCATTATATATATTCAATTTCAACCACCGATCCATGATCATGGGAGACAGACACACGTACGTCTCCCACTTATTCAACACAATCGCACATGCAGAGAACACAGTCACACACACACACAACAGGCTCACGAGTCACGACACAGGATCCCCACCTCTGATCAGCAGCCACACACACAACCGAGGTCGGGGATGGACTTATTATGACTTGTCAGACGACAGGCATGCACACACACAAACGGGAAATTAAGGCGCGTCCGCTCCGGCCAGCCGTCGTCGACGGGCCGGCCAGGTCAGCGAGCAAGCAGAAGGCTAGCCAAAGAGGTGGTGGTGCTTCTTCTCGCCGCTGGCCTCCTCAGCTTCCTTGTGGTCCTTGTTCTTCTCGTGGTGCTCGTGGAAGGCGTACCCGCCGGCGCCCACCGCCGCCGTGGCCGCGATCTCCTCCGTGATCTTGTGCCTGTGCGCGTGCTCCGGGTCCTTCTTTGCCTCGTGCTTCTCGTACTGACAAACAAATTCAGAAATTGATGATTCAACAGGATTTGCTTCCGATCTGATCGAGTAGTGCTTTGCTAGCTAATGATGATAATTAAGTTACAGAAAGTACTACTAGTAGGACGTACGAGTGCGAAGGCGCCGGCGGCCAGGGCGCCTGCCTGGCCGAGGTGCTCCTTGTGCTTGTGGTGCTTCTCCTCCTCCTTGTAGCTCTCGTTCTCCCCCGTGGTCACCACCTCCGTGGCCACGGTCTCCGAGTACACAACGGCGCCACCGTACTCGCCGCCGGTGGCGACCTCGTCATCCTTCTTGTGGTGGAACAGGTGGTGGTGCTTCTCCTCCGACATGGCTAGCTACTAATAAGCTTTGATCAAGGAGCTAGCTAGTAAACTTGGCTTGCTCTTGTGCAATGTGACAAGTGTTGGCTGCCTGCTTGGTCTGTGAGAGGATGGCAAGAAGGCCGGTGAGGTCACGGGAGTGTTAATTAGTTGAATTATTGGAAGGTGCAGCGTTAACTAGACTAACCACAGGAATTTTTGGAACCAGATCGACGACGAGACGCCATGTGATGGTGGTTTTTGGTTGCTTTGGGGGTGACCCCGTGACGGTGACCTGCCAGCACCCGCGTGCGAGGCACCGCGTCCACGAACCAGCATAGCACACATACACGTCTGAATACAAGTTTTGAAAACACAACAATATTTGTGAGTGAACGGAGTAGACGTGCGTACCACTATACACTGCCCTACGACCACTGATTTGTTTTGCGAAGTAATTAATGGCTAATAACTAGGAGATACTGATTCATTCCAAGTTCAATAGTTTTTTCTGTTACAATTTAAATATATGGATATAAATTTCTGACCAATCAAATCGTTTGCCTAGAGTTCAAGTAATCGCCGCCCATTGGAGGTAAGGGAAAAAGAAGCATGGGATTTGGTGACAAGGGAATGAGAAGCACAAAAACCGATTAAGAGTACATGCTAAACAGTATGTCGTCATGTCGTTTCGATCAACTTGAACTTGAAGCCTCGTGGAACTTTTTATTCCACAGATTTTGGAATTAGTTTAGTGAGATACGGAGTACTAATTAAAGAATGGGTCCAAGCGAACCAAATGAAACACTGTGTAGGCTCAACATCTACACACTCCATTTGTGCTATTTTCTCCAGTAGTAATGTAAAATTGTTTTGTGCAGTTGATAGATGTGTCCAACAACAGTTATGTAGGTTCCTATTAATTAAAATCGGTCTCAAAAGAAGAATATTTTTCTTATTAAACTCGAAAACATTTGTTTTTAGTGATTTTTTTTTTTGTGTTTGCCATGGCCTAGATTATTTAAGGTCCATGCATTTGCATGCAGCAACCTATTTTACAGTAATTGCTGTAAAAAAACTCACATTACTTTCATTTATCATTCGATCAGAAACCGCACAAATTCTTTAAATTTCTGCTGACAATGGCTCATTCATTAGTCTGGGAATTATGTCAACTTGATTCTCATGTTTATGGTTTTATTTATGCCTACGCTATATGGTCCTGGTCTTGAATCATTTCCTTTTGACAAAGTTGAACATGATTCAAATCACGAGGTAGCAGGTTGCAGCTGCAAGTGTCGCCCACTTGTCGAGCACCAAAAAGATTTTGTGCCGACGATCTGTATGAAGATGACCCTTCTCCTATAGTATGTCTTTGTCATCTTGCTTATCAATCGTATTTAAACTAGGCGTGTGGTGTTCATCTTAATTCATAGGTGGAATTTATTTGTGTATGTGAAACAGGTGGCAATTGCCGACACAAGATGCGTCAGTAGATGGTTTATCTTCCCCCGGATAAGCCAAGTGTGAAGGTCAGGATAGTTGTTACTCCCTATTAATTATCCATGTCAGGAATAAGCCAAGTGCGAAGGTTAAGATAGTTGTTACTTTGACCCATGTCATGATGTCAAGATACTAGTTGTAACCTATGATCCATGTCATGATGTCAAGATACTAGTTGTAACCTATGATCCTGTGCAACAAAGGCGTTTTGAGGGTGCATATGTCGCATCAGAACTTTCTTAACCTGTTTTCAACGGGATTGGGAAAAAACTATTGGAATTTTAATGGGCCAATTGCAAAACTGCCCTCGTTTCGAACTGTAACTGCACGTTTGCCCCTCTTTTTTGGACTTTGCATGTTTGCCCCTGTTTTTTGAATCTGAGCAAATGGTATGCCCCTATTCCGTGAAGCTCAGTTAACGGTCTCAACAGAGAGAGGAGAAGACATAAATACCCCTAACATGAAATTGCAAAACTGCCCTCGTTTCCACCACTAACTGTATATTTGCCCCTCTTTTTTGGACTTTGCATGTTTTACAAAATATCATATTTTACAAATATCATACTGTACACCTCATATTTTCAGCTCAATGTCGAAATCACATTTAAACATAGAAGATCATGATCACATTAAGCATAATATTTTGTCACACAAAACATTAGAGACCAAATAAATTCCATATCCAGAGCATACATGTCACCAACTTAGAACATACATGTCACCATCATTTCAAGCACTACAAAACAAGTGAGTACATGGCCAGATCACATGATCCCTTACAAGACAAAACATGTCCATATCACATTTCTAAGCATTGAAGTATGCAGCAAGCCTTGAACCCCCTCCACTTCCTCTTCCTCTTCCTCTTCTTCTTCCCCTTCCCCTTCCTGTTTGTGGTGTTTCCCCTTCAACATGACTTGTACTAGTGCTTGAAAACATTAGAGTAAAAATGTCTCAGTAACAATTGTAATCATCATGCATATGAAATTTTGTATACTTTAGACGAAATTAAGGTACACATGCATCACTTACTTGGATGGTTCAATGGATGATGCCCTTCTACCTCTACCTCTACCTCTTCCTCTACCTCTAGCACTAGTACTAGCAGTAGCACTAGGATCATTGCTTCCCTCCTCAAATGCATCGTCAGAAGACAAGCGTATCCTCTTCTGTCTAGCAGTAAGGCCTCCTTGGCACTTCTTGGCTGTATGGCCTAGTTCATGGCATTCTGAGCACCTCTTTTGCTTTGTACTGCCCGGTTCATCCGATGCCTTGATCCTTGATTTCCTAGGTCTCCCTGGCTTTCTTCTCAATATTGGCTTCTTGATTCTATAATCTAGATCAACACGAGGCCAGAATTGCTTTGATGTCATTGGATTGAACACACCAGAATAGGCCTTTTTCAACTTGTCAACAGAGAAGAATTCATGAACATAGTCATCCATTTGCACCTCTCTACTAAGTTTTGCAATGAAGGCTAAAGCATGTCTACAGGGTTTTCCACTAACTTGCCAAGCCCTACAGCTGCATGTTTTCATCCCCAAGTTGACTGCATACCTGAGAAGTGCTCCTGATTTGGTAGGGGCAGTTACTTCAGCAGTGCCATGTCCACAGCTTAATACCTCACAGTCCTTGATAGCCTTGCTTTGAGCTGTTAGAGCCTCAATAATAGATGGAATTATTTTGCCCTCCATTGACATAGCAATCTTACTTCTTAGTTCAAACTTGGCTATAATCATTTGCCTTATAGTGTCATGCACCTCCACAATCTGTAAGTCTTTCACTTGTTTGACCCGGTTGTTGAAACATTCAGAGAGGTTATTATTGATGTAGTCTACCTTGCAATGATCAGAAAATTTGCTTCTACTCCATAAGTAGGGATGGTTCTCATCTAAGTATGCAATGGCATCAGGGGCCTTCTCTTGTATCCTAGCCATGTGCCAGTTGAACTTATCAATGGTGTAACTCTTGGCTGCTGGCCACATATTGTAGTTGTACAAGTCCCCATAGTATTGTTTCTTAAATTCTTCCACAAATGCCTCATACATTCTCTATGCTCCACCCCTGGGTACACATCATCCACAGCCCCCCCAATTCCTTTGCCTGCATCCGTGCTGATAGCCAGACCTGTTGGTGTACCAATAGCAATCTTCAAGTGCTGGATGAACCATGTCCAACTCTCCTTTGACTCAGTCTCAATCACTCCATAAGCAACAGGAAATAACCGATTTTGTCCATCTATTGCAACAGCAGCCGCCAATTGGCCTCTTGACCTCCCTGTCAAGTGGGTGGCATCTATTGCAATGTAGGGCCTGCATCCTTGCAAGAAACCATCAATGCATGGCTTAAGAGCCACAAAAAATCTCCTAAAACACACATCCCCTTGATGCTCTTCGGTGTCCAACTCAACAACACTTCCCGGGACTGATTTGAGTAGTTCAGCTCTATATGTGGGCAGCAGATCATAACTGTCATCCCACTTTCCATATATCATGTCCAGCGCCTTCTCTTTGCCCCTAAAAACCTTGTCATATGGAACCTCCATAGAATACCTCTTCTTTAATGCAGTTTGTAACTCCTTTGGTCCCTTTGTTGCATCGTCCTTCAACCAATCAACCACCCTTTCAGCTACCCAATTATTTGTGGCCATTGTATCACCACTGTTATTGACTGAACCACACTTGTGATTTGGCCCATTCTTCTTGACCTGCAACAAAATAAAGGATCATACAAGATGAAATAGAAGAACTATATGTGATGAAATAGAAGAACAAAATAAAGTATTCTAGTGTACCTTACAACCAAGGTATTTCTTCTTGCTGATAGATGCAAAAAATGTCCAGTTGCAGCCCTTATCTGCTCTTATGCACTAGGCTCGAAAACGCTCATTGTCTTCTTCACAGTGCGAAAAGCATAATCATTCAATATTGCATGTTGGGTTAATGCTGATTTGCATTGTTTCACATCAGGAAAGACCACACCAATATCAACACATGGATTATCAACATCATAAGAAAAGCTAGAAATATCATCCTCGTCATCCTCATCAAATATTTCAACATCAGGTTCATACTCAGGATCAGAGAAATCAGATTCAGAAGATGCAGCCATGTCAGAATCATAGCTACTGTCACTTAGTGCAGCCATGTCAGGCTCTTCATCATCAAATGTGGGTCTCTCTTTTTCAGTAGATGTGGCTTTCTCTTTTATGGACGTGGATGTATCTTGGGTGAGTTGGGTTGGATCAACACAAAGATCCAACTCAAGAGAGGGTGTACTCGGTGTTTCCAATAATTTCTCTCTCACTTTAGGATGCAATGCACGCTTGGTGGGTGAACATTGTAGTGGACCAACAAAATCATTAACCCAAGCATCAATATGCACCACCCCCTTCCCTATGTTCAGCTTAAACCACTCATGCAAATGTTCATCATTTTTAATTGGGAGACGTGCATGTTCATCTTCGTTTGCACGATACAAACTGATATATTGCTTTGAACCCCACATGAAGTGCTCAGCTATATAATTCACAAGTTCCATCAGGCCATAGCAATTTGCATCAACAACAATTGGTGGTAAAGTTTTTCTCTTTGAATAGGTCTTTGGCCCCCCATCAGGAAGGATGAAATAAGAACCCATTTTAACAACAAGACTCAACTCCCTGCGCGTAGACCTACAAGTAAATCATGAATGACAAATCGATTTCGTGTCCACTGCACTACAATCACATCCAAATCAAAGTGCATAGCAGTAAAAAGGAGGATTTTATACCCTGAGGACTCCATCTCGTACGTGCTAAGTCGATGATTCTCCTTCTCCTTTCCCCCGAACAGCAATACACGCGCTGCGCCTCCCTGCAGGTCGCGTGCCGCCTCCCTGCAGTTCGATACACCATTACGAAAACGAACAAAAATAGATAGAAAGCACATATTTCACAGAATAGAAAGGGATACAATCCAATTGAAAACTAGACTGACCCATTGGTGATCTAATTGCGCCCACCAATATATGCACAAAAGCAACAAAACGATCCCTGACAGTCTAAATTAAGCCTGCACGTCATTTCGCAACGGCAACCTGACGTCTTGTCTGTTTTTTAAAGCCACTGACCTCATCTCAATCCCACCAACTGCACACTAATAAACCGTTAACCCCTATCACAGCCAGCCTGCAGAGGGCCCCGGCGTAGGCAAGGAATGGAAATCCTCGAGGGATAATCCACGAAAATCACCAACAAAGCAGGGAGAACAGAGTCCGGCACTATCATTTGCCTCGCAGCGAAGCAACCCACCAACCACCTTGAGGACGACACTACAACCGCCGCTAAATCGCTGCAAACCAAACACGCGCGCGCCAACCGGACCACAGAATTGGCCTCCGCGCTAGCGCTGGGGAAGCGGAAGGAAGAGGAGGAGGTTACCTAGGGTTCGTGTTTCGGGGGCGGCCCCTGCCCTGCAGCCCGCGCCGCGCCACGCGCAGCACCGCGCGCCGCGCCTCCCTGCAGCCCGTGCCGCGCCGCCCTGAGCAGCCCGCGCCGCGCCTCGCCGCCCCTGCCCTGCAGCCCGCGCCGCGCCACGCACAGCACCGCGCGCCGCGCCGCCCAGCAGCTCCCGACGCGCCGCGCCGCCCTGAGCAGCCCTGGCCGCGCCGCCCTGCAGCCCACCAACGCCGCCGCCACACCCTAGGGTTAGGGTTCAGCCGCCACTATGGGACAGAGAGACGAACAGAGGAGAGAAAGAGATGGAGTCGGGCTCGTTCGCCTGCCTGCCTGTTCGTGTGAGATGGAAACGATAGGGAGGGGCACTATGGTCACTTCTATTTTCCAAACGTTTTTCTTTTTTTTTTAATTCCCAAACACCTTGTCAGTTAACAGACATAGAAAAGAGGGGCAAACGGCTGCTTCGATTTCGAAAAGAGGTCCATTCTTGCAAAGTCCAAAAAAGAGGGGCAAACGTGCAGTTACAGTTCGAAACGAGGGCAGTTTTGCAATTTTGCCAATTTTGAATAAAGTAAACCTCTGATCAGCATTTTGTAGCCCCGCCACCCACCATAGTCACGGGTTATACTCTCAATCGGGATGGTTTTATCTGTCATCCCATGACAAAAGATGTTGCATCTTTGAAATAAAAAAAATCCACACAGATGAATTCACGTTGAACTAATTTGTCGTCATCCGTTCCATATTTTACCCCTCATGAGTACCAAGCATAGCATTCCAATTTTCAGCTAAGCAGTCCTCATTCTTAGTTAACACTGCACATGCTAGCTAGCATTTATCAAGTATTTTACTGATATTATTGTGTCATATCATGCAGATCGAGCAATAATAATGACATCGCAAGGACGAAAGTAAAAGTTGAACCAAAAGAAAATTCTTTGACGTGGATCCAAAGCAAGCTAAAGCTGTATATGTAGGATTCAAAAATTCCATGAAGTGATAATGCACCGGCAACCGTACCACTGGACACTCCATTATTGTTGAGAGAGAACCCTACCATCGTCTGTATCCATGTCTCATGCATCATGAGTACGATTCGTATCTGCCTCGCATCGCAACAGTGGCTGGACATAAGTGGTCAGCTTGGATGATGGATGACGCCTAGCAAATTTGTACCCAACATGTATGTTTTTCTAGCATCAATTTTGGAAAAGGCTAGCTGAACAGAGTCACTAGAATCTTTTTAGTTGGAACCATATATGCTGAACAAAAACTTATCTAAGAGAAACGCGATAGTTTTTTTTTTATAGGAATTTGCTACAAGTGCAGTATAGTACCATAAGCCGATGTATCATGAACAATACAAAAGCAAATTTATTAATTAAAAGATGCTTACAAGCACACGCCTGATATTATAGGAAACTCGGAAGAGTGGCATCTTGTCATACTAGATACCACCGACGACATTGACAACAACTGCAGCCAGTGACCCATGTAACTGGGTACACGTGACGCAACATTTATTCGAACACATCGCACAGGCATCGGCTCTACTGGCCGGTCGCGAACTGAAGCAAAGGAGCTGCAGTGATGCATTGCCGGCGCCCTATGTTTGTGGGCAACAGGAGGGACAACACCCCCAATTATAAATCGGGCAGGTACGACAGTTACAATTGGGGACGGTGCACCTTATGATAAAGAGCCGACGAGCTTTGCCATCGTTGCTCGCTGCCGCTGTCAGAGCGGCCATTTGCAGGAGCAACTGCGCCACCACCAGGAACAGCAGGCAGAAAATAACCTTCTTGTTCTTCATAGCAGCCATGGGTTGAGTTGACGTTATACTGTATGTAAGAATTCACAAAAAGAACAATAAAATTAAGCAGGATATGTACGTACTATGATATGATTTGAGTACCTTCAAGGCAAGAATGATGAATGAAACGTGACAAAGGTAGGCAATGCATTACCAAGCCGTTGTTAACCTTGCTTCAGTTTTATTTTGCTGCAGACGACGAAGGACTAGGGACGGGGTCTTTATTTATGGAAGAACCATGGAGGCTAAAACCAGCGACTTGGAAGCGAAAACCAACGACTTGAAGTCAAAAACCAGCGACTGCTGAGAAAGTGGGTAGGCTGCCATTTTAACATTCAATATCCATTTATTAATTGGATGCATGCATCTAAGCATCTTTCATTGATTCATGTCTCTCTTCTGACATCCCACGTGCATGCATCTAATTAGTGCTGGAAGAGGCACACGCGTCTTTGCTAATGCTGCTATTTTTGACTTTGAACTCCTCGAGTGCTAACACTACAAGATTTACAATTTTCCCCAACAATTTAGAGTAAGAGGCCGACAGTTTTTAGTGTAGTAAGCTAAGTATGCACTATAACTGTGGATAAGGAGGTTGTAAGGAATTAAGTTGTTGGAAAAATATAAAAACTGTAGGGAAAGACATTAAGAATAGAAAGATTAAAACTGTATGCCACTTTCCAAACACGGGAAAGACCTCTTTTCTTGTAGTGTAATGTAATGGGACGAAAAGAGTAGTATTGTATTTGTATGTCAGCATAACATTGCATGTTCGAAATAGCTACAAGCATTAGTACCAAAAACCAGTACAAAAAACCGTAAGACTATGCCTTGTGCAGTTGTGCTTTGCATATTAATACAAATCATGTAGTATGCCTTTTTACATTGCATATTAGTACAAATCATGTATACCTTTTTACCTTGCATATCATTACTAAAAATAATAAGCAGCCGCGGCGTCGCTTGGACCGCCTGCAAGGATGGCGGTGCACGGCGGCTGCTGGTAACGTGCGGGCGGCACAAGGTGCTTGCATGGTGAGGGCAACAAGGGGATGTTGGGTTGGGGTCGACATGCTAGCACATGGTTATGTGTGTGTGTGTGGGTGGGGGTGGGGGGGGGGGGGGGGGGGGGGGGGGGGGGGGGGGGGGGGGGCACGGGCTGTAAAAGGACTCGAAGTGGCGCATAGCATAGACGCGGATGGCGACGTCCTCGTGCCGGTGACGAATAGTTTCACGCGGAGTGGCCTGAGAGGAAGAATAGAGTTACAGGGTGCGATGCGGGTACATGAGAGACCCACGTGTGGGGTGGACGAAAGACCATGTAGAATTTGTATAGATATTATTATTGTCTATCTATCATCTTAATACTTGGCCAAAAAACGGAGTACCACATTTTTTCTCAAGAGTTAAATTTTGCCATATTAATTGAATAAAAAAAATTACTCATCACTGCTATTATGAAAATATTAGTCTGAAATACGTTTCTATATTTTTAGAAATTACCCATCATTGTCGTTATGAAACAATTAGTCTTAAATACCTTTCACGGGTTTTAAAAATTACTCATCACTAACATTTTTAAAATTTAGTTCGTAATACCATCCATATGCTTTAAACATTACCAAATATTCTACTTCAAAAAAGAAATACCCACCATTAACATTAGAAAAAATAGCTGAGAAACCTATATATAAATTTATGAATTACACTCATTGTCGTTACGAAAATAATTAATTAGAATGACAATGATAGAAAAATAATAGTGACAAGACAATAGTATATTAACAAAATATTTAATAATGTAATATAATATACTAACTGCACAAATGTGCATGCCCCAATACTAAGGAAAAAGTCCATTTTACTCCCCCGAATAATTCACTTGGTCTGATTTACCCCCTGAATAAAATCATGGCTTAAATTACTCCCTCAAACAATTCATGTTGATGCAATACACCCCTTATAATGATTTGTCTTTTTTTTTCTTGGTGTACAAATTCAATTTGAAGCTCAAAATTTGTTTGATGACAACACAACAACCTATGTTAAAATAATTATAGCATATTTTTTATACTATTTACATAGCCTAATAGAAATTGATAATAAATACATACAAATAATATAAAAAATATGCTATAATTATTTTTACATAGTTTATTGTGTGATCTATCATCATGCAAAATTTAGCTTCAAATTCAACTTGTACACAGAGAAACCAAAACTACAAATTGCAATAGGGGTTATATTGCACCAACCTGAATTGTTTGAGGAAGTAAATTGAGCCGTGATTTTGTTTAGGGTAAAACAGATAAAGTGAATTGTTCGAGAAGTAAAATACTACACTTTTCCCCAATACTATTTGTTTTAGCAAAACTTTTCCCCAATACTAATCATGATACAAATCAAATGAAGGATAAATTGTGTGGGCGAGGCCTTTTTTTTTTTGAACCTTTGTGTGGGCGAGGCCTAGGTTACCCAAAGGCACATACGGCCCAGGCCGAAAATTGTACGTACAACACAGCCCACGAAGACCCCAGGTGGAAGCCCACGTCAATCGTCACTTTCCCGTCCCTTCCTGCTCGTTGCCAGGCGGCAACGAGCGAATTTTTAAGGATTTTACGGTATTTGTGCTTTCAATAGTAGGCGACGCTCCCGTCAACAGCGAGGCGTCAATGGTGACTTCGTATCTCTGGATTTGCCGGCTCAGTCTTCGAAGATACTCATAGGGGTAGGGTTTGTGTACATATGTCTATAGGGGTGAGTGCGCGTGCGTTGTGAATGTCTGAGTTGTACCGTCTAATCTTATAAAAAAAAAAAACCAAACCGAGCGGCGGCGAAGGCAGGAGGAGATCATCAATGGAACCGGGATCTCCTCTCGACCCAGCCCCTGCAAATTGAATCCGGGGCCAACTCCGCCCGATTCGGTCTGCCTCTAGTTCTTCTCGAGCTGGGGGCTCGCCGGCACTGCGATGAGAAGATGACCCCCGCGCAGGATCCGTTCTACATCGTCAAGGACGAGATCCAGGACTCGGTGAGCTGGCACTGCGCCCCATTGCTTGATCCCTTATCTTCTTTCGCTGCTTGCACCCGCAAACATCTCGTTTCATGATCTTTGATGCCCACTCGTGTCATTGTGTTTTGTGTGGGTGTAGCGGGTTACCATGGGCAGTGGGCACACCTTGTAGCGTTTATCGGGTTATTAGTTGGTCAGGAATCTGTAGTCTGCGATCTGATACGCTTCCTGCAAGAGGGCGATGCGAAGTTTGGTTCATTTTTGGTCAATTTGTGCAGTTATCTAGTTACGAGGATGAATTATTAAACTCCACTTCTTGCTGTCACATACCTTATGTTCTTTTTTTTGCGAGACGTCACATACCTTATGTTCACAGTGTTCATGGCTGCTTGAATGCTAGTGCCCCAGTGAATGTAGGTCATTTTGCAATGACATTGGGGTCTGGATCTCAGGTGCTGACATGTGTAGCTCTGGGTCCATTAACTAGGTTCTTTTCTGTTTTGTTACTCTACCTTTCACAGTTTTTTTTTGGTAGATCTAAGATGGGAACTACTTTCCTTGGGCGTGTAGAACTATAGATATTTGGTACATGTTGATGTGATAATGCTTTTCTGAGTCAGCCAAATGGTTTGTTATTGTTCTGCAGAGAAGCTTGTTTAATATGCCGAATTTATTAGCAACGTCTGGAGCATCTAGAGTTGTTTGGTTTGGTCCAAGTTTTTACCTATGCTTGCTTCTTTTAGTAAGGAAGAGTATCTGGCTGCAATGATGCACTCTATTCTACTCATAGATTGTGCAAATATCATTATAATATGCATAGCATTTTTTGAAGAATTAGCTTGAGACCTTAGCATTCAGATACCTAACGGTCGTTGCTGGATTCCTAGCACTTGTTTGTTTCCTCCTCTTTGCTGCACGTAACTAAATTTCTTCTCGTCCTGTTTTGTATAGATCGACAAAGTGCAAGATACTTTTGACCAATGGAAACAGACACCTGAAAATGCTGGAGAGTATGTGCATTTGACCAAAGAACTACTAACCAGCTGCGAAAGTATTCAATGGCAGGTGAATGGAATTTCCCCAGTTGTTGTATTGTCGCTGTGTTAATTTTCAATACATATCATTCAAAAGGCTTCCATCCCAGGCATTGGTCTTCAAACACTTTTTATCTTGTTCTGTTACATTTTAGGCATTCCTAACCACTCAGATAATGCTAAGTTTGAGACTGAGCTTCAGAGATAAACGATATTTCAGTATTGTCGTCTTGTTGTGATTGAGCACTGACCTGTGGCCTGCCTTTAACATTCAATAAGGTGGATGAACTGGAGAAGGCAATCTCAGTTGCTGCAAGCAATCCAGCATATTATGGGCTTAGTGAGGCCGAAATTCGAAAAAGGAGGAGCTGGACTAGCAGTGCTCGTAACCAGGTATTATTTCACAGAACGCTTCTCTCAGCTGGCTGCCAAAATGCCAAAATGTAGATATCATGAATTATGTTGGATCTAATAAGGTTGCCGATAACATAGGTGCTCTCCTTAAGGAGGAATGTTGAAGCTGGTACACAAGAAAGTGTCTTTGGTCGCTCAGTCCATCCTATTGAATCAAGCAGATCCAAGCAGCACATTTCACAAGACAACGACGAATTCATTGCATCAGAATCTGATCAGCAGACGCTACTAATAAAGTAAGTGCTTGTGAACTAAGCTTTGATTCGCTGGAGTGCCAGTTTAGCATGTCTAGCTTAAAAGGCTCCTGAACTTCTGTTTCAATGGTCTAAATATGAGCTCTCAATGATTTGAACTGTTACTGAAAAAAATCCGTTAACAAGTACTAGTCGATGATTTGATTGAATGGTATTTTTCTGTGCATTTTTGATAGGAGACAAGATGAGGAGTTGGACGCACTTAGTGCCAGTGTCCAGCGAATCGGAGGTGTCGGTCTCACCATACATGAGGAGCTTGTGGGACAGGTACTTACTAACATCATCAGAATCTTTATGTATTTCCTTTGATGCTTTTCTACAGTTATTCCTGTGAACTCTCATACTTTTTATGCACATGTAATGCCCAGTCAACTCCATGTATTATGTTATCTATATTCCAACTTCTTTAACATGTGAGTATCCTTTATGTTTCTTTACATGGAACAGGAAAAACTTTTGGGGGAGCTAAGCCTCGACATGGAAACTACGTCCAATCGGCTTGACTTTGTGCAGGTATGGTTTTGCTCTTTCCTAATGTGTATTATTGGGTGCATTCGTTCTGCCCCATCTCATTTTTGTGATACTTTCATCACGCCATTCATGAACTCGCAACATTTCACCTGATTTCTTTTGATTAAAGATTTCAACGTCCTGAATCTTCTCATTTGTTTGTGCACAGAAAAGAGTGGCTATGGTCATGAAGAAGGCCAGCTGGAAGGGGCAGATCATGATCATAGCGTTCCTCGTGTTTCTTTTTATCATTCTTTTCGTTCTGGTGTTCCTGACTTGAGAGATATGGATGTTAATTGTGAAGTTTTGTACCTTGTTGATGCACGGCAATGTAAGAGCAGGATTCGAGCCATTCATACAGGCGTAGACAGTACATAATTACACCATGTAAACATTACGTTGATAGTTTTGTACATGTACCTCAAATATAATTTTTGTCCGTGTAAAAGATACTACTTTTATGGTCCACGTCCAGTCTTTCAGCTAAAGAAATTGGATGAGAAGCTGATACTGTTGTGCATCCATGTACCAGCAACGTTGATTGGTTTTTTTTTTTGGGTGTATTAATTGATGTCATGGTTACAAGTTACAACAAAACCTTGCTAAGCTCCTCGATGCCGTTGAGTATGGGAGAAAATGTAAATTTCTTCAGCGCAAATAGTTCACCGTCACTTGATTATCAGTCTCGATGCTAGCTTGATGGCAAGTTTCACTCTTGCTGCTTTTGCCTCCATTTGTAAAAGATGTGTGGCATGGTCAAACCAGTATGCGCTTGCTCTGTTGAAGGCACTAATCGATCAGCATGGAAGTATGGTCTAACGATACGCAGTATATTGGAAGCCGTGATGGTTTGATTGCTTTCTTTTTGCAGAAAGAATTCAGTCTCTGTTTTCGTTTTTTGAAATGGAAAGAATTCAGTCTTGTTTGTACTTATGGACTGAGACTCTGTTCTGTTAGCAGCTTTGTTTGGTCTCTTGATTTTGATTTCTGCTATAAGTACATGCCGGATGACAAGTGTATTGCATGAATCGATCCAACTTTGCAAGAACTACACGGGGCCGTTTGATGTGCTGCAAGGCGTAGCGTATTCCTTGTTGTGAACCGGTTTCTCTGCAGAGTTCACTTCGCGGGCCCATCCAATTTGCTTGGTCAAAAGGGCTCGGAGCAAACACACGGCGCGGCCCACCTTGCGTGGTCCCACACTGCAGTGACACCGGGAACCCTCCTTATCCCCAGTCCCAGCTCGCCGTCCCGCCGTCCGCTCCTGGATCCGTGCACCAGGTCCGTAGCCTACTCCTTATCTAACCACTCATCCGGAGAACTCAACGGTTTCCACGTCCCCGTGGCCTCGGTTCACCGTACACTGTGCTCATCTACCCGCGACAATATCCCCAACCGTCACCCCGCTGCAGTACGCCACGCGGCCCGGCCCAGCCGCGCACGGACGACGCGGCGCAGCCAGCCACCTGAGGAGAGAACATTTCTCATAAAAAAAAAAAAAAAAAAACCCTGAGGAGAGAACAGCCGCTGCATCCCACTCCTCCCCCCTTCTCGCGCAGCAGAGCCAGGCAGCCAGCGCAGGAACGAACAGGAGCAGCAGCTGCGGCGGCGGAAGGCGCGAGGCGAGGTGAGGTTCCTATTCTTCCTCCTCCTCCCCCATCCTCTGGACCCTCTCGAATCCGGGGGCCCGCCTCGCGCGACTGGGAAGGCGGCCGCCTAATCCGGCCCGCGGGGACCGAGCCGAGCTGTCTCCCTCCTCGCGCGGCGGCCGTAGGTTTAGGTCGGCGGCCACGCCCGCGGTTGGGGCTGAGGATTCGGTCGCGGCCACCGTCTCTGTGGTTCCGTCGCGCGCGCCGGGCGTGCTGCTGTCGCCGTGCGCGTCGGTCGGTCGATGTGTTCACACGGAACTTCAGAAATCCGTTGGTTTAGGATTTGAGCTTAGGGGCCGCCCTACGATGCTGGTGTTAGTTTTCTGCCCTGATGGTTTTGTGTTGGACCCCGTCCCTCCGTGCCTGTGATTGTTGCGGAGAAATGGTTTTAACTGTTATTTCTAAAAAATGGTTTTAACTGTAGTGAAATGCCTTTCGCTTTCCCTTTTCCAAATGGGCAGTTGCAACTGTTTCTTTTAGATGTATAAAAAAGGGAAAATTTCAGACTGTGAAGTGTAAAGGGTTCAGTGCTAGGGCTGCCTGTAGTTCAGTTCGGTTCTTCTTATTACACTTGTTACGAACTTTAGGGGTTTTGGTAAGCCCTATATGACGTTTCAAATCTGATGTTCTCTACCCTTGTCACTGAGTCTGATTTATTGTTTCCTAGGATTATCAGGTGAGGTATAGTAGCAGCACCCTTGTTGCTGAATATTGGGCCACAACCCCATTCCCGCCTTCCTGTAATAAGATTAATATAGACACAATTCCTCCTGTGTAATTGGTGTGGGTGTTTGCATACTTGGATTAAACTGTGTGAAATGAGTATTTCTTCAAGCTTCATGGGTTTGCAATATACTACTCTACGATGTGCGGGCGAGCTTGATTTGGATTCTGATGCTTTTTTTTTTCTTTTGGGTACAGTATGTTACTTTCATGTGCCACTACCTCTCGAATATGATGGAATATATCATGTTCATGATGCAGGATATTGTAGCGTTTCAGGAATTAGGATAATAGTTTTATCGAATTACACACTTATCATGTGGCTTTCTAGTTTACCCTGAAAGATATAATGCTGGTAATGTCTCAAGAATGTTTTTATAGACTCCGCTGCTTTATCTTGTGCCTTCTTGTTAATGTACTGTGTATTTTCTGTGATCAAATGGATGGTTCAGGTATTCCAGCCTTATTTGCTTGTTTACACAAATTTCCCTTTGAGCTATTTTCACCATACATTATGACTGTGGAGTCATCCTGTTCTATTTTTCTGCCACTACGCATGCTTTGTTCTTTGTTGGTTTTGGCTATAACTTTTGGGAATGATCTTGGGGTGTATAATGGTCACAATTCATAAGAAGTTTATGTATTAGCTATTATTTGCTGTCACCAATAATTATAATCTTCTTGTAATGGGCTATGTACTTCAGATATTTAAAAGGTCTATTGTTTGCCTCATTGACCATACTCTTAATCTATTGGAACTTTAATATTTCCCTCCTCCTTTGTATTTGTTTGCTTTAGGATATGTATGTTGTTTTGAAGGTTTTGCTAAACAATCTCCAAGATCTGTTGGAGCATGCCTTTTGTTTTCCATATGATTAGTCCATGCCTCATGCCTGTCTTTTTGTATATACCTTTTGTTATTTTACTCTGGAAATAATCAATTGATGGTCCATTTTATCAATTTCAAGGCATGGATAGATACCAAAGGGTGGAGAAGCCACGTAATGAGACATCAATTAGCCAGAATGAGATCAGGATAACAACACAGGGCAGGATGAGGAACTATATCACTTATGGGATGTCATTGCTTGAGGTGACCAACTTTATATGACGTTATCTCGGCTTTTTTGTTATCTGCGTAAATAAGCATCAATATTTTGCACGCTATGTTTAATACATGCTAGATGGTGTTTGCAATTTGAAATTATGTGAAGTGGGGGATAGTTTTAGGTCGACTCTGGGTCAGCTGTATCGATTAAATGGTTTGGTTTTGTTTATTGCTAGTTTTCTTTTTTGCAATTGTAACAAACTCTTAAAATATGCACATGCTTCTTTCTCACATTCATTTTACTACATCGTTAGTCAAATGGTAAGTTACTTAGGCTAAAGGGCAGCCCGGTGCACCTATGTTTTTAAGGCGATAAGGCGAAGCGCGGCGACTGACCCCCTTCCAGCCGCCTAGGCGCTTAAGGCACGCGGCGAGGCGACGCCTTATCACACATCCTAAGGCGAAATATGCCAAAATTATGTAGACATAAGTACCTTTTTGCTGCGACTGTTGTGTAGAACACTTGCTCTCCTTCCTGATTGTCCATGTCCCATGTAATATCCCTTGCAATGATAAACATGTAACTTGTTATTAGTACCAATATATGAATATATACAAATTCAGTCCACTGATTAACTGTGTAAATGCAATCTTTATAACAATACCTTGTACACAATCTGACCGCTTTTCTTTTCCCACAAACAAGCTATACAAACAGGAAACACAAAACTGTTAGATTTAGACACTCAAGTGCTCAACAATATTCAGATTTCAGCACAGAAGCTTAAATAAAATTCATTACAAGTCCCCGAATTTAAGATCCTAGTGACATGGATATGAATAGTCCATAACAAAATACAGTCCACGGTCAAGGTTAGACCCTAATAGATTTAGAATAAGTCGTGCTAGTGCACAACATTAGTAGCAAAAGTAAATCTGAATGTGAGCAAGCCTTATAATAATCGAAGGAGCATGATTATACTAATGAAAAGAACACAGCAAACAACAATTTCTGTACACACTAATCAAAGTTCAAAGAGCACAAAGCATGTAGGCCAGCACAAAGCATCGAGACAAAATCACTAGTGGCCAACACCTAGCAGACAGCAGTACAACAGAACAGACAATCTAGTGGGAGCTAAATATTAAAAAGGAGACATGCTGCAGAACAGAGCAAACAGAGAGGACGAGGAGGGAGGGACATGTACCTGTTCCCAACGAGGAAAAGCGGGGCCGCTGGAGGCTGGAGCCTGAACGGAGGAGGAGATGGGCCGGCAGGGAGGTGGAGCAGATGCAGGGTGCGCTGATCCGTCGGGGAAGAAGAGGGACCAGGTAGATGCAGTCGTGCCGCCGCCGGTTCCAGGTGCGGCCTTCTCTGCTCTCTCTCTTCCCTCTCCTCTTTCCCGCTCTCTCTTACTGATAAGCCCGCGCTGCAGTCCTTGGAGCGCGCGGGTTAGTCTACTGCGCGCGCGCTCAGCCGCGACCCGCGTTTATTTTCCCGCGCGCGCTTGGCGCTCCCGATTTCCCGCCAGGCGGCCCTCGATTGGGTGTTGTGGCGTCCGATTTGCGGTCCTGGGCGTCCGATTGACGCCATATCGCGCCTTGGCGACGCCATATCGACTAAAGCGGACGCCATACGCAATCCTAGCAAGGCGAAGGGGACGCCCAGGCACGGATCTCGCCTGGACGCCGTGGCGACGCCTAGTCGTCGCTCTGGCGACGCCTTAAAAACATAGCGGTGCACGTAGCTCCCGCTTGCGCGGGTCTGGGGAAGGGTCCGACCACTTCGGGTCTTTTGTACGCCTCCTTACCCTGCATTTACTTAGGCTAAATGCCTTCATCTAATATTCTAGGTTAAATGCCTTCATCTAATATTCTTGATTTGTTAACACGTCAATTCACAGTTTAATCTGAAATACCAATGATTGTAAAGAGTAACATTTGCTGTTATGATGACACATGATTGTTGGTTTATTGCATTGCTACCCTCGCGGTCATTCCTTGTTCCTACTGCTCCTTTTGATGCACTATTTCTGATTTGATCTTTTTACCTTAACTATGTGGAGCTTATTTATCACATTATTTGAGAAATGCTTCATTTTGTTTGCACATTCTATATATTCGTCTATTTATGTCCTCTTTCTGAAAATGATTTTGATGGCTATATGCCAACCTTACTAAAATCTCTATGTGGTATCATGAATTTTATTTTAGCTATAGTTGAATGGATTAGTGAGTTACATTTCTTTCTGATATGAATGTACTTCCATTTTCCAGGAAAATGGCCATGATGAGATTAGTATCAAGGCAATGGGACGGGCCATAAATAAGACAGTTATGGTTGTTGAACTGATCAAGGTTGGTAGCAATATTTTGTTCAAACTTGATGTCTTATACTCAATTTGTTGGATTCCTCTATCTAATCCTTAACGGCTCATACAGAGAAGGGTTGGTGGTCTTCATCAGAATACAACTACTGAATCTGTTGATATCACTGACACATGGGAACCTCTGGAAGAAGGCCTTCTCCCGTAAGGACACATATTCCTTCCAAGAACAAGAAAGGATTATCGGGACATTAACATTATTCTTTACACAGCCTGGAGACTACTCGCCATGTATCGATGATCACCATAATATTGTCCAAGAAACCGCTGGATACATCATCTCCAGGGTACGTCAGAACGGCCAGTCACTTGAAACCCACAAAAAATGTCGTACATATCTGACCATGTTGCTTTTCTGAAGTTTGTCATGATACTACATTATTTTGAAACATACTGTCAGTTTGCCTGCTCATTATTGATTGTGTTTAATGATGTCCTTAGGTACCAGCCACCTATCCCAGCCGAAGAGGTGAAACCTGCTTTCGACTATGATCATGAAGGTGCTACTCTCAATTGACATTTTCCACATATGGCTAGTGTCATCACATAACCACCATCTTATTTGTGATCAATCAGAGTCCTATCCCACCGGTCGTGGACGAGGTCGTGGTGGTGGAAGAAGAGGCAGGGGAAGAGGTATCTTCTTTCTCATGATTTATGTGAATTGAAAATTTCTGGGCAGTAGTGCATAACAGTGGTCCTTCAACATTTTGCATACTGAATTGCCATCGCAGCATACTCGATGGTTCTGTATGTACTACTTGTGGCTTTTTATATTGCAAGTCTCTAAAATGACGGTTCTTGGCGCTTTAAATCTGTAAACATGCGTAGTTCCAATACAGGGTTCTAGCCGACATGCATGCTTTTTTTTTTCCCCTGCAAGAGTTATTTGCAGAAATTTGTTTGTTGATTCTTGCATAATGAATATGCATAGGTATGAGCAATGGCCCCCTCCTCCTGCTTATGATTACAATGAAGAGTGGGAGGAGGAAGGAGATTATTACAGTAGAGGGCGGGGGAGAGGGAGATCAGGAGGGAGAGGAGGTAGAGGGCGTGGCTACTATGGAGGCGGCAGGCGCGGTGGTTATGGCCCTGATTATGGTTACGGAGGCAGAGGTGGCTATGATTATGGCTATGGCGGCAGAGGTGGATACTACGAAGAGCAAGCTGAATACTATGATGGTGAGCCCGAAGAGTATGCCCCTCCAGGCCGTGGTAAGCTAAGTTCGATGACATAATATGTTTATGTGGTCTTTGCATGCCCCACTTCTCATGGTTTCCTCCATGTTTCGCAGGGCGTGGCAGGGGTAGGAGGGCACCTTTCCGGGGGCGAGGCCGTGGGCGTACCAGAGGAGGCTATTATTAGATGAGAATGGTACGTGCCTAGTGGGTGTGCTGAATCCAGCGCATGGTGTGCTTGGTAGCGTTTGGTCCCTTCCTATGTTCTCCCATGGTGTTTGCTCGGACCATGCCTTTCAGATGCTACTTTCAGTGTTGTGACTTGCTGGGCAAATTTTGTGGCTCGCTCATGGTTTTTGTAGCTAGATCATCCCGTAACCTTACAAGCAGTAGCGGAGTGGTTCCCAATTGACATGTGAAAAATGTTCAGTCTCCTGTTTATCTGTTGAGTCAGGTTGATGATTCCCTGCGGTGTCTTCATTGGTCCGGGCCATCGTGCTATGCTAAGCCTTTTTTTGACTATTGCCCGTGCTATGTGCGTACACGAGGGTGAATGGTCAAAGGCCAGTTTGTTCTGCCTGAGGAATAGGGCGGAGGGTGTTTGCATGCTTATGCTTCGGCGATTGCTCCGAGCCAGTTTTGGAGTCTCGTGATCTGAGAGGGGAAGGCCCGTTTGGAAGCAATAGAATCAATGTTGCAACGGGTTGATCACTATCCGGATTTAGAATTTGGTTGGTGAAAGAATCAAGTACACTGTCAAGAGCTGGAGAGATTCACTATATTGCATAACAGGAGCAGCACAAATATCAAAAAGGAAAAAAAAAAAACTAACAGACATGAAGAAATTAAGCATCAGATACATCAAATTCTTCGGGGTATAAATGAAAAGCAGAGTGTTTGTTTGTTTCTCAGATGACAACGGCACTAGTCCCCCTCAAACAGGTACTCCAGGAGCCGGCGGCGTGCCTGCATCAACTACTCCTTGGTTTGGATCGGGCCTTTGAAACTTATCAGCGAAGGTCTCCATTCCCATGCACGATAAAAGGTACCAGACGTAGGTGAGGAACTCCACACTTTCACCCATGCTCTTGGCGTGCAGGTACCCCCTGCATCTTCCGGCCGAATAGCAAAGCATCTCCACCCACACGCCTTGAATCACTTCCCACCTTTCCTCCTCACCACCCAACAACTCCATCAGATCTTCCGCAAGCTTGCATGCTTTCAGAATCCAAGGCCCTGTTTGGCCTGCATATGGCTGAGGGGATTTTGCTGCATGAAGAATCCTTTGCGCAACACTTCTTTGTCGAATGATGGTGGCTCATTGGCATACTTGAGCATGATCTCAATATCATCGCTGGTGGTGGTGAAAAGACCTTGCCTGGATCCGGGCATAAGCATCTCCGGATGTATGAGAAGCAGGTAGATCATGTAGTTGGATATCATCTTGCTGCATCGGCGTTGGCGAGATATGGGTGTTGTGATGTGTTCGGGTGATGAAGGCAGAGGTCTGTGGCTAAATGCCAGATGAGGACGCTCTGGTCGAATGACAACTGGAAACTCCACAACAGTTGGTCACGTACCTGGTGTCTGCTCACGGTCCACTGCCCCCTTAAATTATTGAATCTTTTGTAACTAGCGGCATCGACTATGAACTCCCTCCACCCATCTTTCAGATGTACAAACCACCAAGTTTATAACCTCATAGCATACATGTGTAGGTTCCATGTCAAAGACCCAGGGTGTAGATTCTACCTGTATATACCAATGCTTCTTGATGTAGTCCTTAAACACATGACACCGGCAAATCTCATCAGCTTGGTGGGCTTGCTTTTGCGAGCTGAGAAGGATATCACGTTGTGTTGGGCGGCCGTGATAGAGCTTATATAACTGCCCATCAGGCAAGAGCATGTCAAGAAGGAAAATAACTCCAGCAGCGTTGTACCCCACAACAGGATATATGGTACTCTGACGTCATCCTCTTTGTAGACATCTTTATGGCTCTGGTCGAAGAGGACGGCAGAAGCCAGAGACATGAATGGAAGCAATAGCATCAAAAGGTAACCAGGAATACTGAATACCAATTTAACATTGGTGTAAATCAGCACAAACGAGCTGCTGAGTTGCTCGCGCAACAGAACAGTTACAGCTTTGATGTCCAGCTTCAAGAGAGATGACAAGTTTCTGAGCCGACGACGGTATGGAGCTGACAAGTCCACCAATGACTTGTCCGCGTCAAGGGAAGAAGAGCGTACCTTGAAATTAGGATCTACTTCCTCGACAAGTGCGAGCTCCCTTGCCTTTTGTACAAAATCTTCCAGTGACAGATCTTGTTCTTCCTCTTTTCTTAGTGATACTGCATCATCAATAGATAGACTCGTTGCCCAGGATTTATAGAGCCAATGGGCCTGTCCTTCTGCTCGCCGTAATGGATAAACCGCCGAAGAGGCCAACAAGCTGCTAAAGCTTGCAGCCTTAAGAGCCCATATCTTCCGGATGAACTTGAGAATCCCGGCGACGAACAGCAAGATCGCTGCCTGCAGCAACCTCTTGTCGCCGCCCGACCACGACCGGCAGAACACGTAGAGGGCCACCGTGACCTGAGACACCAGGGTCACGAGGTGCCGCCCCCACAGCTCGTTGTCCTCGACGCTGTAGGCTGTAAAGGCGTGGAGGCCGCCGAGGTGGCCGACGAGGACGGGCGTCCACAGCACCTCCAGCTGGACGGTGGCGGCGGCGCCGGAGCCCGCCGGGAGCTTGTGACGATTGAAGAGGGTGGTGAGGGCGTATATCGCCAGGGCGTCGGAGCCGAGGTAGGCGAGCCACATGCAGGACTTGAGGGTGCGGGCATGGCGCGTGGAGGAGCCGACGAAGAGGACGAATTGCAAGAAGAGGCTGCCAAGGACGAGGATGCGCAGCTGCCACTCCTCCCACCATTTCACCTCACTCGAGAAATCCCACATTCTTGCTCACTGGTGGTAGCCGGGAGGGATCTGGACACGATCGAAATGCTGCTGCTACAACAGATGCTAAGACCGCGGCACGGCAACAAGTAATGAACAGGAGACGTGATGAGGAGAGAAATTAGTAACTCTAATAATAAAGCCAAAGAGAGCTAAAGAAAAAGAAAAGAAACGCGGATTATTCTTTCTTGCTCTGCGGGGTTGCACTGCATCATGCACCATGACCCTGCGCATCCACCTCAAAGTTCGCAAGTGTCATCTAGAGGCGATCGTACTTGTTAATTCCTGGGGCTCAAGAATCTTATATAAAGCAGCGCTCCCTGAATCTTTATGCCCTCCCCGTACATCGTTCGTTCAATTTCCTTTATATTACTAGTATATAAACAATGGTAAATGATAAAGCAGTCCAGTCCTATGTTGAAGAAAGAAACAAAGGCAACCGGCCTGTGTTGTTTCTTCTCTCTTTGGAAAGGTATAGCAACTTCCTTATGGCGATGACATTCCTTGCGTGCTTGTGGTTATCAATTATTCTGTTGGTCTAAAATTTTCCAAAAAAAAAAAAAAAAAAAAAAAAAAAAGCAACGGTGGCTCGGCACACATCAACAGGGCATCTAGCAAATTTTGTTTACAGATTTGCTTACTGCAAGCATCAAACTTATGCTTTACAATATACGCATAAATTATGAATTCTTCATATTTTAGGTTACTCTCTTCTAGGTGTAACTAATTGGGTCATCAAATATTTTGAAGGCATGGATACTTAATTATCAAAGTTTATAAAAAGCCTCGGAATGAGACACCAATTAGCCGGAATGAGATCAGGATCAGTACAAGGGAGGACGGGGAATTATATTAGCGAGACCAAAGGGTTAAGGTAAGAAAGGAAAAGCTAAAAATCAAGGTTCTCGCACATGTATTGCTACTTTCCATTATCTCCTATCCATTGCTAGATTCTCAACAATATTCCAATCCTTCATGTCCCTCGTCACAGACTTCGCCCATGTCAAGGTTAGCCGACCTCTTTTTATCTTTCAATAAATCTTCTGGTCGTTTTATGATCCACTTCGCACCGGTGAATTCAAGAAGTCAATGTATCACAAAAATATAGATTTAAGAAGTGAATGTAGTAAATAAA
This sequence comes from Eragrostis nindensis, assembly GCA_012490785.1. NCBI lineage: Eukaryota > Viridiplantae > Streptophyta > Magnoliopsida > Poales > Poaceae > Eragrostis > Eragrostis nindensis. The sequence goes on along the minus strand of JAAXCT010000459.1, from coordinate 59,047 downwards.
TTCCTACTTGCAAAACATTCAGTGTTGATTATCAAGGAAGGAAGCTCAATTTCTCAAGTAACAAATATACACATAATGTAAGCTGTAACAATAAATGTTTGTTAGGATGCCCCAAATATTTCTGGCCCATGCATGTGCGTAGGTTGATAGACTAGTCTAAAAATCCGAGAGAAGTGTCAGAATTAATGAAATGTCTTCTTTCATAAGAAAGCATATTTATTTATGAGCCCATTATAGAGCAAATCAAAGCTTTATCATCATGAATATTAATTATCATGGCAACCAAATAAAAAAATCAACTGTAAAAGGTGAATAGGAACAATGGGAATCACAATCTCATCCTTGCAATATTTCAAGAAAAGCGTCTGTAGAAACAAACAACAACAAATGTACGTAGACCACCGGGGCAGGGTCAATTGCAAAACAAAGCCTCAGCGGAAAATAAAGTTCATGATCGAACCGTTTCGGATGGACAAATGACCTAGAAAAACACAGAATAACCAAGAACACCAAATTGTTCTATGGTAGCCTTTTGTGGTCACTTGTGTTGGAGCGACGCACACTAGCAGCCAAAGGCCAGTTTGTTGCATGCTCATGTTTTTGCCATTGCTCATAGCTAGTTTTGGAAGCAATAGAATCAATATTACAAAGGGTTATCACTACTCGGATGAATAATTTGTTTGGTGAAAGATCGGCGTCGGCGAGATGTGTGTGATGATGATGTATTTGGGGTGATTAAGTTTATCACTACTCGGATGAATAATTTGTTTGGTGAAAGAATCGGCCGTCGGCGAGATGTGTGTGATGATGATGTATTTGGGGTGATTAAGGAAGAGATCTGTGGCTAAATGCCAGATGAGGACGCTCTGGTCGAAACGTCACCTTGCAAACGGTCCAGCCATTAAAGATATATTCTTCCGCGAGCTCTGGGTCGGGGTTGGGCGGCAAGCGGTCCAGCCATCGCTGCTGGAGTAAGGGAAAGCACCGCAAGCGGTTCCATTCAGCCGTGCTTTTGATTTGGATTGCGGTGGCGGCAGTGAGACTCTTCACCTTGAATCAAATCATTTTTTAAGGAAACAGAATGCCTACACACTCGACCAGTGCATATACGACGGCAATGTCCGACCAAACGGCGTAGCGTATGCACGCATACCGGTGTTTGAAGTGATGATGTCGTGATGATCTTCTTGCCGTTATGTGCATGTAGTGAAGCCGCTCGTACACGGCAGTCATGTATATCGCATTGTTCTTAAGGAAAATGCCCATCATGCCCTTAATTCAATTCAATCAAGGGCTGGATGAATTTGGTACCTCTGATATCTGGTACCTGATGGTGGGTGGGTCAAAAAAACTTGTTAAGTTGTTCACCGCAGGTCCAAACAACCTGGGTCGGCCTTTGGAGGCCTCCCCGCACGGCATGCTGGCCTCTCACTCTCTCTTCGCTCCATAGCTGACCATATATGGATGCCGAATATGGGAAGCCGCGGTCAAGGGATCAGGTCGGAATCACGGTTGTGCCGATGTCTCTGTCCGCCGAGTGAGCGGCGGCCTCTCCGTTCGATCTCCCCGTCCAAAGCACCGCTGTGTGCGCCGCCACACAGGAAGCTCCCCCTTGATACCCTGCATATCACCAGCAGTCTTTTGATGCTCCAATGTCTAAAACATTGTGTCGCCGTGCATCGCTCCGCACAGGATAACAGACCGTAGCTATATTGGTTGCCATGCCATGATTGGACTTCTAAGTTGTTGTCACGGTCGGCTCTTGCTGCACCCGAGCAAACTTAGCTTGCTGAGTTTCTTTAGTACGGCTTGATTCGATGTTTGACTAAGGCCAAAGAAGGACGGGAAGGAGGGAGAAGGACGGCCGCTGATGTGGACCAAAGCTATCATCAGCCACCTAATGTGCTCATACTTTATGATGCTGATGACTGAAGCGGTTTGGATCTACAGTGAACAACTTAACAAGTTTGAAGGCATGAAACTACTTTGGACCTGCGGTGAACAACATAACAAGTTTGAGGGCATGAAACAGCACTTTCAAAGTTCAATGCATTTCACTCAAAGTAAAATTAATGTCCCTTTCCATATAACTTATTACAATGAAAATGCGAGGATAATTCTTTGACACAAAAACATTCAACCACGGGGGTCACAAAATCGAAGGTAATATACAGCAAAAGCGCCGCGCTCCCTTTCTAATACACTCTCAAGCTGGAGAGGTTCACTACGCTGCAGAGCAAGAGCAGCACAAATATCAAAAAGGAAAACACGAAACTTGATAGACATGAGGAAATCACTCACCGGATACATCAATAACAAAGGAAAGCACACAAAAAAAGAGTGTTTGTTTGTTTGTTTTCTCAGACTACAACGGCAACAGTTTCCCTCAAACAGGAGGATCTCAACTCCTCAAACAGGTGCTTCTTGGGGTTGAGAAGCCGGTGGCTCGCCTGCATCAACTTCTCCTTGGGTTGGATCGGGCCTCTGAAACTTATCAGCGAAGGTCTCCATTCCCATGTATGATAAAAGAAGCCAGATATAGGTGAGGAACTCCACACTTTCACCGATGCTCTTGGCGTGCAAGTACCCCCTGCGTCTTCCGGCCGAGTAGCAGAGCGTCTCCACCCACACGCCTTGAATCACTTCCCACCTCTCCTCCTCATCACCCAACAGCTCCATCAGATGTTCGGCAAGCTCGCATGCTTTCAGAATCCAACGTCTGGTTACTTTTCTCAGACGATAGCAGCAACAAAGCCCCTCAAACAGGTAGTTCTTGGGGCTGAGAAGCCAGCGGCGCGCCTGCATCATTTTCTCCTTGGGCTGGCTCGGGCCTTTGAAACTTATCAGCGAGGGTTTCCATTCCCATGTGTGATAAAAGTAACCAGACGTAGGTGAGGAACTCCACACCTTCACCCATGCTCTTGGCGTGCTAGTACCCCCTGCATCTTCCAGCCGAGTAGCATAGCATCTCCACCCACACGCCTGAATCACTTCCCACCTCTCCTCCTCATCACCCAACAGCTCCATCAGATGTTCGGCAAGCTCGCATGCTTTCAGAATCCAAGGCCCTATTTGGTCTTCATATGGTTGAGGGGATTTTGCCGCATGAAGAATCCTTTGCGCAACACTTGTTTTGTCCAGTGATGGTGGCTCATTGGCATACTTGAGCATGATCTCAATATCATCGCTGGTGGTGGTGAAAAGACTTTGCCTGGATCCGGGCATAAGCATCTCCGGACGTATGAGAAGCAGGTAGATCATGTAGTTGGAAATCATCTCACTGCATCGGCGTGGGCGAGATGTGGGTGATGATGATGTCTTGGGGTGATGAAGGCAGAGGTCTGTGGCTAAGTGCCAGATGAGGACGCTCTGGTCGAATGACAACTGCAAACTCCACAACAGTGAGTCACGTACCTGGTGTCTGCTCATTATCCACTGCCCCCTTAAATTATTGAATCTTTTGTAACTAGCGGCATCGACTATGAACTGCTTCCACCCATCTTTCAGATGTCCAAACACCAAATTTATAACCTCATGGCGTACAAGTAAAGATTCCATGTCAACGGTGAAGGGTGAAGATTCTACCTGTATATACCAATGCTTGTTGATGTAGTCCGTTATGCACATAACGCGGGCGACTCTCATCAGCTTGGTGGGCTTGCTTTTGCGAGCTGAGAAGGATATGATGTTGTGTTGGGCGGCCGTGATAGAGCCTATCCTACTGCCCCCGATCCAAGGGCATGAGAAGAGAAAAACTCCAGCACCGTTGTACCCCACAAGAGGATATATGTTACTCTGATGTCATTCTCTTTGTAGCCATCTTTATGACTCTGGTCGAAGAGCACGGCAGAAGCCAGAGACATGAAAGGAAGCAACAATGTCAAAAGGAGACCGGGACAACTGGATACCAATTTGGTGTCGGTTGTTGTAGATCGTCGCAAATGACATACTCAGTGGAAACCGTAACACAAGATTTAAACTTTTGAGATCCAGTTTCAAGAAAGATGACAGGTCTCTGAGTCGACGAGAGTATGGAGCTGATATGTCCACAAGTGACTTGTCCACGAGGCGACTGAAATCTTCTACCTCAAAATTAGGATCCACTTCCGTCTCAAGTGCCAACTCCCTTGCCTTCTGTATAAAATCTTCCAGTGGCAGATCATGTTCTTCCTCTTCTCTTAGTGATACTGCATCATCAATAGATTCACTCGTTAGTAAGGATTTATAGAACCAATGAGCCTTTCCTTCTGCCAGCCGTAATGGATAAACCGCCGAAGAGGCCAACAAGCTGCTAAAGCTTGCATCCTTAAGAGCCCATATCTTCCGGATGAACTTGAGAATCCCACAGATGAACGGCAAGATCGCTGCCTGCTGCAACCTCTTGTCACCGCCGGACCACGACCGGCAGAACACGTAGAGGGCCACCGTGACCTGAGACACCAGAGTCACGAGGTGCCGCGCCCACAGGTCGTTGTCCTCGACGCCGTACGCCGTAAATGAGTGCAGGCCGCCGAGGTGGTGGAGGAGGACGGGCGCCCACAGCAACTCCAGCTGAACGGCGCGGAGCCGGCCGCCTGCTTGTGACGATTGAAGAGGGTGGCGAGGCCGTATATCGCCAGGGCGTCGGAGCCGATGTAGGCGAGCCACATGCAGGACTTGAGGGAGCGGGCATGGCGCCGCATGGAGCCGACGAAGAGGACGAACTGCAGGAAGAGGCTCCCCAGGGCGAGGATGCGCAGCTGCCACTCCTCCCACCATTTCACCTCACTTGAGAAATCCCACATTGTTTGATTTGTTTGATTTCCTCGGGTCGAGGCAGAATATATAGCAGATAGTGTAGCCTCCTGTTCGATGAGTTCATATAATATATATGATCAGGGCCGGTGGTGACCTGAGAAAGTAAAAGGAAAACAAACGTGCGAATAAAATAAGAACCCTGAAGCAAGGCAGCATCAAGGTCCCCACATGAAAGCAAAGGAGCAGTTTACGGTCCAAAATAATAGCCATTAGTTTATCAAACTAATGACCATTAGTTTGATCTGACGGTGTAGATTTGATCTTAGAAATTCAGTACTAATGGCCATTATTTTATCAAATTGAGGGTAATATCGGAAAAATAAGACTGGTAGACTATAATAAGTAGTTTTATTTTCAAAAATAAAATCAAATTAGTAATTTGATTCATTCCTAATGTTTATTAGTGTAGTAAATAATTTGTCCAAATTAAATTAGCGCCGCGGCAGGACGATCGGAGGAACGGTTCTGCATCAATTGTCGCCGAGCGGGAGGCCCATCGACCAAACTGAATAGATGGAGCACTCGGGTGTCGATGCCGATGGAACAGGAAGCCACTCACTCTTCTTCCGGCGCCTTCCATTGCCCCTGATCTTCATGCTCGGCGCAGGAGAAACACATGACTGGGTGAACGAAAGAATCAGGAGAATACGATTCAGTTGGATCCGCTTTTGAGGATAGTTTGGATTCGGTTAAGCAAATTAAAATTCGATTATTAATTAGACAAATTCATTAATTAATAGCACAATTACCAATTTGTCCTTGAACTAATGGCCACTAGTTTTGACAAACTAATGGCCATTATTTTGGACCTTAAAACTCCTCAAGCAAAGACTCAAAGAATATCATAAAATAGCCTAAACAAGGCAGCTAGCACTCTCGGTTGTGTTCGTCGGGCCGCTGGGTATAAAATAAAGCGTAAGTAACCCAAACAAGCACTCAAAGAATATAATCACAAGGGAGGCGCTATATATATTCATTCAGTCTCATGAAGTTCCTACATTTCTCTACGAATAACAAGGTAATACAACACTCAAAAGTACATTTTATAAGCAAAAAAGGAAAACAAACTATAATAATATTCACTGTAACATGGGGTGCTACACAACGAACAACAAACTTAGAAACTGGTGAATTACGGTATAATACCAATTGTTACATGTTTCAATACCTATTCCTACATGCCAAAATCTTGATTAAGTAAAACTCCAGGCGACTGAAGTTTAGAAAATCTATGACGAATTAAATAAAAAAAGTTTGACTTAGCACAAACCTAGAAATCCTTATATTTGGTTGGATCACGGAAGGATAATGAATAACTTCAGCTACTAGTTAAATCATCGGTGCAGTGGCATGCTACACTAATCTGTGCACTAAAAATGTGAGCAAGATAGCTTACCTGGTTACCGTGATCAATTCGACTTGTCCTTTTTTTTTTATTAAGTACCGTCTACCCTATATGTTCCCGGTGAACTGGGAACATTGATGGTCAAATCCTCCGTGCGAGATAAAGCCATTTGGACAAGTGAATTATTACAACAGAGCATGTACCGTGTTACTAGCCATTTCCTCGGGCACTAGCACAATGTGAACAGTGACCACCTATATAAAAGTACTTGGTCACATTGTAGCTCAACAAGTGCCAGCACAACCAGCAAAGTGTGGAGGTAGAATGGAGGAGGATGAGGGAGGGAAGGAGAGTTGGGAACAGGCCGCGGCTTCCATAACGTTAGGGAATAGGAGGCAAAAGGAAATGATGCATCACATGATCAGTCCGTCTTGGAAACCTATTTGATCAAGGGAGGGGCCTTTGATTTCCAAGTCGCACGTTGTTGTTCTACGACACCACGTTGAGCCTGGTGCGCCCCTGGAGCGAGTATACCGGCACTGCTGGTTGAGCTGATCTTGCTCTCTTGGTCCTCCCTCCCCCCCAGGACTACATTGGATTTAACGTACGACTTGTGTCCAAGTCTGCTAAGAACTTTCTCGGACCCCTCTATTGGTAGTCAATATTTCTTCGTGTATCCCCTCAAATAAAACAATATGTTTTCTGTATTTTTGGTTTCGATTTTTCATATAGATAGAGGCTGCTATGAAGTTAGGGAATAGGAAGCAAAAGGGAATTACGCATGATATGAAGAGCCCTTCACGGGTAGATGCTGTGAGAAGTCACGTGGATCTTGGTAGGAACGGCAGCGGATGTGCCTACAGGCTCCTGTTCAATTCTACCAGCTAGCACGCACCACCTTCTGCGATTTCTCGCTCTCTTCTCTTGGTCCTCAGGCCCGACATCTGTTTGTCTTCCAGCAGACTTTCGATGCTCGCTGGCGGGGTGTGCTGCAAGTTCTTTTGCAGGCTGCTTTGACAAGTCGTATGTTGAATTTGTGTGCTCCTTGTTCTGTGGTCCACACTAGTTCCGTGTCTCTCTGAAATAAAATATTTTTCCTGGTTTGTTGGTTTTATTTTATATTGTATACAGAGGTTTTTTTTTTTCCTCTTGATTCTTGCTATGTTGGAATCTTCACACTATATACACGGATTTCCTGTAATATATAATTGGGAATGCAATTTGCCAATTTAAAATCGTCGTGCAAAAGATTAAAAATAACAAACTAAATAGAACTCATTAAATATCTTTTATGAAAAACTTGAGTCCAGGGGAAGATTTCTCGTCTTAGGACGTGTGTGTCTGTTGTGTGCACGTATCCTCCGGGCTGTTGGGCGTAGGTGGTAGGCGTGTTGGGGAGGGAGAGGAGGCTTGAACGACGAACGGCGAGGCCGTCCTATGGTGGCTGGCTGTTGGTGCAGCTGCTGCTGCTGGCGTGAGGGAGAGAGAGGGAGAGGGAGGCGCAGGAGGCAGGGAGCAAGGAGAGGTAAACCTCTACTATTTCTTGCTTAATGAAAACCAACGCCCCTGGCCTTATATTTATAGCCAGGGGGAATTACACCATAATGGAAACTCTCTAAACCTTTCCCCTATTACAAAATAGACTACCAAATTATCTAATGGCTCTTTCCCAAACTAAAAGATACTTGATTATGAAGGAAGGCAACTCAATCACTAAATGGGGAAGGTAATCTGGAAGGAGCAGCAGGGGTGGCGGCCAGCCCTAGGGCTTCTGCTGTGCGCCACCTGCTGGGACAGCAGCAGCGGCTTGGGCCCTGGCTGCTGCTGCCTCTCGTGGAGAAGCGGGCTGGCCCATCCGGCCTTCGGCCATCTGGGCCATAACAGTGTCCCATGTATAACTCTGTGTTCCTAGGGGACTTTGCAGCCATCAGGGTTTGAGTTCTTGTCGGTTCCCTCCTTTACTGGGAGTTGTACTGCTACACCATCAAGCTAATAATTTTGCAACAAACTTTACAAGCAATGCACTCCCTCGAGTGTGAAAGGGCCTGTAGCCTAATGGTTACAAGAGCCTTAGTAACACCTGAGGTCTTGGGTTCGACTCCCCGTGGGAACGAATTTCCTAGGATTTAACGGCGCTGTGCGTTCAGCGGGAGGCGACGTGGCCGTCGACAGCGAGGCGCCAGTGGTGACTTCGTCAATCTCGAGGATTTGCCGGCTCAGTCTTCGAAGATGCTCATAAGGGTAGGGTTTGCGTATGTACGTTCATAGGGGTGAGTGTGCGTGCGCGTTGTGAGTGTCCGAGTTGTACTGTGTAATTCGCAAAAAAAAAAAAATGCACTCCCTCGAGTGCATTTGGTTGAGCAAATGTATGTATCATGACAACAACGCACCACACCAGTTTCCACCATTATTAGCAGATGTGGCTGTCTATGTAGTGTCTATAAGTTTTCACATGGGCACACAAACCAAGCACCAGTGTGGCGTACGGACAGACATTCCTAGTGGAGAGAAATCACAAATATTTGATGGCAATTTCTATTTCTATCTAATAAAATCTGTCAATTTCAAAAACTGGAGAAGTTTGCTTAATATATGTGGAGCCATGCTTCTATGTTATGTGGATGACATCGAACACCTAGTTGTATTTAAAATTTGTTGCCTAGTTGGAAGTGGTGGTGCGAGTTGATGGGAAATGGGAAGCACACAGGAAGCCATGACCCATGAGTCGTATAATAGAAGAATTATGTCCGGTCGGGTTTTATCCCACTGCACTTTAAAGCTTGAACACAGTATCTTCCGTATTTTTAGGTCAACTGGGAACACCAAGAAATGTTGGTTCCACATATATTTCTATGAAGTTAGCACATCGTGGGTACTTTGCTGCCACAAGGGTACTCTAGTTCACAATTGGACTCGATCTGGCCATTTCACAGTTGGACTCCAAATCTATATTCAGTAACGTTAAGCTAGTAATTAGTCAGTGGCAAGCTGTACTAATCGGTCCAGTAGAATCGGAGCAGAATAACTTTACCTGTTTACCATCATTAACTCAACGCCTCTTTTTAGATCAACTACCGTCTGCCCTATATGTTCATGGTGGTGACCTTGCGCTTGATGATAAAATCCTCAGTGCAAGATAAGGCCATTTAGACGAGTGAATTAATGTGTTACAGCAGAGAAGGCACCGTGTTACTAGCCATTTCCATCGGCGTAAGCATAATGCGACGACCTATATATAAATGTTGTTCTGCTCGAGTGCAAGCGGCAAATTGTGGAAGAGGGAAGGAGAGTTAGGAACATGCGGGTGCCATGAAGTTAGGGAATAGGAGGCAAAAGGAAATTATGCATCATATGAGAGGTAAATCGTGGAAACCTGGTGGGTCGATGGAGGGGGCCTTGAGCTTGACATCACGCTCGGAAGCTGTGGGATGCCACATTCAGCATGGTATGCACTGGCAGTGAGTGTACGGGCAGTGCCTTCTGCGGTTTTCTTGCTCTTTTGGTCCTCCACACCCAGTGACAGTTTGTGCAACGTTCTAAGCTTCAGTGCTCATTGGCCGTGTGTGCTGGGGAGTTCTTTGCAGACTTCGACAAGTCGTATGTGTACATTGAATTTGGTGTGCTGTTTGGGCCTTTATTGGTGGTTAATATATATTCAGTGTCCTTTCCAATAAAATGATATTTTCTCTGTATTTTTTGTTTTTATATTGTATAGATGTTGCCTTGATTCTTGCTATGTTTGGAATCTTCAAACCATGCATGGATGTTGTACAATGTAAAATTTTGAAATGCATTTTGACAGCTTAAAGTCGTCATAACTTGCAAAAGGGAATAAATAAAAAACTAAATAATACTTGTAAAGTTGTGGTTTTTTTTTAAAAAAGAAAGCCTTTGCGAAAGACCTCCCTCAAGGTATTACATTTAGAGAGGATTAATTTCTTAAGAAGGACATGCGTGCGGGCCAGATATAACTCTGGAAAGCAATTCGGTCGGTTCTACTCTGCTAGGAGCTTTACTACTACACCATCATGCTAACAATTTGCAACAAACGTACGAGCAGTGCACTCCCTCGAGCTCGAGTACATCTGGTCGAGTAAAATGCAAATGTCAGTATCATCACATGCACCTCCACCAATTTCCACTATTCACTACCAGAATCCTCCATTTTCCCTACGCTTCTCTATTTTCCCTTGGAAAATATGTGTGTCGTAGGGACAGTTGATTTCCCTAGAACCTTGTCCGCATATCATATAGAGCCCATAGCGTTCCCTACCATTTTTTTCACTTTCGTAGGGAAATATTGGCGGGCCCTTGCCCTAGCTCACACACCCACACTCATGCCACGGTGGCAAGAGCCCTACGAAAGAACATCAAATCGTAGGGAAATTTTGTACAGAAACAATGAATGCGCAGATAAGGGGGCCGATTTGAAAATTTCGCAGGCCAAAAGAAAACTCCCAGCTCGAAGATTTTGCCACTCCTCTCGTCTTAAGAAAACTTCCAGTGCTTGCCAAGCGCCCAAGCCACAGCCGCAAACTGCTGCCGCCGAAGCCACCATTGCCGCTGCCCCAAGCCCCCAACGCCAAAGCTCACAGGTCGCCCAAGCCAAAATCCACCACCGCGACACCATCCATCACAAATCCGTTGCCGCAGACCCCAAATCCCAAATTGGCGTTGATTGGGATGCTATTGTAATCAGGGATGTAATTTGCTTCAATATTAATAGAATTCCCTTTTCGCAAAAAAAAAATCTCGTATGGAGGAGTAGGAAGAGGCGGAGAAAGGGCAAGGAGTTGTGCTGGTGGCGGCTTGGGAAGAGTTGGCGGCAGCACGAGACCTCTCCGGGAGCTGCGGCGGCACGAGATGGCTTTGGCGGCGACGGCTCGGCTCAGGCAGTGGGAGCGGATCGGCTCCGCAAATAGCCGAGGACCTTTTTATATGTTTTTGGGTACCTAGGTCTTGTTGGATTTATGTGGTAATGTCCCATTAAATCTGAAATTCCAAAAGGCACTTTATTTGATTGGAGTTATGTGTACATGTGAATGTGTTTGGGCTGGTAACGTTTGGCCATTAGGTGCATGCAAGATTAATGCAATTAAGTGGCTAATTGCTTCCTTTGCATGTCTTTTGTGCTGGTACGTTTCCACCATAACCATGCATGCAAGGTTAATGCAATTTATTGCAAATTGTTTAACGTGCATGGCTTTTGATTTTTCACCTCCCGTGGACACATGAAGAGGCACAATCTCTTCTTCTCCCTTTGGCTAGCAACTATATAAAGGGAGGAAGAGTCTCTGTGATAACACACACAAATACAACTCCTTTTCATACTCACTCTGAACACAATAGTAGTTGCAAGACAAGCATCTTCGTCCCGACGTCTGCGTGCACAGGCGTTGGAAGAGCAGGCCTCCGAAACCTCGTCCCTCTTGCGTTCCTGCACCGGGATAGGAGGGCGATAAGGTTTTTGGGGAGCGCATAGCGCGACTGCTTGCTGGTGGTGGTGATCGACTACTTCCTCTTCATCACTTGAACGACTACTTCCACTACTTCCCGATGGCCGAAACAGGAAACGGTGATGGTGGCATTCCCGCGGCGATTCCAATTGTTGCGCTGACTTAGTATGTCATCTTCCTTTTCTCATTGTTTCTTTTTGCTCTTCCATTTCTTTGCAATAAAATAGACATGGTGATGTCTATTCTTGTTCGCTATGATAGCTGCTTATCTTTAATCATGGTTTTGATTTATGCCTCTATTTTCTGGATTAAATTATGTCGAATATTGCCTATAATTCCAACAGGTCTAGCGCTTTACCTACAAATTTGATGAGAAACGGTGGGAGGACAATGATTTCCCGTCAATTTTTCCCTAGAATTCTTTCTTTAAAATTTTTTCTAGGAAATGGTCTCCCTAGGGTATTTAGGGAATTTCCCTAGTATTTTGGCCCGAGAAGAACCGGGAAATTCTGGTAGTTCTAGTAGTGATTGTTAGCATTTATGTGGCTCTCTATATAGTGACAAATATTTAATGGAAATTTCTACTTTTAGCTAATAAAATCTTTCAATTTCGAAAAGTGAAGAACTGATTCGGCAAAAAAAAAAGGTGGAGAAGATTACTCAATATATATTTGGGCCGCCTCTGGTCTTGTGGAAGCCGTCACACACCTAGTACTCTAACTCTAGCCCCGCCACTGGTCTTGACAAGGAAAATGAAGATTAGTAGATAGTTATTTTGTTGCCCAGTTAGAATGTGTTGATGGGAATAGGAAGCACACAGGAAGCCATGAATCATACGCCCGTGACGCAAATTACTGCAAGAATAGACCGCATCGAAGTAAATATGCGTCGTGGAGTGAGTGGTATTGCTCGTAGCAGCTTCAACATCATCAGGAGCAGTCTGGAGCGACCAATGCCGTCTAGCTGCGTCGTTGGCCTTTCTTCTTGAATTGAGTAATCGATCGTGGCCTTGGCCATGTGCGTGTTCTTCCTTGCTGACATGGCGCCGACAAACTGCACGTGCGCTAATGAACAAAACATTCTGAAACAAAGCAGAGACGTACGGACGGATGGTAAGCATTCCTTAGTGCCGAAGTGTTTTTTTTTTTTTTTTGAAACGTTAGTGCCGAAGTGTTGCTGTCTCTATCCGGGTGCGAACGCTGTTCAGTTCGCTAGACACGCATATGAATTCATACGGCAGGTACATCTGCTTCGCAAGTTTCTAAATGTTCCTGCTTTTGGTCAGTTCTGGTTTCCTGCGTTTGATCGCGTACGCGATCCACTTTCTCGGTTTTAGATTAAATTGTTGACGACCAACGTTAACTAGTAAAAATGCACGTGCGCCACACACGTGATTTAAAAAATGTATCACTTGGCAAGACTTACAACTTAATTAAAATTATAATTTTATACATGGAGTTAAATTGAAATTTCAATTTATACATGAACGTGATGGAAGGTGCACATGTTGAAATTACGATAAGAAGCTAGATTGGGAAGACTCCATATTTTCCCAAAACATGTCATGATCAAACGCACAAATCAAAACACACCCCACATACAAAATCAAGCTATTGATACTATTTACAATTTATTGAAATCAGATACGGCCAAGGTTTTTCAAAACATTGTAAAGTAATAGCTTATACCTCAACCCGCCACATACCTTCATCCATTCCGCAATATTTCTCATTTTAGAGCATAAGAAAGTCGACATTGCAGGTTGCGCCCGATTATGAGAGAACATCAGAGACCAGAGATGAATTATCATAGGCTGGATGATCTCAGACTTTTAATGTTTAGATATATTTTACAATTGATCATGAATGCAAGGAGCAATGCAAAGTGGGAGCATGTCAATACAAAGACTGGTTGTGAACTGACCGATATATATGGATATTGGTTTATTGACACTAAACTTTGCCAACATAAAAAGTGAAAGAACAAAGAATTTTTTCAAAGTATGAAAATAAGTTGAAGAAAGGAATAGCAAAAGTAGAGATAATCACCTTAAGAAGACCAGATACACACTGGATAGAATCTTTCAGGTCGTGTGCTTTCACCATTCTTCCACTGGACAGGCAGTTTGAAACTGCAGCATGTGCAAAAATCATACGGATGCCCTCACTATGATCAAAACGAAGGACTGTAACTACAGGTCCAAAAGTTGAACCAAACAGTATCAATATGTACGTTAAATGAGAATGATCAAGCAACACAACTTCTATGTCAAGAAACGAAATTTAAAAGGTAGGTAATGGCAATTAATGCCAAACCATCGATCATAGCCTATGGAATCAAAACTTAGGTTTATTTCACTTGGTTATACACATGATCCCTCCGAATTAGTAGCTGACTGAAAATTATATTTCAATCATAGGATATGAAATCCAAACCAAGCTGTTGATGTACTTAGTGAAATGCTATTTCAATCAACAGGACCTTAACTTATTACTCAATGAAAGTTCAGGCTTCAGATTGCAGCACTGAAATATTCAGAAATTTAGCACCATTAGATTCACCCTCAGGTATATTCACTGACCCTTGATATCTTGCATTTGCGGAGGGAGTTCAATGAAATAGAAAATCTGCTGCTGAACAGCATTCGAATAACAGAGTTGTCCTGCTCAATTGTAAAGCTCAACAAAATTGTATGCACATTGATGAAACAAAATTTTTGCGCTGCCACATTGATACTGGTTGCATGCTCCTAAACCTCTTCAGGATTAACCTAAAAACACAGAAATCAATATACAATACTACTTCAGTTATAGAACAGGAGAAAAGAGGCAAACTTGCCAATATACATCTGAGGGTTTCTCCAACCCAACGCACCTCTGGTTCATATTGCCAGCAACCATGGTATTCAATCACCTGCTAGACATATCCTTCGTTATTTTTTTCTCGAACACGCAGGAAAGATCGTAACATTTCATTAATAAAAGAATATAGACATATCCTCCACCTTAATAGCAGCAGAGCATCAAGGTAAAGTTTTCTATATATTAGTTTGCAGATTGGGGTTATAATAAAATAAAGCTCCAGGAGCAGCTGCTTGAAACGTCCAAAGAAAATAAAACATGAAGGTGGCTCCAATAGCAGTCTAAAGCATAGTAGCAATGCCACGAGATCTTGGATAAATATCAAACTGAAGCATACAAACCGATTCAAAAATTGGAGACCCGTGTTATTTTCTAACAGGAAAAATTACAAAGTACTATGACAGTAGCTTACAGTATCCAACATAGCAAGCTCAAGCGAGCATTCAGAATGCAAGCACCATAACGAATAGCGTTTGATTATATTCCCAATAACTTACCTGCAGATAGCATGAGGCCAACGACAGACGAAAGCAGGCAGTAGGCACCAAAACTCTGACCAATTAAGCTGGTGCGAAAATATATTGCCTGCATCATCATTTTATCGTAGGAGGTATAAAAAACACATGAATCGGAAATCCATCAACGAAAACAACATTACTTCGTACTATACCCATGAATTAGAAATCGAAAATGAACCAAAATTTGAAAAATAAGATAACTGAGCACCAGTTGAGATCTTCTGTGCGATGAGAGTGAGTTGCGAGGTTTTCATCAGCAGTCAAAGTTGTTCAGAAACATGCAGTTCAGACCATGCTTCGAACAATGAAACGAAGAACCAAGACTACAATAACTAAAAAAAATGGAACAAAATCCTACTTCTGCAGGAGCACGGATTACTGATACCTCAATGTGACGAAGCGGCATTCAAGTAATTCCATCAGAACAATAATCGAACATGCAAGACTCATGGGGATTGGGGAGGGGGCAGCAATTTTACCTGCACATGAGCTGCCGCTGTGTGAAAGAACGAGACCGGGATGTTGGATCAAGTTCTTGCCCTCCTACCTGCCCAACGAGCTCTAATGTTACTTGCTCCTTGACGAGTCACCCGAGCTTGGAGCCGCCTCTGGTCTCCTGCGCCGCGCGCTTCATTATGTGACCGGACTGCGCCTCCCTGTTAGCAACCCGATCACGGTAGCTACACGATAGGATTCGATTGCCTCTGTTCCGGCGAGGAACAGAGGAAAAGTGCTTGAGGTAATTGATTACAAGTTTGTTGGGTGATGCCTTTCTTCCTACGCTACGCGCGCATAAGTAGCCAGCAGCTAAGCCACTCGCTCACGGCACAGCTCACGCACACATTTAGCCCGCAACCCAATCCGGCCCAGACACACGGGGGTTGGGCTTGCGAGCACGGCCCACAGCGCGAAGCCCACTTGGAGACTCTGCTTCTTCTTCCATTGGCCGTCGACGATCATCGGCAGAGGAAATGCTGACATCCCTCCCTCCTTGAAGACCTGCTTGACCCCAAGCAGGTGCTCGAGGGTACTCCTGACGAATAGCTTCCAGATCTTCCCATGTAGACAGAGATTCTGGAAGAGAAGACCACTTAATCAACACTTGCTGGATTGCTTGTAAGCCACGAGAACTTACTCGGCGCTGTAATATTTTCTCAGGCACTTGGAAATGGTGGAGTGATGCAGGAATATTTGCAGTAACTTCATGGCCAGCACCAACAGCTTTCTTGAGTAGGGACACATGGAATACCGGATGAATAGTAGCAGAATCAGGAAGTTGAAGTTTGTAGGCAACCTCATTGACCTTTTCCACAACAGAAAATGGTCCAAAGAATTTAAACGACAACTTCTGATTAGATCTTGGGGATA
Organism: Eragrostis nindensis; assembly: GCA_012490785.1. Taxonomy (NCBI): domain Eukaryota; kingdom Viridiplantae; phylum Streptophyta; class Magnoliopsida; order Poales; family Poaceae; genus Eragrostis; species Eragrostis nindensis. Next base: position 42,702 of record JAAXCT010000459.1, on the reverse strand, counting down.
GAGAAGATTGCACATACGGCTGAATCTTAAGAAAAACCATATCACCCACTGCAAAAGATCTCTCTGAGCGACCCTTATCTGCTTGCTTCTTCATACGAGTTTTAGCTCTGACAAGATGTTGTTTAAGCAGCTGTGTCATTAGTTTCTTGGCTGACAGAAATTCAGCCAATGTAGCATGTGCAGAAGCATCAGTATCAGTAATGCCAAAGTGCCTTGGTTTGTAACCATACAGTGCCTCAAAGGGTGTCATTTGAATAGCTGAATGATGACTGGAGTTGTACCAGAACTCAGCCAGGGGAAGCCATTGTCGCCATTTATGTGGACAAGCATGAATGAAACATCTTAAGAAAGTCTCCATGCACTGGTTTACTCTTTCAGTTTGGCCATCAGTCTGAGGATGGTAGGCAGAACTCATCTTGAGATCCACATCTGCAAGCTTGAATAGTTCTTGCCATAGCTGACTTGTGAAGATCTTGTCTCTGTCAGAAATTATGGACTGAGGTAACCCATGTAACTTGTACACATAGTCAATGAAAGCCTGAGCAACAGTGAGAGCAGTGAAAGGATGCTTGAGTGGAATGAAGTGAGAATACTTGGTGAAGGTATCCACCACAACAAGTACACAGTTAGCACCAGCTGAAGTAGGCAGCCCCTCTACAAAGTCCATAGATATAATTTGCCAAGCAGATTCAGGCACAAGAAGGGGAACTAGGAGACCAGGTAGCTTTGTTCTATCAGGCTTGGCCATCTGACAAACCATGCAAGCTTTGACAAACTGATGAACAGAGGATTTCATCCCTTTCCAAGCAAAAGCTTGTTTGAGTTTCCTGTAAGTCACTGGCACTCCAGAATGGCCCCCCACAGCAGTAGAGTGGAAAGATTTTATAATTTTCTGCTGGAGTGATGCATCAGCTGCTAACCATATCCTGTGTTTATATCTAAGAACCCCATCATGTAATGTAAAATTTGGTACTGAAGAAGAGTCATCAGTTAACTTTGTGACAATGTCTTTGGTATGAGTATCAGAATCATAGCCATTAACTATCTCAGATAACCAACTAGGTACACAAGTAGAGATAGCAGCACATTGAGACTCATGAAATGTCTTCCTGGAAAGAGCATCAGCTACTCTATTATCAGTACCTTTTTCATATATGATTCTGTACTGCAGGCCCAACAACTTGGTAAATACTTTTTGTTGCCAGTGAGTGTGGAGCCTTTGTTCAGACAAATGAGACAAGCTTCTCTGATCAGTGCAGATATCAAACTCTGAATGCTGAAGATAAGGTCTCCAGTGTTCTACTGCAATTAGAATGGCCAAGTATTCTTTCTCATATGTAGAAAGACCTCTAGATTTTGGGCCAAGAGACTTACTGATATATGCCAAGGGATGACCATCTTGCAGTAGACACTACAAGAGATCTGGCCTTCTGCGACGCCAAAAAAACTGGGTTTTATGTCAGGATGCATAATCTGCGACGCTAGCACGACGAAACTGCGATCGTCGCAGATTGAACGTTTAGAATCATGTTCTGTGACGAATACTTGTTTTTGCGTCGTAAACCTTTACGACGCCTATTTTATCAAAACGTCACAAAATACAATTTGGCCCAACACGCACCCATTGACTTTTATGAACCAAGCCCAATTTGTCATGGGCCAGACCCAATTGTGGGCTTTTTTACACATCAATTTTTTCAACATTTATTTAAGCCTGGTACTTTTATAGGCTTTTTAGCAACTTTCGAGTAGAAAATTCGTATGGGCTTATTTTCCACATCACAAAGATCCAAGCAAACGAAATTATGGGCTCAGCCCATTTACACAAAAACACATTCAACATACAGCCCAATATATTTGAACATACAGCCCAATATATATTTCAACTTACAGCATGAGAAAATCATTACAATTAACATTCAAAGAATCACAACCACGGATCCTAAGTACTAATAATGATATGATAGATGGGAGAAATTCTCCTAGCAACTTAGAGAGCATAACTAGTTCACCAAAAATAAATAGATCCTCATCGAGCAACCCTTCAATTATGAAATTCACTTCCACTGCAGCATAGGTCATCGGCTTCATGGTTGTCGTTAACAGTTTATCCTCACATGTACATCTGCAGATTGAATCTCCATTAGAAAAGTGAAATCTGAAAAAACACATACACTAGTATTACTCATGGACATGCACAGCCACATAAAGATTCAATTAAATTACAAAGGTCACAATTTGTACGAATCCTATATGGGCAACTACTAGACTAAGGTCACAATTTTTACTCTGAGACTTGCACAACAATATAAAGGTTTAGTTATCACAAAGCTCACAACCTGTACGAATCCTAATTGAGAAACCTTACTGAACTAACTAAAATTGATCCTATAGAGCTCTCTAACTACATAAATAACCCAAATAAGCACTATGCACTAAACAAATTTCAGCATGACTAATTAATCATCTGAGTAACATGACTGATTAGACATACTAATCAATTAAGCACTCCAATAGAGCACAGGCCACATGTTTTCTTATATGTATCAATCACAGAACTAGAAGTATGTACAGTAGGACAAAATCAGTACAGCACAGGCATGACAGTATGACATAATCAGTAAACAAAGCACCCACTAGCGGCCATCACACAGCATTGTAGCTAAGAAGATACACTGGAAGCACAAAGACAAGCCATATACACTGCTATGTTACTACAGGAATCATATGCCTACGACAACAAAATGCAAGAGCAGGGCAAGTACACTGGAAGAAAATTTTAATTTAACACAAATTAATCAGCCATTAATTAAAGCAGCAGGCAAACAGAGACTAAATAAATCAGCAATATACGAATAAATCAGAAAGGACAACAGCGCTGGTCACTAGCAGCAGCAGAGCATATAATCAAACCTGCATATTCTTAGTTGCTGGAGCCAAGAAACAGGTCATGTCATCATCTTCTTCGTATCTGAAAAGAGAACACTAAAGCCATGACCAGCCTGACCACATAATGGAATAATCCAAAATTTCTTAGTCCCTACAACGAGAACTAGATCCTGCCGCTCATCCTCAGAGCGCTGCAGAACCTCGGAAGGTCAAAATCAAAGATCTGCTGCAGATACAGGAAACCGTGGAACAAAAAAAAAATGACAACAGCACTCCAGTTCAGCAACGCGGGATCCCACAAGAAATCGCTAGACGAAGAGGATGTCTTGGCGGAGTAGCCGCCGGAGCCGAGCTTGACGAAGAGGATGATGCCGCCCCGGATCTGCTGCGTGGTGCCGTCTGCCGGTTCACGCCGACGAAGTGGATCTTGTCGAGAGGGAGCTGCTGCTATCAGAGGAACGGGGCGGCGGCGGAGAAGGGGGGAGTGGAGTTGGCGGGGGTGAAAGGATGAGTGGAGTTGTCGCCGGAGGAGAGGGATTCGTGTAGCGGCGAGCCGGCGATGGAGGGGGAAGGATTGCGAGGCGGCCGGGGCTGCGGATGGGGAGATGATTTGGAATCGGCTAGGGTTTCGGGCAGAACGGTTGATAATATAGATAACTATTATTTACGAATTTACCCCTGATGAGGCAGGCAGAGGGATCCACCATTGCTTGGATAAAATAGTAATTGCGTTCCAAAAAATTTGGGGCTGCCGCGGTCCGCCCGCGCTGGCGGGTTCTTTTTGGACCATGGCGCCGTCCGAAAAGCTAGGGGGACACATCTGTCAGTCGCATGAGCCAAGGCGTCATCCGCAGCTTACGCTTTCACTTCAGGAAAGCATACACACATCCGCGACATTCAAACCATTTTTTGAAGCACTAAACGAATTCAAACATAAAAGTGTTGAACTAAAAAGTTGTATAACTTTTCAAGATATACAACTCTTATTTGGAGTATTTTTTCATTTAACAAAGTGATAGTAAAGTTGTTCATAAAATCAACCTCTCTCTTCTAAGTTCTATGAAACTAGAAGGGAGATATATAAGATTTATGAACAATGTTACTATTACTATGTCGGATGTATAAATGACCAAAACAAAAGTTGTAGATCCTCAGAAGTTATGAAACTTTGTAGTTGGCAAATTTTTAATTTGAATTAATTTTGCTAACGAAATAGAGGTTTGAATGGCAGCTAAATTTGAAATTTGATTTTTTCAAATGACCTCGGATGGAGAAACAGTCAAAATGAGGGTTGTAGATCACAATAAGTTATGAAACATTGTAGTTGAAAACTTTTTCATTTTAAATCATCTTGTCAACGAAAACTAAGTTTGAAAGAGTTAAAATTTGAAATTCAAAATTGTAAACACCCTCAGATGGACAAATGACCAAAATGAAAGATTTAGATCTTAAAAATTTATTAAACTTTGTTATTGACAACTTTTTAATTTGAATTCGTTTAGGTTCTCAAATAAGCAATTGACACTCGGTTTCAAAATCTGCCGAGTGTCTCTGTTTGTAGATGGCTATATTTTATATCTGCACCAAATTTAGGATAAATTTCAGTTTATGTTGTGAGTTACAAAAAAAAAGACAACAAACATAATGATTTTTCTTTTTTTCGTTGTGCCATGTTTCATGTTTTGTAAAAATAAAATCTTATGTGTCTTGGATTGATTGCGCCTTGATGTCAGGCTCCCATTCCGTAACCGAGAGGCTGCCGCGCGCGACGGCGTATGGTGCAGGGCGGCGGGCCGGCGGCAGATATGCGAAGACAATCTGTTAGTTAGGGTTTAAAATCAATTGCGTCCGTATTCAGTTACGAAATGCATCAAGGTCTAGTGGTAAGAGTTTGCGGTGGCAGGCCCCAGGTCGTGGGTCCGACCCCTGCATCGATGGTTTTTTTTCTTTAGCCCAGTTGTAATGGGCTTCAGTGGGTTCGACCCCTTCATCGATGGTTTTTTTTTCTTTAGCCCAGTTGTAATGGGCTTCAGTCGTTTGCAGGTCAGGACTCGTTTCAATAGGAAATGAATATGAAATATGTGTTTGGATTAAAAAATTAATTTTCAACTTTTGGTTCAATTCTCGGTAGGAACTATATATAATTTTTTTATTACTTACACTAAACACTACATAATATATCCACATCTTCCTCTTTATTACTTACACTAAACATTACATGCGGGACCCCCAATAAGTGAAAAAAAGAGTGACCAAAGTTCAAATTTACGACGATTTATCACTAGCCAACATTCGTCACAATATAGCTCTGCCTTCGTTTACGACGATTTTTGTTTGATTTTTACGACGCACATGCAATCTTCGTCGCAAAACTCACTGGACCAATATGAATCGTCATAAAACAGACTGCTTAGTGACGTTTCAGTCAATCGTCATGGCAGAATCGTCGTAAAAGGCCATGTTTCTTGTAGTGAGAACAGCTCCAACTCCTGAATCTGAAGCATCAGTTTCAATACAGAATTTCTTGGCAAAATTGGGCAGCTGCAAAACAGGAGCTTGGCATAAAGCAGTTTTCAAGGTTGAGAATGCTGTTTCATGATCACCAGTCCAGATAAAGAAAGTGTTCTGCTTAAGAAGATCTGTGAGAGGTTTGCTGATGACCCCAAAATTCCTGACAAACTTCCTGTAATATCCAGCAAGGCCCAAGAAACTTCTGAGTTCTTTCACATTCTTAGGTGTGGACCAAGAGGATATAGCAGATATCTTACCAGGATCAGTGGATACCCCATTAGCACTGATGACAAAGCCCAAATAAGCTATTTCTTGTTGAGCAAATGCACACTTGGACAGCTTAACATACCAGGAGTCCTTTTGCAGAAGTTGCAGTACCAGCCTAATGTGTTCTACATGCTCTTCATAAGTTCTGCTATAGATGAGGATATCATCAAAAAATACTAGAACACATTTCCTGAGTAAGGGAGCTAGAGTAGCATTCATTGCTCCTTGAAAAGTACCAGGAGCATCAGTTAATCCAAAAGCCATCACTCTGATTCATAGTGGCCAGAATGAGTCTGAAATGCTGTTTTAAATTATTCTCCAGCTTTCAGTAGGATTTGGTGGAAACCAGCTCTAAGGTCAAGGCAAGTGAACCAGCATGCACCATTGAGTTCATCCAAAAACTCATCTATGATTGGAACTGGATATTTCCACTTTTTGGTAATAGCATTCAAATGTCTGAAATCGACACAGAAACGCCAAGTAAGATCTTTCTTCCTTACTAACAGAACAGGTGAACAAAAAGGGCTACTGCTTTTCTGAATAAGTCCTTTGTGTAGCATTTCTGCTACCTGTCTTTCAATCTCATCCTTGACAGCAGGTGCATAACGGTAGGGTCGAATATTGACAGGAGTGGCTCCCTCCACCAGGGGAATAACATGATCACAGGAGCGAGAAGGAGGAAGCCCAGCAGGTTCAGAAAAAATTTCAGAGAATGCATCAATTAACTTCTGAATTTCTGGTAACTGCTTACTGTCAGCCTTGTGTTCATCAGAACAGACATATAAAATTTGGACCACTGAACCTTCAGGAAGGTGTGGAACTATACCCTGCAGAACCGCAGTAGTGCCTTGATATGGTATAGACAGCCACTTTTCAGCCCAATGTATTTTCATTGGACTGTATCTCTCCAGCCAGTCCATGCCCAATATCATATCAAAAGAAGATAGAGGTAACACTTTAAGATCAGAGTAGAACTGACAACCTTGTATACTCCAACTAGCTTGCACAATTTCTTCAGTACAGCTAAGGAGATTTCCATCAGCTACCTTAACTGTAACAGGATTCTTGAGTGCAACAGCAGAAGAAAGAGTAGAGGCCAGAGCAGTGCTTATGAATGTATGGGAGCTACCAGAATCGACAAGAATAGAGATGTCCTGATCTTGAATTTGTGCCAATAGACGCATAGTGCGTGGGGCTTCTACACCAGATAAAGCTGCAGTAGATATGGTCATAAACAACTGTTCTTGTTGTTGTTCAGAAGCTCCAGCGACTTGTTCTTCAGATACATCCAAATGAAACAAATCCAGTACCTCCTGCAACACATGAAGTTGAACAGTTGGAGCACAACGATGACCATACACCCACTTCTCTGCACATTTCTCACACAGGCCTTTAGAGCGACGTAAGCACGCAGAGAGCTGAGCTTGTCATCATAACTCTTGATACGAGGAGCATCAGAAAGCTTCTTGTCATCTTGACGAGTGTGTTGATGATGCTTCTCATTCTTGTCACTTGGAGGAGAAGGAAGAGCATAATAAGGTCTTGAGGAAGATTTTGAGCCAGCAGAGTAAACATGCTTGTATGGATCATGCTTGTGGCTTGGTGGAGACACCTCTTCCTGCAATTTGGCAAGCAAACAAGCAGTATCCAAATCTTGGGGGCGTTGCTTAATAACAGCAGCTTTAATATCAGTGCGTAATCCGTCAACAAATTTCATGGAGTAGTAAAGGGGGTTGTTATTTGGTTCATAGGCTGAGATCTGATCAACCAATTCAGTGAACTGAGTGACATATTCAGACACTGAACCGGACTGCTTGACAGTGAACAGTTGTCTAAGCAGAAGTTCATGTTCATCCTTCCCAAACCTATCCAGCACTATTTTACCAAACTCTGACCACGAGATGTTTTTAAGACGGTGTTCAACCGACTGCAACCAACGAGCTGCTGAATCAACGAAATGCATAGTAGATACCATAATCTACATGGACTGATTGACCGAGTACATTTGGAAATAATCTTCACTGCGACGGATCCAGAGCCTAGGGTTATCACCATCAAACTTAGGGAAGTTCATTTTAGGCAATTTACCCATATAACCCGAGGATGAACTACCGCGACCGCCAAAAGTGTCATGAGGAGAGCCAAACAATCTGGAGGACTTGGGAGGGTCGGAATCGGGCGTACCATTGTGCGGGAGGTGGGTTTGGGCGGATGGACGCCCAAAGCCAGACTCCCGACTGTGTTGTTCGACGCGGTGCCCATGAGGGCCATCGGCATGAACTCCGGCAGATGGGCGCGCGGATGCCGAACCGTAGTCGCCAGTGAAGCCGTGCTTGGGGTAGAACGCATCTCGCGCTTCACGGTCCACGGACGAGTGGTGCTTGGTGAGCTCCGTCTTGACGACGTCGACGGAGTCCTTGATGCTGTCGACGGCGGACTCGATGCGCGGCCGCCACGATTCGAACGCCGCCGCTGCGGACTCCAGCGCAGCGACGCGGGTTGTAGCGGAGGCCTCGTACTGATCCAGCCGCTCCGCCACCATCTCCTCCAGGACCGCCATGTGCACGGCTACGGCGGTGTCGATCTCCAGCTTGACGGCCTCGGGGTCGGCGTGCTCGGCGGAAGTAGCCGGTGTCGAGGACGAAGATGCCGCCGCAGACTCCAGAGCCGCCACGCGCTTCTCCCACTTCTCGTCACGAGCTTCGAAGCGCTTGTCGAGCTCGGTGAAGATCGCCTTCGTCTGCGCCTCCAGTGCCAGCTTGAGGTTGGGTTCCATGGCGCCCGCCATCTTAGCCTTGCGAGTGAAGAAATGGTGGGTAACCTCCAGATCTGAGGATCGATTGTCTCTGATACCAGGATGTTAGCAACCCGATCACGGTAGCTACACGATAGGATTCGATCGCCTCTGCTCCGACGAGGAACAGAGGAAAAGTGCTTGAGGTAATTGATTACAAGTTTGTTGGGTGATGCCTTTCTTCCTACGCTACGCGCGCATAAGTAGCCAGCAGCTAAGCCACTCGCTCACGGCACAGCTCACGCACACATTTAGCCCGCAACCCAATCCGGCCCAGACACACGGGGGTTGGGCTTGCGAGCACGGCCCACAGCGCGAAGCCCACTTGGAGACTCTGCTTCTTCTTCCATTGGCCGTCGACGATCATCGGCAGAGGAAATGCTGACACTCCCATGCAATAACAATTGAAGAAGAAATTAACAAAAACAAGCAGGTTTGAAGAAGAAATTACCAAATGAACAACACGCATCTGCAAACTTAATATTTCCGACCCTATCCTGTATGCTCCGTTCTTGAAGATGTAGATGAGTTGTTCTTGTGTGACCATCGGTAAAACCCAAACGCGATTAAATAATTTGCATGTCAAGGAAAGATTATAGTCACGCGATCACTTATTCATGTCTAACCTGAAGCTAAACACACAAGAGAGACCAGCAGCAGGCAGGGAGGGTCATCGCCGCAGATCGACTTCGTGGTGGTCGTGGTGCGCGCTGTCGTCCTCACTGCAAATCATCCTCGCTGCAGATCGTCCTCGTCGCTCAGATCGTCATCTTGATCAAGGAGGACAGGAGGCGCGCGGCACGCGCGGCACGGTCGTCGCAGATCATCGACGAGCTGGAGCAGGCGCAGATCCTCGGTCACCTGGAGCAGGCGGCGATCGTCGTGAAGCTGGAGCAGGGGGACGTCTTGCGTGCATCTTCTAGTTCTCGCAGTCGCAGAGGATGGAAGTCAAATTCTCAGTTTGTCAAGGTTTGCAAATTTGGAAACCAAAGGCAATCAAGAATCGGATTTCATGGGGAAGGGTCGGGTGGGTAGAGAAATTTGCAGGCATGAATGAAAAGATACAACAGAATGAAAGGCAATCAAGGAGATGCGGAAATCACGGCAAGGAAGGCAATTACAATCACGGCGTGGGGGTACGCTGTCGTACTGGGTGAGAAAAAACCGAGATTGAGCGTTACGGTGATGCAACTTTTAATGTAAAGGGGAGGGGAGAGGAGGGGAGCGTTACGCTCTGAGGTGGGTGAAACGATTGATACGTTGGATTTTGGGCCCATGATATGGCAGGACAGTTTAGATGGGAGGGTAGATAAGATGGCAGAGTGAAAATGATTTTTCTCCCAACTGGTTCTTTAAGGGTTTAGAAAAATTAGATAAAATCTGTGGTGCCTAATTAAGTGCTGTTATGAAATTGGCATTTTGCAAACTTTCTTTCAGTTACTGAAACTTGAGGATATGTTTAAGTATGTGACTCAACAATTTGGTTCATCAAAAAAAAAAACCAAGTTGAGCTTCTGATTTTCAGGCAACGGCTGAGAATTGCCGTTCTCTCATCGATGAACATTCGACCGTCTGAGAATAAACCCAAAACCAGCCGCCTCCTAATAGAACTGTATAGCAATTTGAGCACCAACTGAAAGATTGTTCGTTCTCATGTGATTGATTGATACGCTATAAATACGTGATTTTTAACCATGGCGCGAGAAAATTAAAATTGTATAGGCCGCCGATTTCGGCCAAAATCATTGTTCGGCATGAAGACAGCCGTCCGTCAGTCGACATGAAGGAACGGAGGCCTTGCGATCGCCAGATGGGCATTCTGCCGTTCTTTTTTTTGTCGGAGGCTCAACTAATGGCATGTTTGGTTACCGACTTAAGTCATGACTTAAAGTCCAAAAGTGAAATAAGTCGACTTATTTCACCAAACATGCTTGATTTATAAGTCACCAGTGACTTTAAGTTTTAAGCTACCTCAACCCAACTTAAAACTTATAAGTCAGTGGACTCCATCCATCTCTCCTCCACTCCATCCTCTCTCTCCTCCCCTCGTTTCTCGAACCCTGACTTATTTACACCAAACATCCCTGACTTATAAGTCAGTATTTTTCAGTCAGATGACTTATAAGTCGTCTGACTTATTTGCACCAAACATGCCCTAAGACAGAATCAGAATAGGACAGTACCGCTGCAGAAACGGGCGCCGCGCCATTGACGTGGACGCCTTCAGATTCGCACAACTTTGAACGACCACAGTTTTGCCCCCAAAAAAAAAACACGGTAGCACCCAATGTTTATGCTAAGATTCTTGTTTTTCTATATCTTCGTGCAGTTGAAAGAATCCAAGAATACAGATACGAATTCACCTCTCCAAAAAATGCTACACCGCTACAACTAGTACTACAATTTATCAATCAAAATTTCAAAATGGCGTGTTCGTGTATTTTGTGGTCTGAATCTGTTCCCGTGTCAACGGACGGGAAAACTCGGCGGACGAACCGCTGGCAGCGGCGCGGTTGACGTCGAGTCAACCGGAGCCGATCGTTGCGTGTCATCCTGACGGGTCTCGTGGCGGCGGCGGCGACCACCACCCAGTGGCGGCCCAATTCGCCGGTGGCGGCGGGTGTTCGGCGCGGCGCCTCTGCGGCTGGCCGAAATGGTGCGCCCCGCCGTCGATTTCTCTGCCGCCGCCGCCTCCGAAGCTGAAGAACACCGGGAACGACGACGACGACGCGCCGGGCGTCGTGACCGCGGGCTGCGGTGTCGCGTGCGATGGCTGGTCAAGGAACCGCGGCGGCTCGCCGGCGCTCCACAGGAACCTGGTGTACTCCGAGTACTCCCCGCCGCCGCCGGCGCCGCCGACCATCGCCTGCGACTCCAGCACCGCCTCCGGCCGCGCAGCAGGCGGCGAGGCCGCGTGCTGCGAGGCGGCGGCGGGGGGAGGGCGGCATGGTGGCGGACTCGGGGAAGTTGAGCTTGGCGCGGCTGCTGCGGAAGCGCAGCGCGGCGGCGTCGTAGGCGAGCGCGGCGGCCTCGGCGGTGTCGAAGGTGCCGAGCCACACGCGCGCCGCCTTGTGCGGGTCCCGGATCTCCGCCGCCCACTTCCCCCACGGCCGCTGACGCACGCCGCGGTACCGCCTCCGCTCCGCGGTGTCGGTGGAGGAAGGCGGCGACGGCACCTGCTCGCTCGTCTCCGCACGCGGCGAGTGCGGCTGCGCGGGGATCGTCGCTGCCGCTCCGTACTCTGAGCACAAGAGCCACAAAAGCAGAGCAGAGGCAAAAAGCCATGAGCAAACTACTGAGCCAATTGTTTTTTTTTTTGGGTGGTAGCAAACTAGTATGAGCTCCAAGTGCATAAAAAAAGATTGCATTCTGTTTACTCTCCTCCTAATAACACAAGCATAATGCAGCTGAGTTGCAGAAAAATAAAAATAAATGGTTAATTTGCTCGGTTTATCTTGGATTTTTGGATCAGTAATGAAACTCCATATTTTTATTAAAAAAAATAGTTTTAACCAATGAAGTTTGGCGACTCGTAATCATTGGAACAGTACAAAAAAAAGGGATTACTTTTGCACCATATTTTTTCTGTTTACGTTTGTGTGTTTCCCTACAAGTCTCACTCTGAGTGATCTAGGATCTGTGAGACACATGGTTCGTACATGCATGGACTAATTAGGTACCATTGTTACATCACTAAGTTTGATTAGTTTTCATTTCAGAAAAAAAGTATGATTATTTTTTTTAATCTGAAAGACGCGCGACAAAAAGCATCAATATTTTTCTGCTTCTTGGCTTCGTTTTTTACTATATTTTGTTATGCCTAACTTACACGAGGGAGCAAAACTTCCAAGAAAGAATCCACATGAAACACCTTTATACTCAGTTTTTTCGGCTGTTTCTCAAAGCGTGCTTCATGCTCTTTCGAAAAAGAAAAAAAAGGTGCTTTCCTGCACGAGTTGGTAGTATGGTGGAAATTAAAGCACGTGAGAGATGTGAAGAACATAGCACGGGGCACGAGAAACAGTGGCCAAGAAAAGCATGGGTCACGGTTTTCTTTGCGCCTATAGTACGTGATAATGCATGGTGATTTTGTACTAGTTGACGAGTAGAGCCAAGGAGAGGAAATGAACTGATACTGTGAAAAGAAGAGATTGATGGAACAGTGGAATGAGGGGGTCGCAATGAGAGCCCGAATTGCTCTGTTTCGAGAGGCAGGTATGAGATGCACAGCTCGAGCAGCAGAGTAGAACGTGTGACGAACGCTTACCGAGAGCCGCCGCTGAATAGGACGACGGCGACGGCGGTCCGTACCCCCACCACGCGCCCTCCGGCGAGACGACGGCCTCCTCCGCGCTCGCCGCCGGCGCCGGCGCCGGCACTCCGCCCGCGACGACCGCCGTCAGCGCCGACACCATGGCCGACATCTCCCGTCTCTGCTCCTGCTGCGACAGCATTGGCCACGCCGCCGTCGTTCCCGCCGCAGACTGCTCGTCCAACTCCTCCCCCTCGCCGCCGCCGCCGGCGAGCAGCCGGTGTCCTCCTCCTCCGCCCGGCGCCTTCGCCACCTTCGCGGCGCAGCACATGAACGTACGTGACAGCACCAAGCTGCTGCCGTAAAGCAAAGCAACGTGCGACTTTTCTTCCCTCTTTTGCTCCCGTGGCCAAGTCGTCATATATATAGGCTGCGGTCGCACACGCGTCCGTCCAGAAAAATTCCACTTATTATTAATTCCAGCCGTTCACTCAACAGTGAACGACACGAGGTGCAATGCATTTCGTGCTCCTAAACTCGACCGTCCGTGTTCTTTTCCTCAGCTAGTATGTCAAAACATAAACCAAACCCCCATTTTTAGGGATTATTTGGTGCGAATTTGCTTATTATTGCTTGGCGAAACAATAAAAGGGAAACAGGGTACTAGCGTCGATATAGATTAAAAAAAATGATAAGAGGAGAATTCGTGCGCAACTTGGCGTCAAATATTAAATCAGTTTGGGGGAGGATTACTCCTGGTTCACACTTCACGGTCGACGGTTGACCTGCAGGTGCTTCTGCTGGCTTTGACTGTGAGTGCCGTACAAATTACAGATCGGTGCGTGTCATTTCTTGACAAGTCAAGCCGGTGAGTAGTTTTGGTGGGGAAGCGATTAGTTGTAGCTGTAACCAGCAATCTAATTCATAATTAATTACTGTACTAGTAGCCAAATCCAAAACGGTGTTGGCTTCGCTTCAGCGCGTTGGAGTTTTTATTTACTCTAGAAACCCCGAGCACATCCAGATTCACGTCATCCTTTTGCCGCACGTGCGTAGGTAGCTGCTGCAAGTACTACACTAGTTGAACATCCAGCCTGGCTGGGCTGCCGACATGCATCCACGTACGTCGCCCAGGAGAGAGGACAAAAAGAGGACGATGCCGACAGAGGAGTATCTTGCAGTTAACTGATGAAGGAAGAGGCGTGTGTTCGTGGTCAGTCTGAACTCTCAACAACTTGGATTGCGTTGCGTCTCTTCTCGTTTCATCTTACTGGTAGGAGGATCGTATCGATCGATGGTTCACGTACCAATACGCGCTTGCTTCGTGTCCCGTAATTTAACTCTGTTTCCATTGTTCAACGACGAAGAGCTAACTAGTCCACTAGTTTTTCCCCAGGGCATTGAATCAGCACCGATGCGTCATCATGTTGCTGTCCTGTCCCTTTAGACATCAAGTTCGATCAGGGATAGTACGTTATTTTCTTACCTGTCGTTGAGAAGGTAGTGCAACACTGCAAACCGATGTCTTACGACCTGTGCCGACAAAAGATACATACGTATATCACATCGTGATTAAAGTCAACGAAATTCCAAAGCGATGCTTCGTACGTCCGTACGTAGGTACGCCGTTCACTGAAACATCTTTTTTGAATCATATGCATCCGCAGGGAAATCAGCCAGTGATGGGTGGCGTTAGAGCAAGCCCAATAAGGCTTGTCTGGTCGCCGATCCAGCTCTCCACGCGCCCACCCACGCGCCAACATCGCCCAACGGCCGCGCCGTCGAACGCCATCTGATGGGTCCCACCTTATCTTCCCAGCCTCCTCCTCCACCCGCACGGCATCTTCCTTCCCCTCGGTCGAACGCCATGGCTCACGGCTGCCTAGGCACGCGCGTCGCGCGGAGCTCGCCATGGCCTCGCCACCAGGCCAATCGCGCCCGCGAGCCCGAGCACGCTCGCCTGCCATGGAGGCTCGAATCCGCGACGCCGCCGCGCCCGCGTGCCGCTGTTTTTCTCGCTGCCCCTTCGCTCGACATGGCCGCTCGCCATTGCACCTCGTACGGCTCGAGCTCGCCACGCCTGCCATGGATGCCGGGCCGAGCTTGAGGGGCGCGAGGATTCGAGCAGCATCTCGTTTGCTTCGAGCTCGTCGTCGATTCCTGCGATGTGCGCGCCGCCACGCAGCCGCGCTCGTCGGGCTCGCGAAGGTGGGGGCGGAGGTTGAGCGCGCCCGCCCGCCGCCGCTCTTCCTCAGCTTCGCCGCAGCCGACGACGCCGACGTCCCTCCCCCGTGGCACGGCGACGTCGGCGAGCGCCTCGGCGTAACGCGCGTCGAGGCGGGCCCGGGCGAGCTCGGCGCGCGACGGCGGCTCCGGCAGGCCTGGCGCAGGAAGGCGCCGAGCTTGGGGTGCTCCGCCGCTGCCGGAGGATGGAGGAACCAGTCGGCGGCGAGCAGCGCGAGCGCCGCCTCCGCCTGGTGCGCGTGGAGCGTGAAGCAGCAGGTGGCGCCGGCGCGTGTGAGAGGAGCGGCTGCTGCTGGGCTCCGCGGGGGAGTCCGTCGGCGGCGTGCGAGATTGGGCGGGGAGTGGGGAGGAGAGGGTGGGAGAGGTGGCGGGCCCCACGCGCGGCGACGCGACCGTTGCTCGCAGCGTCGACAAGCTGCGGGTCAGAGCCTCTTTCTCTCTCCTTTATATTGATTTTCTATTGACGAAACGGTCGACCAGCCAAGCCATTGGGCTTGCTCTTAGAGATCCGTGAAACACCTGTTGTCGTCCTATCCTACTCCCAATGCAAGACTAGTCAAACCCTTGTTGCAACACGTGTCCAGTTTTTAAGCATGCATCTGGTGAGTCTTGCGGCTTAACCGATCGATTATATTCCTTTCCCAACGACATGTCACATTAAGCCAGTCTCAATACAGCCTTTCATTTGCGTTAAATTTTATGTCACATATGCATTTTTTACTGACTTGATAAGTTAATTATAATGAGAGAGAAGGAAAACTTTCATACTATTTTGTAAGAGCCTCTTTCATCCCCATGAAAAGAAGCTAGCTTCCTTTTCTAAAACTAGTCTTAAAAAGAATGCAATGAAATGATGCATTGAGACTGACTTTAGTCTATTTGAATCAGCTTCTCAACACTGATCATGTACTATATCCCTACGTATGCAACCCTGTTAACAGAGAATGTATACAGAGAACATATCTGGTGTTACAAGCGGGTTAGGTGTTACCGTATTACCAACTTCACTAACGCCTCAAATATGCAACGAAAAATTACAACAAAAATATAAATGGATAGCTCATGCAACGATCTACAATTCATATTTTTGTTTGAGGTGCAACCGAAGCTCGTACAAGAAGATACAAAAAAGAGAAATCAGACGTTAAATAGTAACGGGTTGCGGGTTTGTGATGAACAGTTGCAACCCGCACTATTCACAGTCTGATTTCTCTTTTTTGTATCTTCTTGCACGAGCTTCGGTTGCACCTCAACCAAAAATATGAATTGTAGATCGTTGCATGAGCTATCCATTCATATTTTTGTTGCAATTTTTCGTTGCATTTTTACGGTGCTACAGTGATCGGTAACACGGTAACAGCTGAAGGTGCCGTAACACCAGATATGTTCTCAATGTATACATATGAAAACCCCAAACACGTGCTGCTTGCCAAGGTTAGGAATGTTGTTAGCTTGGAGTCTTTCACATCTTATCTCAAACACATGCACACCGTTGTGAGCACCTCTGTTTTAAAAGTTTTTTTTTGCGACGACTCTGTTTTAAAAAGTTACAATTCTATATTTGGTTAAAATCAATTATCTTTAGCTTTGATCATCGGATCATAAAGTTTCATTAGTTTAATAATACGTGAATTATATATCATGAAAGTATTTCTCATAGTCAATCTAAACACATAAACACTTTATGGTCCCAAACTATAGAGATTAAAATTGATGGCGAAACAAAGAGATGTTTCGCTTTTACTAAACAGTTATTTGAAACAAAGAGACTATATGTCAACAATAGCAGTGGGGTTTTTTCGCAAAAAAAAAAAAAAAACAATAGCAGTGGGGTTGAGGAGATAAGAGCGTGCTGAGGACACATCTAAGTTAAGTGTGAAGTTTTGTGCCCTAAACATTGCATAATTTTAAAAGAAATTATGCATAGTATTTAAATTTTACCTGTATTTTCACTAAATTTCATATCTTAAATTCGACCTGCGCGAGGTGTATCTAAGGAGCACTTGATATGTCGTAGTGTATTTTCGTCAGCCATCGTTGTCGTAGTGACGTGGGAGACGAGTCCAAGCTGATCTATAGATTCAATCATTCATCAACAAAGATATCTCAATCGACCAGACCCAAGGAACCACTGTGCTGGTGCCTGGTGCAAGATATTATTGACGCGCGCTGAGCCGCTGACGACTCTGAAGCCTTGCTGGCGTTACGAAGTTGATCAACTGATGGAGAGGTGAAAGAGCAAGCAAAGTCTGGAAGATGGCAGTGGAGCAAATGAGAGGCAAGATACTATTATTGATCTTCTAGTATTTCATCTATTAATATGGATCTCTTTCCCTAGCGTAGTTAGGTAGGTTCTAGCGGTTAGGGTTAGGGTTCCGGCGCTCTTCTTCGGGATGGCGGCCGGTTTTGCTTTCTCCCCCGGCGGATCTGGCGATGGAGTCGTCGCTCACGGCGGCGTCATCTCCGGTAAGGCGGTGTGGAGTGTTTTTTCCCCTCGCCGGCGTGGCTGGTGATGGTGGCTTCGTTTCCGGGTTGTCGCCGTTGTCTTCATGGTGACATCTCCGGTCTTTTGCTTCTTTCCATCGGTGGTTGTTTGGTGGTGGTGCTTTGGTTCTTCTTCCTTTCGGTGTCGTCGCGTTGGCCGGTTTTGTTCCTTCTTCGTGACATGAGCGGGTGCGCTCATCCAATCGGCTGTTCCAACAATGAGTTGTGGGCGCGGACCAAGTGGGAGGAGAAGGCCGGCGGCTGCCATGGATGGCCACTGGCGGTGAGAAGATGGTTGGTCGGGACGGTTCGAGAGGATGAGGATGTTGGACTTGGTTGTAATTTCCTCTCTTTGAGGACTGTTCTGTAAATGTTCTTAGGGGTTTCCATGTAAAAGGTGTGGTTGTACTGTTCCAAAAAGTTTAATATACTTCCACCCTTTCCGCAAAAAAAAAAAAAAAATATTACGCGCTTTCGTGACCGGCCGCTGCTAGTAGAATATCTGGAAAAAAAGAATAAGAAAAAGGCGTCACGTATGCACCTTCGTCTGCGCTTTGCATCACTTGTGATTACAAAATGATTTCAGAGTCAACCTTTGACTTGGGAGTACTGGAGTTGTGCCCTCTAGAAGCAGCAAGAGTAATGTGCTTGATGGACATGTTTACTTGGATCACCATCCGTGAAGCTCTCTGATTGATGTTTGATAGCACGACTGGCACCGAGCCGCCGAATTTGCTACTAGTAGCTTTGCTTTTACATATGTCTGCGGATGACGTTTGGGATTGAGTCAAACTGACCCATCGAATTTAATCGCAAATTAAAGGGGGGAGCCATAAAATAGATTATCAGCAGCACTGTTAATTGTCACCATATACGTGCTGTCGTTCAAGACCCGCAACGGTAAACGCGCTGAGAGTCAGCCACAAGAAGCAGCACTGCATTTGTGCAACCATCGAAGCAGGGCAACAAAACGTGCCACACATTTTCTTGTTTTTTTTATAGATTCTCGTCAGTAATAAGGTTTTTTTTGTCTAAGATGCGCAAAACAACAAACCACGAAACTTTATCTTGTGCAGCAGCTGGCAACCTTGATTTACAGGAAGATTTGGCAACCATGAGTCAAAGTTTTGGGACATGTCGTTATTCATTCCGGCACCGGCAGAGAAATGAATCCATCACCGAATGACACCGAACGCCTGGAATCTGCCTAAGATACGAGACTCTCAGAGCATCTCTAGCAATAGACCTCAAAATAAGGCCTTTATTTTATTTTCTAAACCGACATGCAAAAATAAAAGCTTAAAACTTGGCTTCAACTCTAGCAATAGACCCTATTTTATGTAGGAGAATGAAAAAAATAATAGGACCTATGAATAAGAGGGATGATCGGAGGACCCTAGGAATGAGGGCTTAGGGATGGAGTTTGAGAGGGCATGCAAAATGAGAGTTTAAGTAGGGTCTCTGTTGGAAATGATTTTTTGGCTCAAACCCCTAAATAATAGAGTAGGAGCTCAAGTAGAGAATCTGCCAAGATATGAGACCCTTAGAGCATCTCCAGCAACGAAACTCAAAACAAGGCCCCTATTTTCATTTTTCAGGCCGGCATGCAAAAATAAGAGCTCAAAATCTAGCTTCAACTTCAGCAGTAAAATGACTCAAGACCCTATTTGTGTGAGACCTAGTAAAAAAATAGTGAGACCTATAAATGAGAGGGAAGTTTAGAGGACCCTAAGAATAGGGGCTTGGAGATGGAGTTTGAGAGAACATGCAAAATAAGAGCTCAAGTAAGGTCTTTGCTGGAGTTGATTTTTTGTTCTCAAACTAAAAAGTCCAGCATGATCTGACGTCAAACACCATGAGTCAAAATGTCTGTCAGCTCCGGCATGTCAATATCTGAAAGATGGCACCACCCTGCAACCAGCTGCGTTCCTCTGACTTTCTGAATGCCCGAGACACGAGGGCGAAATTCTGGTTCCCGGCAACCCCGGTTGCCTAATTCTCTGCGCGACACGTGGTGTGGTCCACGTCTGGCATGGTACAGATGGTTTACAGTACATACGGTGGGTCCTACGTTCCATACGAAATAAACAAACCGGCCTTGTTTCTCCTCCCTGGTTCCCCACGCCATCCTCTCTCTCTCCTCCTCCCGATCCCTCTCGCCCTCACCCGGTGCCGGGAGGTCACCGGAGGTCCGGAGTTGTACTCCGGCGGGCCGGGACAGGTCGAATCGGTGCCGGGAGGTCACCGGAGCTGTACTCCGGCGGTTCTGGATGACGAGGAACATCTCGAATTGGTTCCTGTTCGTCTTCTCGAATTTTAGATCCAGATCCAGAAATCCACGTCCTCACGCGAGAGAGCTGCTACGACGTCCACCCTTTCCTTCTTGCCATGCCGCCTCCCTTTCCCCGCGCCGCCTCTCGCTCCCCGCACCGCCTCTCTCCGCGAGCTCGAGCGACATCCTGCGAGCTGCGGGCGCGGCGTCGTCGCGGCGGGCGGGGCGACATGGCGAGGCGAGAGCGAGCGCCCGGCATGGCGAGGCGACCGGCATGGCCCGCGTGGACGGAGCGTGGCCAGATCTGCGCCTGAGGCGACGGCGCCGTCGTGGCCGCGCCGCGTCTTGAAGCTATGTCGGCGGCGTGCGGCGGCGTTCGACGCGCCGGAGGCCGCGGTGGCGTCCTCGAGGCTGCGGGGGGATGGGCGCCGGCGCCGCGCTCGACCCGGCCGAGGCGCTCGCGCGGCAGCTCGCCGGCGCGTTCACGGCGGCCGAGTCGCCCGTGTGGATGGACAGCAGCAGCACGGCGCAGTGCCGGGAGGTGGAGGCGGCCATGGGCGGCGCGCTGCGGCTGGCGGCGCTCACCGGGTGCCGCGCGCACGAGCGCTGCACGGGGCCGCAGATAAGGAAGATGCATCGGACCAGGCCCAAGCGTGTACGAAGGCACCGAGAGGGTGTCGCTGGTGAGCTCGTTCATGGCATCGCTGCTGCTCGGGGCGTACGCCTGCATCGACGAGACCGACGGCGCGGGGATGAACCTCATGGACATCGCCACGCGCCATCTGCGCAAGAACGCTCTTGAGGTTTTGCTGCCTGCTTATTGCTGGACTTCAGACTTCTGTTTGCCATTGCACCTTGAAATTGCAATGGCACATATTTCTGGCAGAAAAGGTGCAAGTGTCACTGTCACATACAGATTAGCGTCAACCTTAATTTTGTAGGCCACAGCTCCGAATTTAGAGGATAAAATTGGGAGATTAGCACCAGCTCATGCTGTGGCTGGAAGGATATCTTCTTATTTTGTTCAGAGGTAATGTGAGGTAATGTGTGCTGAATTTGTTTCTCAGCATTCAGAATTGGGCTGATGTTATAGTCAACTTACTGTACTCCAGAATAGGGATGGCTAAATTGTGTAAATAAACAATGCTAGTAACTGTATAGACAATGCTTGCATCTGAAACGAGCTTGTCAGGTTGACACAATTCTTTATGTTCGAGCAGGTTTCATTTTGCAAGCAGCTGTCTAGTTATTCAGTGGTCAGGAGACAACCCCAACAGCCTTGCAGGTAATTAAGTTCTCACCAATTTCTTTCATAAGTTCTTCCTAGGCACGAAATCTTGAAGCGTACTTCTCTTGGATTCCATTTATTTGATTATGCAGGATTGACTTTGAGCAGTCCTGGTGATCTAGCAATCAGTCTTGGGACAAGTGATACAGTAATCATCTGTCACCTTATTTACAGCATCCGTTTGCCCCCAAAATGCTACTGTGATATGTGTTCTCTCCCAAGACCTTCATGGTTACGCTTTGCTATAAAAATGGTCTCTAACACGAGGAGGTACAGCTTGTTGTACCTTACCTTTCCTTGAAAATAGATTCAACTGTCAAGTGAAGATTGTTCCTCTGGAAATATATCTAAATATTTCTTTTCCAAATTTGGTCGAGTTTCAAAAGCTCGATTTAAATGTTCAACACAAGGTCAGTTTAATAGGTGTTCTTCTCATCTCTCTTTTTCGTGTACCTGTGGTCGACGGGAACAGGACGAGGGATGAATTTTTCTTTACTTGTACAGATTGTTAGATCATTTTCTTTAATTTGCTAGAGTTCTAAATCCTCTTTTCTAATGTTCATGTACGTGGGCACTGGCAGTACATTAAGTGTTCCTCTGACGTTCATCTCGTAAAAAAAAACTATTTTGGGTAGTAATAATTAAGGGTGCATGAATTGTGCTTGTGGCTCCTTTGAATTAAGTGTTTCACGGATGCTTAGTTCTAAGTGTACCTCTAAATATCAATCTTTAAGGATTACGTTACGACAATTCAATTTTGTTTACTTAGGATCTGTTATACGATTGCAGTAAATTGCTACATCAAGCCTTATATGTACTCCAGAGTTTTTGAGTACTATCATCTTTCTTTTTTTTGGAACAGTTTTTGAGTATCATCTGTACTCCAACTCTAGATGTGCATCAAGGGTGGCCAAATGAGTAATCTGAGTCCTGGACGTTCTTGTTTCTTACCGCTGGTTCATCTAGACTACGGGTGAAGTACATCGTAATCAATTTCTGAAATAGTACATATTCATTTCGTTGAAAACTGTAGCACTTGCATTATGTTTGATTAACTTTTGGGCATATTTTCATGCTTGGATGTTCATTGGAACTTAAGCCCTGGTTGTTCACGTGATCCATGTACTTGAGATGCTGCTTTTAAGTTGTACCATATTCTGTGGACAGAATTCAATTTTGTTGAAGCTGTTTGAATTAAGAGAACTTTCTGTGAGGGGAATAAGTACTTCTAAGAAGTGCAAGAAATTTTTTTCATTTTTATGAAAAAACATGATTCTGATTTGGTTTTGATATTATATTTGTTTCTTTAGAGTGACTAAATTTTAAAAAAATGTTGAATGATCCGTTGGTCAATGGACTTAATTTGCAAACTCTTAGAACAGTTTCAAATTTTGGTTCCAGATCAAGGAGTGATGACAAAACTCCAACAAAAATCATTTTTTGAAATATTTTACACATATATAATCAAGAAACTCCAACTGATTTCTTTAATGCTTAGTCCAATGAGAGACGAAGCTCCGCATCAACCGGCTTGTCTGGACTCATTTAATGGGCTTGTCTGGACTCATTCAATGGTCTGAAAAAGTGTACAGTCAGCTCACTGCCCCCACACGATGCAACAGCATCCACCAGAGCCATATACTCCCTCTGTCCCAAAATAGATGTCGCTGTTGACTTTTTTGACTGCTCGTCTTATTCAAATTTTTTTACGCAAATTTTATTTATTTTTTATAATTTGTTTTATTATTGAATATATTTTAATATGACATATTTATTTTTATATTTAAATAATTTTTTTAATAAGACGAAGAGTCAAACATGATGTTCAGTGACAACTATTTTGGGACGGAGGGAGTACGCTTGAAAAAAAATCACATACGACTGATATTCAATCAAAGCTCACAGATCTCGATGAACCTCATGCTAATCCAACGGCTCCCAATCAGGCAACCCCGGTTGCCGGGTACCACATTGATTTTCCGGGACACCCGCATTGCACTGAAACAAAACCCGCGAGTTCTGTTGTGCCGGCGCGGCTCAAGATCCCAATGGCACACAGCCATGCAACGCATGACTTTGACCTGCAATTGAAATGGAGAACAACACAAGTTGCAGCAGTGGCTGAATGCCAAGTGCCATTCAAGTTTACACGTTCGTCGTATTTGCAGTAGCCAAAAGCTCCAAGATGTAACTTTCAAAAGAGAAAAAGTGCAACGCACAAGTCAGAGGATGACATACAGATTGCAAAGTCTTCACTCTTCAGATGGAACGTGCCGTGGTTTGCAGTCAACGCCTCACCATCACCGAGCGACATCGCCATGTTAAATTCAGTCTGAATGTGTATCAAGTGTGCATGCCAGGTTTCTGGCAGTTATGCTCTTGTAACATGCTGAAGAATAGAGATTAATTTCGCAGGACCTGAAAAAACGAAGCTACGTTCAAAACGGAGCCTAAGATTTAGACCAGTTAGTTTACATGTACCGTGCCAAATAACCTCAGTCCTGGGGGCTATTAGGCTGACCCAGCTGATGTCCACTCTAGGCATCACACTCAAAATCCAGGCGGTTCAAAACATTTCAAAAAAAGACATACAAGGAAAATAAAAAACATACCGTCTACTTTCCCAAAGCTGACTCACCAACCAAGTCCCACTGTCTAAGCAAGTCTGATTAATGTAGGTTACTCTTCAGATAGCAATTCAGGACAGTTATGTTGCCCAGATCACAGATCCAAATTACAGCTTACTATTTACATGGTGTCCTTCAGTTAACAATCTATGGCATTTCAACAACAGGAGCACGCATTAATACCAGACCTGAACTAATAAAAGGTAAAAGGTACAAACAAAATGTGTACAATGGAAAGAAACAAAGATTAGGAATATGAGCACCTAGATATATCTTCAGATCAAGGGATGTAAATTACAATTAAGAAGACTTTTCATAACATGAAAGAAATCCACATTTTAGACGCTCTGGTTTTTACGAAGCCAATGCAATATTACTACTTTCTTTCCCTTTTATCATTAAAGATTGTCCTCATCTTCGATGTGCCATGGAAGTTATATGCAATGGCAAGTATGCAATGGCAGAGTAAACAATAGGCCATTCATTGCGCTGAAAAGAAAAATTAGTTGGTAACATTTTGCCTCAACTTGGCTGGTAATCCTGGATGGATGAGTGAAATGATATATTGTACGCTACTCTTTTCTTGTATTGCTTATCAGATACAAAAAACTATCATCTTCCACTTCAAGCTGAAAAGGAAAACAGTACATGCTTAAACTCCACATTCAATTATTATTGAATTGTGACTTACTGTCAAAACAAAGTGGATCGTAACAATTTGAGATAAGGACAAAGAACAGCTTCTGAAAATCAAACGAGTCATGAGAACAAACGTTATGATTCCACAATCAGGAATAGCTGTGGAAAAACTATGCAAATTTAAGTCGATCATATGGTATGGATATCATTAAAAAAAAGAGACCAAGCAATATGATATTACAGGCAATCAGGACTACCCGGTTAAAAGCCTGTGCAATAAAGACAGTTATTTTGCCAATTTCTATTATGCAAAACCATCAGTCCTTACAGCAGGTCCAGGTTTTACATTCACTAAAGCAGAGCATGATCAACAGCGACCCAAACTGTGTCCTTACAGAAGATGTGTCTAAAGCATACACTAGAGTTTATAACCAGTTTGTTGTACATCAAAATCTACTTTTCTCTGATGGAAAACAATAAAAAAAAAATTATAAATACAAGAACAGCACCCAAATCCGTCTCCAACAACAGCAGGGCATCATCAACAGCGATCAATAGGTACCCCTCAAAAAAAAAAAAGCGACCAATAGACAATCGCAGCACATATGAAAAAATATATTCACAGCTTGTCAGCTTCTTATGTTTACGCCATCAGTCTTATATTTTTTGTACCAGCAGCTTCCATCCCCTGCCTGCATCAAACACAACCCCAACCCCGCTATCTGACTTATTTGGTTTATTTTCTCTGCAAATACCAAATAGACCACATGCTCAGCCAATTGCAGATATAAATATATCCTGGATTGTTCGGAATATTATTTTGAAATCATGCAGAATTACATCATTTTGAGATGTTCATAAAATAGCTGACACACTGACCAACACCAACTTTTTAGTCTCCTCTCTGAATAAACCAAACCATCCTCATCAACGAGCCAGGAATCTAGCACAAGGACAACTGAAAATTGACACCCTCCTCAGAGCCAGAAAACTTGCTTTTTTTAGCCACCAATCCAGGCTTTCTTTATCAGATAATATTTGGTCTGAGTACTCTTGAGTACTAAGAATACCTTTTTTTTCTTGTACTTGGTACCTAAACGTTGCAGGAAAAAAATGTACCAGTATCCTGAATCTTGTTATTATCAAAGCTCTAAAAACTGATCCTACTCTGAAATTACCAGTTTTGGTCAGTGACCACCCAAGCTTACCCTCGTTTTCGTTAGCGTCACCCTGGAGCAATCACCTTGAATAGCATTATTAACGAAATAATATAAAAAGAGAAAATCAGTTAGATCTAGACATGTTGTAGTTGGAATGCAGAGGGTGTAACACAAGGACTGCCATGCTTAAAAGAAAAGTAAAACAACATTGTATGGCTCAGATTATCAAATACTGATAATAAGTGGGAATTCTATTGGAATTGACAATCATGATTGCAGAGAACACATCATGAAGGCATTTTATATTACCTAGTTGGTATTAGTGCACAGAGATGTCAAGAAGGGATTCTATGATGCTGATCAAAAAATAAATCCCAAGCAGAGTCCTTGGCGAATTCAGTAGTGTTTGCTTCATGATACTTTGTATATCAATAGGGACAAGAAAATTACCGAATTAGTAACAACAATAGATCCCATGGAACCGCTAAATACATGGTGTAGAACTCCCATACACTCTGGTTTACTAATTACTACTGTTTTTCACGGTGCTGAATAAATGCCGTTCAAACTCCAAAGCAAAGATTGGAGTTTCCGGTGCCTTAAATTGTCAGCGCTTCAGTACCAAATTTCGATACAGTATAAATTCAGTGGTAAAACCAACCCTACTGTTGATGCATAACAGAGGGGCGAAATTCTTCAGAAGCCTAATAAACAGAAATAAACAAACCAACACACGAAATCCAATCCGTCTCAACCCCGCAGCGAAATCATGCCCAGCCTAAGCACCTCTTTTCAGTAACTCGCTCGCCTCAGTTCATTGCTAGTACCAGGCAGCGGCGCCAGGTCCCCGCGTCGCACGATGCGAGCAGTGGCTCCATATGAGAGAGGCAGAGCTAGGGTTTGAAGAGTGGTGCGAGCAGGGGAACGGGATAAGGCGCCGGGGGTTGAAGTGGCAGAGGATCATGACGAGGCGGCGCCGCTCGTCGCCGTCGGCGGCGCATGGTGATCTTCGTCGGCGTTGAGAGAAGAAGGGCGAGGACAGAGGATGCATCTGAGCCGCATACTTCAGATCGGTCAAATACATTTTTACATATGAACCCAATCGCGATCCTAAATTTTGCGTAAACCCAATCCAACTAGATCGCGATTAAGTTTTACATAATACCCCCTGAAATGGATCGCGACTATTAATCGCGATCCGCTATTTTACATTATACCCCCTAAAATGGATCGCGACTATTAATCGCGATCCAACTATTTTCAGAAACCCCCCTGATTTCGCAAATCAGGCCCTCGCGAGCGTCTGTCTGACGGCCGGCGGCGCTCGGCGAGAAATCTCGACGCCGGCGGGAGGGACGGACCTCAGAGCCAAAGGTCTTTGCGCTCAAGGCGGGGCACCTTGTGCGACCACGCTCACCAGCCGGTCTCCGAGGCCTTGCCCTCCGGCGGCCGCGCATCGACGCTGGTAGATTCAGGCCGACGACGGATGCAAGGCGGTTCAAGGTCTGACCGGCGCGTCCTGCGGGTCTTCCGCATCAGCACCGGAACCTCTCCACTCGGTGCGCACCTCCTCCAACACTCCTCATGCTATCAATCCAAAACCAGTTAAGCTACGAACCTTAGGATTGGTGTGTATGTTGCGATTGTTGCCTAGATCACAGACCTAAATTAGGACCTAGTTTACTTGATTTCCTGCACTTTACCAATTCTCGATTTCGATGGTTAGTGACTTCTGCAATTTGGCGAATCACAACCGACGTGTTTGTTGTAATTCCCCCCGGACACCCTTCTGTCCCGCTTGCACGTGGTTAGTGACTTACTGCATTTGACAGTGCCGCAGAAGAACTGCACCAAGAATTAAAGCAAGGTTGATGTTCATGGAGCTCGTAAAAATTATTTGGTTCTGCATAAACTATGATGCAATCAATTTAAGGTTAAAAAACCAACAAAGATACTCCGAACTGTTGTCTCTGCTTCCAAAACACAGGTGGATCCACTGGTTGTCTCTGCTTCCAAAACACTGTTGCAACTTGTAAGATGAGTAAAATTCTACGAGGAGACCTCACAAAATTCAGGAAAAACAGCACACTGATCGGTACCCAGGGTGAGATACCTCTAACTATCCTCTATATAAATATCTTGTGTGTGATAAATCTCTTCAACCAGTCCGAAGTACAAACTCTGGATAATTTCACTATGAATTTTAACAGGTGCACAAGAAGTTGAAGCATATGCCTGGCTCCCAAAAGTTTTAAACACCTGTTATTTTGTAGTCAGTGGGTACATCATCCAATTCTGCAAGAGATTAAGGTTGCAAATATTGCCTTTATAGAAATAGGTATCATACGTGCAGAGATAAATCCGTATTTCATTCAGAATTTTAACATGTACATACGCGTGCAGCCAGGTCATCCCTGGTCTCCGCAATTTTTATTCAAAGAGAGGGGCCTTCAAACCTGCTCTGACCAATGCTTTTCATCCTATCATTATACCGTTTGCAAAAGTTATATGATTTGGCTTTGGTTACAGGTTTGCTGAAACCAAATTGAAATAGAGCAGCCTGGATGCGGATCTCACTTTATGACAGTGACGCTGCTATGTTAACTGCACCAATTAATGAAGACTTGCTGGCTGTTAACTGCATTCTCGAATTAAACCTGGATGTGAATTTATATATCTTTTAAGTTGGCACTGATGTGGACAGTGACGGAGCTTGAAGTGATTTCCAAGGGGGGCCAGGCGGCCAGCCATTAGAGTTTGGAGTAATTAGCTTTTTATATATGGTGATTTTCAGTTTTTTCTGAACCCAAGGGGGGCCATGGCCCATCTTGGCCATAGGAAAGCTCCGTCGCTGAATGTGGAGCAAATATTGAAAATCTTCCCAGAAGGACTTTCCTTGCAAATACTCAGGGCTACCTCTATACTCTTTCAATTGTTTGAGGAACCTGGACATTCAGCAACTAGACAAAATAGCAGGTAAGCTTCGGGGTTTGAAGGCAGGCTGGATAGTTGGCGCTCCGATTCAGTCTTGGAATCATTACCCATCGACCATATTTCCGAGTAAACTAAGTTGAAGTATAGATTGAATAAGGTGGGATTTTCTGTGGAATGGAGCAGACCAACAGGCGAAGGGAGGACATTGTTGAGCCTTCTTCTTACAAAAGAGAGCATTCTTTGGGTTCAAGCAGAACAAGTGAAGGGAGCAGCTAAGGAACTAAATTACAATGATGATGCCTTCTCTTTCCATTAGGATTTTCAAATATCAGAACTTTTGGTTTCTTGAGAATCCGATGCAACATTTCTATCTAGGATCTCTTTAGAAAAAAAAAGAAGAAAGAAAAAAAGAAAGAGAAAGGCTCTATTTCACTGTGACATGAAAGTTATTTGCATTCATTATCCACTGTTCTGTCCCAGTTAAAGATGCAAATTTTCAATGGCAGAGTGAAGAATAGTACATTCGTGCAGTGAAAAGTTAAATCCACTTTGTAATACTTGAAGGAACCATTGCCTCAACTTGGTTGGCAACTCAAATGCAGCAATCATCTGCTGTATTTTGCCAACCATTCACTGCATCAAGTTGAAAAGAGGAAGCAGAGGAGACATCTATGCATTTTATTCCATATCCAGCTGTCGGATTGTGTATTCTTGAAAAATAATGCATTAAAAATTGTGGGTTGTGACAATGGAAAGGAGCAGCTTTTTCCTCAAATCAAAGACATCGAAACGTTATGATTTGACAAACAATCGATAGTAGGCTAATATCCGTGACAGTATGCAAGACAAAATCTCTTTTCCAAAGAAAAATAGAAATGACAAACCTAGTTCGATCACATGTTGTGGACATCATCTTTTTCTCTCTCTCTCTCTCTCTCTCTTTTTTGTGATAACGATGTGAACATCATTAGAACAATATGTACGAACCAATGAGAAAATATATTTTCGCCATGTTCCAATAGATACTGTAGCAATGGAATGGCATACTAAAAGAGAATAAAAAAGCACATAATATGCCTCAGCTGATCGATCTTCAAATGGGGATATCCTGGCATTCACAGAAAACATCGCTTGATGCCAGAGAACACACTATATACGAATCCGCTTCAGTTCCTTAGTTGGTATTAGTTCACATACATGCCTAGAAGGGATTCTGTAATGCTCCTAGACGCGATTCCAGCGAATTTCTGGTACACCAGGTCTAATTCTCGATAACCTCTGGTGATTTTACTGCCAAGAGCTCAGGACAAAGGCATCAATAGTTACAATAACCAGATTGAAAAGAACTGCTATGAAGCTCCTTAGTCTTTGTTCACTTCTGTGCAATTTCTTTATGATAATGTGCAGTAGTCATACAAGCAAATTACTGAATTATCAGCAACATGCACATGTCAAAGCAAAAGATTTGGTTACAAATAAACAGTTATACCGGTTATAGTATTTGCGTACGTGCTGGTATGTAATTATCTACTGCAGTTTGACTGTGATCACAGATCAAAATTACACTTTATTATCCGCATGATAGCCTGCACTTGCATTATGGGTCGTCAACAACAGGAACAGGCATCAGCACTAGAAATGAACCAACTCAAATATACATGAAGTGGCATATATGTACAATCTTTCCCTAACACAAAAAAAGGTATATGTAAATCACCAGAAAGAAAAGCATCGGGAACATGATAGAGCCTAAACACAAAATTTAGTGGTATATACTTCAGATTAAATGAACTAAATTACAGAGGTGGTCGCAAAATCCTTTCTTTCCTAGGATGCATGTCACCACAACCTTGGGTATGTAACGAAGCCAACGGCCCATTGCTAACTTGGATTTTCTTTGTTCCTTATATACCACTAAACGATGATCCATTCTTCACTTTGCCATGGAAATTATGCATGTTCCATTTTCGCCCCATCATGCCATTCCCGGTAGAAAGATCACATTGGTAGCTACTGCCTCAGCTCGCTTCGTAATTCCTGGACGCTCAGTATTATGATATACTGTACACAATTTTTCGCTTGTATTGCTTCTCAAATGCAGCAATTATATCATCTATGGTGTCTTCCCAACCATCCACTGCTTCAAGCTGGAAAGCAAAAACAGAGAAGACAGCGTATTAAATTCTTGATGCAGTGCTGCACTGCACGTTAAATAAAGGAAAAAGATATATTGCATTGTGAATTATGACAAGCCAAAGAACAGCTTTTAAGATCAAAATAGTACATAATGACTCGTCAAACAATGAATAGTAGCAGCAGAAACACATATAATACAAAATAATTCATTTTCTTCAAAAAAATAATAAAGAGAAATGATCAGTTAGATCAAGTGACACGGGTATCACTAAAACAACATACACAACTATGAAAAGAAATAAATTACTCTCCACTATCCTGAAGCTGACGTTCAAGAGGATGTAGCAAAGGAGGGCATTAAGCTTATCTATCTAGAGTAGGAACTATCCTGGAATTTGCGGTAAACATCTCCTGATGGCAGAAAACACATTATGAGGTCATTGTTTTTTCCTAGAGGATATTAATATATATAAACATGTAGAAATAATTTTGTTATTATGATTTAAGAATGAGATGGCATGACGTGATCCTAAATAAGTTCAACCATGACTGGCCAAGTTGTCAATAACTTCAGTGATTCAAAAATCGACAGGAACTGTCTATTGTCTACTTATCAGGACAAGACAAAGGCATCAACAGTCACGACAGTAAAAAAAATTAACATGAGAAATTTAAAGGAAATGTCTATTGTCCTTGTGAGTTCTATGCAGTCTCTTTATGAGAATGTGCAATAATCAGGAGAATCAAATTGCTGAAGCATACAACATTGTAACTAGGATGCATGACATTGAGATGCAATAACAACTATATACTTTCTGTTAAGACTTGCATACCCTCTGACATAGATCTAAAGCAAGCTTTGCGCCCACACCAGCTTCCTCATGGTTATCTTTGACATCCATATTGATTATCAGGCAGTGTTTCCTAGACGGTAAACGGTAGACAGTCGGTCGACCCCGTTTAGGGTTTAATGGGGTTTAAACGGCTGTTTAAACGGGCTTGTAACGGGTTAAACGGGTTTAAACAGGTTTAAACGGCCTAAACGGCATAGACGGTGGCCAACCGTCTAGCGTTTGACGCTGTTTAAACGGCCGTTCAGGCCGTTTAGGAAACACTGTTATCAGGGCGCTCTTCAGTAACCTTTGTTCACGAGAATCCAGGTCTGCAAACAAACACAGATACTCGTATTAATAATTCACACTGCGGGTGGCAATGTAACCAAGGAATTGCTGATGCTCCAGCTTTCAGTAGAAGAGATAGCCCTAAAAGAATCATTCGAAAAAGCAGCTTCGACAGGCATAATACCTTGAAGTACCGCATCGAATACTCTCTCCTCGAAAGTGAACACCACATCAAATGGTCCGTCATCTGCATTCTCCTGCCAACGTTGCGGAGCAGATTTGATGGCAATGTTTCTCTTCAGCATAGGCAGCAACCCGTTCCTCATGTACCTAGATGGATATACCAAAAGACAGCATGTTAGCAATGCGATTAATTAATCTACCACAGAGCACTCACAATGCTACAAGATCTGAAGATCACACCTTTCTGACAAACTCACCCACCATGACCATAATGATACACTGATTATCGAGACGAGACATAAAAACAACCCTATGAAGAGACATTTCGGTAAAATTCTAGAAATAAAAATCGCAATTTCATAACAGGCATCCGCTGACTGAACTTCGTAGTCTAACATTTTGATCAATTTAACTCCAAATCTTCTCCAGGCCCCCAAAAATTTTACCGTAAATTATAGAACCATGGTGCCCCAAGACACAAAGGCTCAATAATTCGAAAATCGTAAAATTTCTGTAAGAGCATCAATAACAAGGTGAGCAATCTGGCCAAATAGTAACAGAAGGGGCGCAAAAAAGGACGAGACGGGTTTAAGCAACAGTCATGGGTGGAAGAAAAGGGAAGGTGGCGGAGGAGAATGTACAGGTCGGGGTCCTTGCGGCAGAGGTCGTCGTAGATGGCCCTGTATGGTGTGCCGAAGCCGTAGACGTTGGGCTCGTGGAGGGAGGGGCCCGGGAGCTTGACGTGCCCGCCCGTGCCGTAGGAGGCGACGTCCAGCCCCGCGCGCGCAAGCAGCAGATGCGCCTCCATGCTCCGGTTCATGTTCGACGAGCACACCATCGCGTACCGCCACCTCTCCGCAGCCGGCATCTGGCTTTCTTCGTCCTCCGTTCCGGCGACCGGCCGGCGTCAGTAGCCAACGGGAAGGTTCTCGCAACGCGAAGAAGGCGGCGGGGGTCACCACTCACCGGCCAACGGTGTGACCGTGGTGGGTCAGATACTTCCTGGCCCAAGAAGTTGGGCTTCAAGGCCCAAGACGTGGTGGTCAAAATAAAGGTTACATTACCGGTGGATCCATCCTATATGTATGACGGGCTATCGTTAAGGTTTGATAGAATAGTGTTTGAGATTCGTGCAATGGCTCAGATTCGCATAGGTGGAGAAGGAAGGGCTGAGGTGCCGCTATGTGTCAGCTTCTGGTTGGTGAGGGTGGGAGGAGGAGGAAAAAGAAACGGTTTTCAAACTTTAAACACATTTTTCTCCTAAACCGTAAGTCTGTTTTCGAATCCGTTTGAACCATCGTGTTGTTTAGAATTAATGCTACAAAATGAGATCTAATATAAATATTTTTTGAATTTTTTTGAATTTTGAATTTTTTGTCAACATTTTGAATGTACTAAATCAACATTTTATTTGCACTGTGTCAATATTTTTTATATACTATGTCAACATTTTCGGCAAAAATGTTGACTGATTTCTTAAAATGTTGAAATAGAACTACAAAAATGTTGACTCTTCTGTTTTAAAATGTTGACGTTCTGGTTTGGGCTGGGCTGCTCAGATTTAATGGGCTATTGGACCGATCTATTTTATGTTAACCATAGGACGCCCTCTGTATAGGAGGCCCCTACATTACCGTTACATCTTCGGTTTTCGAAAAAATTTGGAAAAAACGGTCTGGCAATCGGACAAATTCAAATTTCAAATTTTGAATCAAGAATCAAAACATATTGGTAAACCGGTCTTGTTTACCAGAAACAAATCAATATGTCCGGAAAACCGGATCGAATTCAGAAAACCGGTTTGAGGAAAAATGCAAAAAAATTGAAAATTTGAAAAAATGAAACAAAATATATAACAAAACAGATGCAATTCGTAGTGCAGTGGTGAAACAAGAACACGAAAATTAGATTGCTTGGTCAAAAAAATCGAGGAAGGTTGCTGGTTCAAAAAGAGAAAAAAGAAAAAAGTTTTTTTTCTTTTTTTCCTTCCCTTTTCAACCCAGAAAACATCATCGATTTTTTCACCCATCAAATGACCGAATTATTGTGTTTTTGTTTCCCCATTGTGCTGCAAATTTCGTCTATTTTTTTACTTAATTTTGTTTCAAATTATTTCAAATTTTCAATTTTTTAAAAAGATTTAAAAACAAAACCGACGAACCAGGTAAACTGAACCTTTTTTTCCGAAAACCGGCTTGGGCTACCGCGGTAAGGAAAACCCTGGTCAAAATCCTTCAATTTTTTTTTTCTAATGGCGGATCTGGGATTGGTAAACAAAGTAGTATTGGCAGTTTCCGCTGGGAGTAGTAAACAGCTAAGGCGTTCCTAAAAAAAAAATGAAAAGGGTAAACAGCTAAGGCCAATATTTTTGAAGTCCCACACTATAACCGTCTATAGCTAGATCCTTCACTAGTGGCAGGCTGCATTGATCTGTCAAGTAATTGTTTTTTTTGCTAAAAAAAGCAGAGCTTTATAGTTTACCGTCATTAATTCCACTTGTCCTTTTGGGCAGTGAATCGGCACGGCAACGGGGATCCCCACGGGGAAAGGCACTCATACCCGCCTCGTTAAGCATTCGTCCCCGCCCGGTAAGCTTAATGGGGGGAATTCTTCCCCCATCCTCGTCCCCGCCGGATCCCCAATCTCCATCGGGGCCCCGCGGGGATGACGCGGCAAGGCAAGGCGGGGACGAGCCGATGGCGACAGGACGGAGGTGCGGGCGCGTCGTGCAGCGAGATTGAGAGAGGAGGGTGAGTGGCGGCCGGCTGGGATGGCAGAGAGGGGAGGACGAGCGGCGGCCGGGACGGGAGAAAGAGGAGGGTGAGCGGCGGCTGGGGCAGAGGCGAGAGAGAGAGAGAGAGAGAGAGAGAGAGAGAGAGAGAGAGAGAGAGAGAGAGAGAGAGAGGGCGGCGGCTAGGTGCTTCATGCAGGTGGTGACGGAAGAGAGAGAGAGATGAGAGAGAAGGCAGCAGGTTAGGGTTAGGTTTGTTGGTGGGCTTACAAATGGGCTGCGTATATTCGAAGATGGGATGTACAGATGAGCTGTATATAATTGAAAGTGACCTGCATATCGGATCCTCGCGGAGGCCCACGGGGGAAATCCATTCCCCATCCCCGCCCGCTAACAATTTGGGCCCCGCCCCGGTAGCCCCGCGGGGCAAAATCGAGCCTCATCCCCGCCCCGATAAGCTCGGGTCCCTGTCGGGGAAACTGCCGGGAGGAGCGGTGAACGACGATGAATATCCACGACCATTAAACTAGTGAATTAATGCATTGTACAACAAAAAAGTAAAGAAACTTAAAATTAATGAATTGTACAATAGAAAA
The DNA here is from genome assembly GCA_012490785.1 of Eragrostis nindensis. Classification (NCBI taxonomy): domain Eukaryota; kingdom Viridiplantae; phylum Streptophyta; class Magnoliopsida; order Poales; family Poaceae; genus Eragrostis; species Eragrostis nindensis. Next base: position 7,574 of record JAAXCT010000459.1, on the reverse strand, counting down.
ATGGAAAACACCTAGCTACTGCAATTGCCACTTTCAGTAGCACGATGTGACCACACCTATATATAACTAGTGTTCTCCTTTCTTTAAGGAAATAACCAGTGTTCTCATTTTCGCGTGTACCCAAGCAAATTAAGTGTGTAGCTAGCTAGACCAATGGGGAATAAAAGGATGATTGAAATAGTTTGGAACAAGCTAAGAGCATCTCCAAGAGATTATCAAAAAAATAGCCCCATAAACTTGTTTTTAGGAGTAACTAAAAAATTATAGAGGCAATTTTTCTTTCCTCCTCCAGCAGTTCCTCCCTAAAAGTGGATCAAACCACTTTTGATTGGGCCATGTCAGCATTGGGGCCACAAAATCATTAATTCTAGTGAAAGAAGAAGGAATGGGGATCCTAATTCTTCCCCTGTTTGTAGCTACAAGGGAGTTTAAGGGGGTATGAAAAGTTGGGAGTAGTTTTAGGATGCTGTCGGACATGATTTTTTTGATTGAATCCCATTATTTTGATTTAAGGAGAAGTTTTGGGGCTCTTTTGGAGATGCTCTAATATGCTTACATGATGTGTTGGGACTTTGGGAATAGGAGGCAAGAGGGAAGTACACAGCCCAGTTTTGGGGAATTCGGACCTTTGTTTCAGGGTATAAGTACATCGTGAAAAGGGATGTATGTTATGTTAGAAAATATGCGTGTAACGTTTTTGTTGTAGCACTTGACACTGATATTTGTATTCATTTAGGCCACAGAGTCAATAGCTTGCTTAGTGATACTCTAGAGCTCCAGACGATCGACATTGCAGGGAGATCGACCGGTAGAGGAAACCTTGCGCCTAGATGGATCAGGTGCCTTGCTTGGTTTTGTCTCCCAGCTTCGACGGCTGCCAAGCGTCCAAAGTAATTTGTGTGCTGAAATCTTCGAGAATAGTATACTACGCGAGACCTAGGAGAACTCGTGCTTACGAGTCACCCTGGAGCCGTGCGGTCCATAGACTGCGCTGGGCCCACACATTCTTCTTCTTCATATATCTTCTAGTTCTGGAGTATTCTAGAGAAAATACTTGCTTGCATGGATTTACTTATTTAATGAAAGTGACTATTTTGAGCCCTAACGAGGATATACTTGCTTGCATGGATATGTAATGTCTCTCCTTACTGCTAGTAAGACACTTATTCAATATACATGCCGATTTACACCGGTCATGCCTTAGTACAGACCCAAACAATACTTGATTGGGCATTAGTAATGCATTTCCACCATGTGTCAAGGAGATGTTTGAGCTCTAAAATAAGTTCAACTTTTACTATGAGCAATTAGTGTTCCTTCCTGGTCCTCCATAGAAAATGTAAGTGCCCCAGTTGTTGTCGGTGCCATTTTGCACGTTGTAGCATTTGGGCCACTGAGCTATCAAGCCCAAACCACTTGGTGATTGGAGATAGTTGGACGAATCTACCACTTGGATGTTCCTGATGTAGCCAGCCTTGCCGAACCATTCCCCAGGGAAGTGTCCACTACCCATTTATGTGGAAGTTTGGCCAGTGTTAGAAGAGAACACCTCGCCACCCTACATGACATAGGATGCACTATCAGCCAAGTAGGAGAACAAGGATGATGGCCAATAGCCCAATAGATAACTTCCGAATTGCAACCACCAGTTTCCACTTTGTGGTCCTGAAAGCCAGAATTTACCCGACAATTTAGAAGATATAATGATTAGGGAATATAGTAACTCGGAAATGTTTTCAATATTTCATGGGAGCAGTTAACAATAAGTATTCTTTCAAAAGCTTTGTCTAAAGGCTAATCTACTTAACAAATCTTTCGTACATTAATAGGGATAACTGTACTTCTGTGACTTAGACCACAAACAGGAGATCCATAGTTTTAGCCCTGACTTGAGTTAGAAGAGGCCTTGAGAAACAACAATAAGAAGTTGGCACAAATTATATGTTCCTATTCATCAATTTTATTTCATAAGGAATAGGGATAACTGTAATTTATGACTAACACCACAAACAGGCCAGAGCCACAGTTTAAGCCTGAACTTATGTTAGAAGACGCCTTGAGAAATAACAATAAGCAGTTGGCACAAATTCTGTGTTCCTATTAATCAATTTTATTTTACATGCTTATTAGAATCTGAAACAATTGTGTTTTTTACCTTCCAAATTAAAATATCAAATTCGTATTGTGAGCCACCATAGCTAGAATAAGGGGAGATGCTAAGCTTCATGGCCATTGGAGTGTTTGGAAACCCAAAGGTATGAATGTTTTGGTGATTGGATGACCCTTTGTATGTGACTAACATTTCCATGTAGGATATTGATCAATGGTCACATATGAAGAAAGCTCCGTCCATTGGTGGTGTATGCCGACACACCCCTAATTCAAACGTCAAGGATGATTGGTTGCCTTCATCTACACAAGAACGGACTTGATGGAGTCGCGGAGAAGATATGGATCAAGGCTAAGGACATGCTAGACCAAGCGAGTGTTGCTTGGTTAGATGATAGCTTGAGTCCATAGGAAAAACCGGACTATCAAGAGTTCAAGTTGGTTTCTCTTATGTACTCAATATGTAGAGATCTTTGGATGCAAATGTGAGTCTCTCGGACACTTGGAGTAGAAGAGAAAAGTGAAGGAACCAAGAAGGATGAAGTTGGAATCGAGGATCGAAGAGGAGATCAAGATCAGCTTCAGCAGAAGCCACCGTATGATACGGTACCAGTCACCGTATGATACGGTGACTGCGAGGAGAGAAGTCCAGATGAGGTGATGACCTGGCAGAGAAGATGGAATCACCGTATGATACGGTGAGGTGGTCACCGTATGATACGGTGGTCACCGTATGATTTCCAGAGACTTGGCAGTTGGCTGGAAGCTGAAGAGAAGGAGTCACCGTATGATACGGTGGGTGTCACCGTATGATACGGTGAACCCAAGAAGATGAAGACCAGAGAATGGAGTTGCTCTGGCAGGTGAGAAAGGAGTCACCGTATGATACGGTGCTACGGTCACCGTATCATACGGTTGTTACTACGGTGACTGTATCGACAGACTGCTTTTTGGTAACGGCTAGTTTGAGGTTGGAGGCCTATATATAGCTGGTTACCTACTCCTTTGAGGGTCTCTTGGCCACTGGAATAGTTGAGGAAGACAGGGAGAAGCCAAGAGCAAGAAGAGGAAGCACTTGAGAAGGATTTGGAGTGATCCTAGTGCTTGCAAGAGTAACAAGTTGCATCCATTGATCTCTAGGCTAGGGAGTGCTTGAGAGAGTCAAGTTGAGCTGTTACTCTTGGTCTATGGCAGGCCAGACCGTTTAGACGTTGGTGTTGAGCTGTCCAAGGAGATTGTGGAAGCTAACACAAGTTTGTACACGGTCTTGGAGCTTCCCGTGCGAAAGAAGCATCACTAGTGGAGCGCCCTTTGGCACGCATCACGTGCGGAGCCTTACCTCCGGAAGAGTACCCGGGATCGAGCCCGGCGGGACGTGCCCGCGACTTCACTCGGAGGGTGAAGTGTGCTCTAGGAGGGATCGCCTTCGAGCGGAGGACGGGGTCGAGACTCTCCGGCGGAGTGACCCAACGTGGAGTAGGGAAGGAGGCGCCATCCTTCCGAGACCACAGGAAAAATCATGAGCATTCCTCCTTATCTCATTTACATACTAGCATTTACGTTTCCGCGCATTTACTTCTTGTGCTAGTAGAATTGCTTGATAGGTTGTCTCTTTACTACTTGGTAGAATTGCTTGCTAGGGTGTTGCTTGTTGCATAGACTAGATTGTGTGCACGCATCGCTTGCTTTTGTTATCACCATATCTAGTCTTGCTAGCTTCACGCCTAAAGTACGTTTGGGAGAAATTGTTGACACACCGATTCACCCCCCCCCCCCCCCTCTCGGTGCCTTTGATCCTTTCAGATGCTACCACCGATAGCGATCTTGTTGTTTGTCTGGATGAACCCTGAGCACCCTAGATTGTAACATCCTGTTCTTTGATACGCATCGCGCTACAATATCCACAGCAATAGAAATTAGTTCCTTTAGGCCCCACCTTAATAGAAAAGGGCACAATATTACTAATGAAGATAAAAGGACTGTGATGTTTATCTTACAGTCCAGTAGATGAAGAATCTTGTACTTGCATCTCCATACAAAGCTGGGTAAACCTGATATATTGTATATATATAGCATAGAACCGTCAACCCCAATTTAAGATAATGCATCATTACAGAATGCTTAGGGTGCGTACAACAGTATGATGTTAGATATCCATAAGACTGGGCACAAAAATCTTGCTGAAGGAACGTTAGTAGCTTCTTCCATTGAATTATCTAGATCCTATGACATAATTGCCAACAAGTGTGCCACTATGAGAAATCTCCGTGGATCCCAGCCTTTTCCCAATTATATCTAATGCCAATATAAATAATTACTTTGTCTTGTAGGCTAAAAGACAAACCTACTGTATATGAAAGGTTGTCTTGAAGACTATCTACAGATAACATGGACATTTAATTATAAAGACAAGAGCTGTCATATAGCGTTTTTTTAAGGTTGCCACCTTTCTACTTGGCGCATTTTTTGACTAAACCATGCGGCTAAAACAGCTGATATGAGGGGAAAAAAAAAAAGAGATTTGCATGAATGGATAATCCAGTATAAGCTTTCTTTACTTGAGGATTGCTATATACATCTCTACATGCCCTTAGTTCCTAAAAAACGTTGCTAGAAAAACTCATGAAACAAAAAGGAAGTTTTGGTTAAATGGAGAATCTAGTCTAACTCCAGCTCATGCTTGGTCCCTTCAAGGTACAAGCAGTGTTTAATAGAACTTTTGTGAAGGCTTGTTTAATATTTCCTTTGAGGTTTCACTCTCACCTGCCATCCTGCTTCAATGGTATTGAGGTCATTGCCACTATAGGACCCTGCACTAATCCAGAGTTGAGCCAGGCTAAAGTCTTGGGCTGTCTCGTCATTGGATTCCACAAATTGATAGTCATTTTGGTTCCATAGTACTGATCCTGCAATGAAGATGCTACAGCATGCTTCTCAATGGGAGAGAAAAAAAGTTATGTGAGCAATTTCCCAAACAAATCCAAGAGGAGGAAGATTCATACTTATATGAAGGTGATTCTTGAATTAAGTTTTACCTGGTGGCCAGTCGTCACACTGGCCTCAGGACATGGATGGAATGTGTTCTGGTATGCTCTTGGGGCTCTTCTTGCCATACCTGCTGACAGAGCTGGCCCTCAAGACATCCTCCTCCTTGGTCCTTCGAATTGGTATGGTGTTCTCAGGGCACTTGCCATTTTGGTGCCATGTTTGGCTAATTGGATGCGGTGCAATGTTGGAGTCATTACTCAGGCCACCTAGGTGATAAGAAGGTCGCATCTGAATGGTGGCAATGAAGCACCATCGAGTGGTATCATGATGCACTGCGGTTAGTCTCACAACAACGAAATGAAAAGGGCAATGATGCCATGTAGAGAGGAACCTGGATAGTATGGTTCTTCAGAAAGGGGTCATCGAATGCAGGCTGTTTGGAGATGTGCACACAGTCTATGATATCTCCATCTGGGCTCTTTTTAATTTCTCAAAATCAATAGTTGCAACAGGTAAAAAAGACAAGATTACTAGTAAACTAGAAATGGTAGATCTATTCTAAAAACAATCCTCCTAAATGCTCAATAATAGAAGAAAAGAATTGTGATTTGTTTTGGTGATCATGTGCAAATTCTATGGGCCATAACACATCGTTATGTGTTGCCTATCACTACTGGAATCCACACAGTGATAGCCAATCAAAGCTAATTAGCCGGTTCACTGCATGGAAAGGTATTAGTTGCACAAACCATTCGTGGTGTGTGTGGTGGAATATTCTGATATGCATAATCATAATTTATAGTATCGACATAAAATGAGTAAAAGTAAATATCATTTAGTTACAGTACATCACTTGTGGCTAACAATTAGAGATTATTGGCAAATTTGTGAATACAGCACACATACCATGTTCAATAGCATGCTTTTCATATTTGATAGATGTATAAAGATTATACAGAATTAGTGGTGGAAATTTTTAAATATATCACAACTACTTATCTAATTGTGGTTTCCAAATAGAATTGTACACTCATGTTTTAACCACATAAATCACTCATTCTGTGTCAAGAGTAGTGCATATATAAAATCACATAAACATTATTTTCTTTTATATGAACAATAATATATTTTTATTTTAACATAATGCTATCATTTTACCCCATTTTATGTGATCACATATAATTAATGAATTCAATATTAAAAAATAATATATTCACAACTAACTTTAGTTTCCAATTTGACTTACTAGGATCTCTTTAGCATATTTCCCTGCTAGCTAGGTATAATTTAATTTAGATTGATAGGTGTGGCTAATTAAGAAGTTTGTTAATTTTCATAATGATAAAGGTAGACAATTTTTGATGCAAATTAGAGGCTTACTTTATGTAATTTTTCAGAATGAATTACGTGGTTTTTTTTTAAAAAAAAGTAGATGCAATGGATATTCCTGTCTACTATGATTAGAATGTACTGAATCACGGTGACTGTATCTCCTATTTTTTGTAAGGATTTGTAAGTTTTTAATTGTTTTATAGCGTATTTGTGATGATGGATATCGAGCTTGAAATGAAATCGCAGTCAATAAGTCTAGAAAAAGATATACGACTGCCTATCTCTCACATTCTAAATAGCCGAGTAGCACAGCTAATTGTTAATTAATCTACAGACATGGGCAATAATAAGGTCCCCAATAATGATCACACAACACTGATACCTTGGAGACTATCTGTACCGACAATGAAAAGACATCCTTGGTGGCTGAACAAGTGTTGGCACTTATGTTTTCGGAGTTTCCGAGCCGGTTCTATTTACAAAGTATGTATGACATATTATATATCCAGGCTATCTCTGATTGATAGCAAGCTATCACGCTTGACTTTTCTATGTGTATGTAATTTGAATTTTAGCTTGTCCCATTTATATTATATATGAACTTGGATGGTGAAAACTTTATATTGTAATTGTATTTTTTTTTGGCAAACTGGTAATTGTATGTTTCAATGACAATATCTCCATCTTTTATGGTTTTCATATATTAAAATTTTATAAGCCTAGATAGAGTTAGTTAACAAAAGGTTTAGACAGTAAACATAAGATTGAATAAACTTGGCTGTCCTAACTTCAATAAGTGAAAAATTAAACCAACTTGGCTTTCCTAACTTTTGCAAACTGGTAATTCTATTTTTTATATCTTGACGTTAGACACTCTAGTTAGTGAAAATTAAACCAACTTGGCTTTCCTACGTCAATAAGTGAAAAAGGAGGAAGTAAGAATCATATAATTAGTAACAGACGCCAATATTAGTCATTTGTTTTTGGATACGTAAGGCAGAAACATATCAATGTTGTGTTGTGCTTATTTTGGAGATGGAACGGAGGTACAGACGTAGGCCACCTATGTACTCCCTCTACGTCTCTAAATGAAATCGTTTTGATATTGACAAGGTCTCTAAAACATAATTTTGATTAATATTTTT